>CM050166.1:157904627-158332127 GCA_027410445.1 Discoglossus pictus | reverse complement strand
ATAATTGTACAAGGTTTATGATTATCTTTACTATAAGTTATTAAATCAATCAGTCTTCTAGTATTATCTGCCGCCTGACGGTTTTGGAGGAAACCAGATTGATCCATATTTATCAATTTGGGCAAGCATTTATTCAATCTAGTAGCGAGTACTTTTGCATATAGTTTTATGTCAGTGTTCATTAATGATATTGGTCTGTAATTCATACAGTATCCACAATCTTTATTTTGCTTTGGGATGTTAATTAAAGCTGCTTCTAACATTTCTTTTGGAGCTTTACCCTTTGTTTTAATTTCGTTAAATGCTTTCGCTAATTGATTTATTAGTTATGATTTAAAGGCTTTGTAATAAAAATGTATAAATCCATCCGGTCCTGGTGCTGAGTCTAATTTAAAGTTATTAATTGCATCCTCTATTTCTGAAGACTTTATATCGCTGTTTAATAGCTCTAGATCTTCTTTATTGATTCTAGGGAGTGACAGTTGATCTAGAAATGTTTTTATTTCCTCTTTTTCAGGTTTTATAACTTCTTGATTAAAGTTCCAGATTATATAAATTCCTATAATAATTAAAGAAGGCCTTTTCAATATGACAAGGTTTAGTCAGTAGTAGATGATCCCTTATTAGTATCGATAATCAGTTCTTGAATTCTATTATATGATTCTTTTTTGTTTTGTTTTCTTGATAGTAATTTAACTGCTTTATTACCTAAGAAATATTTTCTTTGTTGGAGCTTCCATAAGGAATTGTCCATATTTTTTTGTATTCATTTCTTTATATTCATTTTCACCCCTGATATCTCCCCCGTGGTATTGAATGTTGGGTTGAGTTTATTCTGTCTTTCCAGTTTGGCTAACTGAATATGTAAATCTCGAAATGAGGTGCCCTGTTGTATCCTTCTAGCAACACTCCAAGAGGACTAAACCCCTCTTATATATGCTTTATGAGTATTCCATATTGTTGTAAATTCGGTGACCGAGTTTTCATTTGTTTAAAAAAAATAATAATTCTATCTCTTTCTTTAAAATGGTTTGTTTGTCTGGTTTGTTAAATAAAGAAATGTCCATTCTCTTTCTGGGATTTTTTTTTTTAACCATCTGGTCGTTAAGTAATAATTCGATCATTGCATGGTCCGACCAGTTAATTATAATAATCTTGGATGATATAACATCCATAAGGGAGTTTGCATCTATCAGAAAATAGTCAATTCTAGAATAAGATGAGTGGCGGTGGGAGTAAAAAGTATAATCTCTCTCATTGCCATGCCACAACCGCCAGACATCATATAACTAAAAGTGTAAGATAGACTCTTGAAAAAGTTTAGCTTTCCTTATATTATGCTTACCAAAGCTTTTAATTTTAGAATCTTTTTTGTCCAAGGAGGCGTTGAGAACCATGTTAAAGTCGCCACAGATGATTACTTTACCTATCCTAAGGTTTTTAACCTTTTTAAGTAGCTTGTTTAGAAAGCGATTTTGTCTCTCGTTAGGAGAATATATGTTTACTATAGTATAATTTTGCTGGTTAATTTTACCTCCCCAAATAATAAATCTTCCTTCCAAATCTACCTCTCAAAAATATTCTTGGATGTTTACATTCTTACTAAACAAAATAGATACTCCTCGAGATTTCTTAATAAAGGTTAAATCTATTTTAGATGTAAAAAAAGAGTTATAAAAATTAGGGATTTTATTATTTTGCCAATGTGTTTCCTGAATACATGCAATATCTGCCTTGGCCTTCTGGAACTGGTCCAGGATCACCCGTCTTTTAAACGGGGAATTCATACTATCTTGATATAAAATCACTTTATAATCTTGGCCAGAATCAGATTTTGTTATACATGAACCCACTGTCTATATTAGACCAATTGTTCAGTCTGTGACAGATTTTAATTCTAAGATCCCATATCAGATATTCCAAGTTCCAAATAGTGAATAAATTCACTTTAGCCTGTATCTATGTTTGAATAACCAATTTGCCGTATGGGATACCATTATGTTTATAATATTCAATAGTTATAAAGTAAAAAGGTATCTAATTTTCATACAAATCATATTCAATCTAGAATTTTTTTAAGAAGCATTTTCATGCAAGGGACGCACACATTATAAACAAAAAAGGTGGATATATCTACTATATTGAGTTGAATCAAAGAGTCTTGTATTAAGACTTTTTCCCCCTTCTTAACTGATCACTTCACTATATATGTTTTGGATGTAATATATATATAATTCTCTCTACTCCCTCATGTGTCAAAATTATACAACAGCAAGCCTACCAATTTTCTATTTACAATAGATTTATTAATTCTATATCAGTATTTAAGGAATATACCAAAGGAATCTGTAAATATTGTTTTAGGTATATTTTAGTAGTTTTAATCTTATGTTGTTGTCCTTATAAATAATAAAATGTATTTGTTTCCATTTGTATTCATGTTTTACCTGAATAATATCAGTATCATCTATAAACGTTTCATACTTTCTTTTTAGCATTGGTATATCTAACCTGTTGCCAGATTCCAAATGGCACAACATTGATGTTGGTGAGATCAACTCCACTCTGATTCAAATACCAGAAAACGGGACGTTCAGTCTTTCCAACATAAATTGGTACATCGGCTCTTCTTTCAGAAAGTTTTCTGAGTGTTGGATAACTAGATATTAACATGAAATGATATGCAGGATAACAGTGATGGTTAGGCCAATATTAAGATTAAATGAAATATTAATAAGAAAAAATATAAATAAACAGATAAAATATGAAAATATAGAGACAAAGATACTACACTTGCCTTCATGTAGTGCATCTGAAAATAAATTATGTAAGAAATGAATCCTGCTTAATTGTTGCTCAACTTCTACAAATTTAAAAAGAATATCTAGAAGCAATCATTCAATGTAGGACATCATCTATATCCATGTATGGATAAGTAGGGAGATGTGATATTCTTAAACTTATCTTATATTGTAAATTATACATTATAAATTGTAAATGATATTGAATATCTGGTAAAAGTCATTAAGAGGATCATCTGAGATGAAGATGTATATAAAAAGCATTAATGTATTTATCTTTGCTTTTGTTTTGGAAGACAACAAATACTGTGTTCATACTCCCATGAAGCAGAACATTCTAATACTGGATTTTTAAAAGCATTTCTTTATTTTTTTGCTTTAAAAAGTTAAGTTTTAAAATATCTCTTTAGTAATAATAAAATAAACACTGGCAATACCCATTAGCATTGGTGGAGCTAGTGAATGGATGGTTCTGGTCCAAATAATTTGTTGCCCTCTTGCAATTTCTTTATATATCGCCCCTAGAGTGTTCAGATCACCTTTCAATAAAAATAATTACCCCCACCTCAGCTCATACCTCAGCACTCCTGCCCTGACCCTGTGCCCCATTGGCTTCCCCTGTGCCCCTTCATTATTCATTAAAGCTTTTTGTAACGATTTACATGAAACAATTACAGCAAAGAAAATACTATTTCATATTTCTGACAAGTATGGATATGTCAACAGTCAGATGTTATCTATATCCAAGGTCCCTCCCAAGTGTCTGCCAATTAAAGCAAAATTGAATATAACAGTTAAAAATTAGAGGCTGATTTTTTTAACCCTACAAATTAAATTGCTGATTATAAAGACAAGATATTCAAAACAAGATTATAATGTAGGTGGCATGTCATTATTATTATTACATTTACAACGTTGAAAGTAATTTATTGTTTAGTGTCTATAACTCTAAAACCTGTTTTTTATTACATTTTACAACAGTTTCATGTTCTAACAAGCACCTTAGATGGTCAGAGTGCATGTGACTTATGTATATCAAATCAGCACGACACAGTCTATCCAGCCAATCATTTGGAGGCTGATGAAGTAGCCACCATCCTCGTGCAAACGCAGGTCCAATTAACCAAGGATCAAAAATCATATGCTTGTTGCCAAGTTTTAAATCCATACAGGCATGAGTAAGATATGTAATCTGTGAAAATAAAAACACCACATTTGAATATTATTTAATTAGATTGTTTGAAAAAATGATAACATAATTGGGATATAAATCAAATTATACTCTGTTGTGATTTATGAATGTGAGGCATAACTAAATAGTGGAGCTTGTATAATTTTCCTCCCCTTATTACCTGGAGTAAATTGTACATACTATATGGTAAACATCTTTAAGGATTCTTCATGAAAATAATCATTCAAAGGGAAAGGTTCTTGCAGAATGAGTAGAAGTTGTATCAGGATGTGGAATCATTTATCTCAATTTGAATAAGCTTTTTGTTTAGTAGTAAGGACATTGCAGCCTCATTAAATTGGGACTACTTTTTAAAAAGTAGCCTGTAACTCCGATTTTATGTGTTACGGGTATTAATTTAGCCCTGTAATGTTGCTCACGAGAATAGGCTATGTGCTGAGCAATGTTGAACTTCGCACACGTAAATCCCTTGATCCGACAAGCCCGTAAGCGCTGCTTGTTCAATTCAGCTATTACGGTAAATTGCAGTGTGGTTTCTAGGTCATCTGTGCAACCACCAGAAACTGTCTATTTCATTATTATACCAAGGTGCAAATGTTAGATAATATTGAAAAATTACAATGTAAATATGTAAATAAGTGCATCATCATTTCTGTTCCCAGCGGATCCATTACCTTTTACATATTACATCATACTTAAATTTGGCAATATGGTGCCTTGGCTGAGCACAGACATGGATGCAATGATTAACACAATGCTTTGGTGGATTGTTTCTTTGATGAGGGCTTACAATAATAATGAATGCATCATGGTGCAGTTTCTGATCTTGTCTGAAAATGCTAGGTTACTCTGTGGTATGAAAAGCATAAAAACAGTTTATTTGCAGAATGCCAGAACTGTGCATTTGATGCAATGTCAGACACCTTTAGAATGGAATTAGATACAGAGTGTGAGTGCCCCAAGATCACAACATTAACAGTACTTCAAAGACCACTATGCTCTGTACCCTGCTCCTGTCAATTAGATTCCTGGTACACCTACTATTCTTCCTTCACTACTACATCTTTTGCTTAATGATCATTTGCTCCTTCCATACATACTATTTCTTCCATGAAGTCTTGTCAGCCTGTAATCTACAGACAGGATCCTTGAATGGAGGGAGGGTGATGGAGAAGTTTTGTGAAGGGCTTCATCCAGTCAAGTATTTATATTATGTGCTGAGATGCCTTGCATCAGGGATTAAGAAAAAGAGCTCCTAGCATGCATTAGTTAAGATACCTAGATCCAGACTTGAGCTGTTTTTATTTTAAATGGATCTCAACAGTGTTGGGCTGGTGTACATGCTATATATTTTGTGGGATGGCTATTAACCACAACATAATTTAGCTTATCGTGGGCAAAAGATCAACAGATGCCATCCACTGTACAGGTTACAGTAAATTAATAGCACATTTGTGTTCACTTTAGGTTTAAAAATAAGCAAAAAATGTATGTGCTAGCTATGGGAGATAAGTAAAATGAGTGTGTGTCAGATTGGGGAGCCCGGCTATAGCATTTATACTAGGCCGCGAGATTTCTTATGGAAGCGCAGCCCTGCTACAGAACAAAATTTACTTTCAGCAAGAAAACAACCCTGAACTGGCTCATAGAGCTGGTATACCTGTCGAGATAACACCAATACTAAAAGACAAAACTAATATATTTGCTATAGACGAGGCTTCTTCTATTAGTGAATGTGGTCTAAACATAAAGTCTTTGCATGGATAATAATTTTGTTTAAGCTAACTACTGATGGGTTAACATGTTCATCTGTAGAGGTGCCCTGTGCCAGTGAAAGGTTAACGTTTGCTCCATGTCTTAACGGTTTCTACAATGGGATATATCAATAACTCTATTCACCTACTTCTTATGGAAGATGTTTACTTAAGGTCCTAGTTTTGTAGCAATGAAAACTACCCTAATTACAGTTGGGCATTATTAAACTTGTTGAGTGGAAGTGTTAGATAATTAAGCTTGAATGTTAAGTAAATGTATGTATAAATTATCTCAAACAATAGAATAGCATGGTATGAAAAATAATAATGAGAAGAGTTTGACCTTTAAAAGTATACATGAATGTTATTATGTATCCAACTAGGCATGCTCTTCTTACTTATCACCCCCTATGCCGGTGTTGATTAATAGCTCTAGATAAAGGGAGTTATAGAGGGGGGGTGATAATTTCAGAAAATCTATGGTAACATTCTAAGCCTCCAAGTTAAATTATCTGACCTTTGCACACATTTTTTAATAAATTACATATTTATATCTATGTGTAGTTTTATTTCTGCAGTATCTGAAACCTTTACTGTGCCACTTTATCCAAGTAACATACTGCAGAAAAGAGAAAGAGTAAGGCTTAAAAGAACACTGTAACCCTAACAACATGTCCGTTTCTTCTTAAAGAGTATTACAAATTGGCTATACATTACATTGGCTGTTTTCCTCCGAAGTGAATAATTCCTGAAATATTCAGTGTTTGTGCATCATTATTGTTATTATTGTTATAGCTAATGCGTGTCTGAGTATGATTATTTATGGCCAGTTGTGCGTGATAATCATGTGGGAAAGTACATCATTGCTATGTTTTTAGGTTATACTATTTAGTAGTTGTAAACCAAATCTTTTGGGAACGCTTGTCTATAGTGAATAAACATTACACTACAGTGATATTGCAGTCTTGTTAAGCAAGATATGTAAGGGGGGTTTACTAGATAAAACTTCTTCACAAATGTATCTCCATTCACTAATCACGCTAAACTTACATTTGCAATGGGCAAAACATTTGTTTTAAATATATATGAGAACATTTGAGACAACAATGGTCTATTAATGTTTAAAATAGCAGTACTTTTCCATATTTCACTAGTTTTTGGGTGTTTTAATGTAATAACCTTACCTGCACTTCCCCGACTTCTAAGTCCTGTTGAACTTGTGGGTCAGCATCCCATGGGTTTGGAGGACTTAATTCAACAAGAGATAGGCCATTGTGATCATCTATTTCCATATCTACAAGCCCACAAAAAGAAATGTTATCAACTGTAAATTATTTTATCTAAAATTGATGTTTTAAATGGGGAGATAACATGGGCAAAAGGAGAGAAAGGTGAAAAATGGCAAAAGAGAATGATATGCTGCATTTCCTGCCACCATGTAAAAATATATAAGAAGCTCTAGCCTAAAGATGATGAGAAAAACAGAAAATGTAATTCTAATATTTCACACAAAAAAACACTTTTTAAAATATATGTCTTTAAATAAAAAGTTGTTTATTAATTAATTATTTACATTTCTTAAATTATTTCTTGAATAACAAAAACTTGATCATTTTCAAAATCTTGTTAAAAAGTAAAAGCAAATAAACTTAGCTTTTAAAATTTTCATTTTTATATGCAATTATTCTTTACTGCAGATATCTTTTTTCTTTATGAAGGCTGCCACTCACAGTTTACTTTTCAACAGTTTATTCCCTTGAGAACTAATAAACTTTTCATTAGCGCTAAGGAACTGGCAGTTTATTCCACTTTCCCTTTATGCAGATACAAACTTCCTGTGTCTTCAAAGTCTCTCAGGAAGTAGAATACTGAAAATATAAAATATAACATAACAGATTCCACAGCAGCATAATCACATATAAGAGTTGTCAAAGTACGAAACATCGTTACGCTTTGCGTGGTGTGTACGAGTTAGTAGATGAACGCCAAAAGTGCTCATCACTGCGAGCTGTTAACACGGAGCACTAAGCCAAAGTAGCGAGGCAAGCCGTTAAAGCACTAAAACTTGTAGCACAAAGGCGATGAGCACCGAAGCGCTCATTGCCTGCTCACCTCGCAAAGCTTAGCCACCAAACACTTGGAAAACGCGGGATTGCCAGCCTGCAAGCAGTTGACAAACGTGAAAAAAAAAAAAGAGACGCGGGACTTTGAAAATAAAAAAATACGAGGTTAAGGGCCGAACCGCGAAAACCACAAAACAATAAAAACACAAAAATGTCACAAAAATATACAAGAAAAACATCACACACAGGATGGGGGAACAGCCAGGACGTCCGGGAGTGAGGTGGAGCATGAATTTAAGTCAATTTTGACACTCGAAAATCGCCTAATCGAGAAAAAACATGGGCGCCCCCCAAAAATTAAAACAAGGCTACATGATCCCGGACCACGCAGAACACTGCCAAGTGCGTAGCACTTTTTACACACGAACATACAAACTACAAAATACACTATTACAAATGACGGAAAATGCTTGCAAACCGCGTAACACATTAATAACATTACGAATCTACAATGGCGCTTTACACAACTAAACCAACGGTTTGCCCTAGCAGCCTTTTTCTAATGCACAGTTGGGACATTCATTACACTTTATCATCAGGGTACCAACACTCAAACTGTACATTGTGTGCTGCCGCAAAATACAAACAGATTGTTAGCTCTTCAGGCTATTGATTGCTGGATATATTAATTAAAAATAAGTAAAGTATATTCCTTTATTCAGTAACTAATTCATTATTAGTTAACTAAATATAGATAAATATATATCTCTCTTTCTGATGAGTGACGAAGGTGCTCAGAGGAGCAAAAGTACACAAGAGGAGAGGCTCACAATGAGTGCCGAAGTCTGTATTTTTCAAACTACAAATGCTTGTTGCTTATGTTGCAGTGTGGTTCTTTAATTGAGGCTATTTAAATGTTTTGTTCACAGTGGTCCTCTAAGCATCATAGGGACCGTGATATGATTTACACAAGGCTTCAATGGCAGTTTACTATGGGGAGACTGGCGCTACAGCAATTTGCAGTCTCTTATATGGTTTAGTGATACTTCCCCATATTGTTTCTGATTCTACAGTTTTTAGTGCCAGATATGATTGGCTTGACAAAATAAACTGATATTCACTCTCACAGAGGCATATTGTGCATTAAAACACATTTAGTGACCTAAGCATGTGTGACAAGGTACATTTAAGTGTTACATGACCCAACCCAATAAAGACGCAAGACATTGACATTGGGGTATAACCAGGCCACAGCTTTTATTATCATAACGTATGATAACATATCTATATACAGCCATAACACAAGAGGTAGCTGCAGCAGAAAGGAGCTCACCTTCCCAGCGGCCCAATAGAACCCCGGGCCGAAAGGACCTCCAGGACCCACCAGGACCGGATACCTTCCAAACCAATGAGCTCCCACCTAAGGAGAATGCCGCACCCCCATACAAGCTGTGACAATTACCTAAACACAGGGAGGGAGAGAAAAGTTGTTGGTCTTTCCCTGCGTAAGTGCCCAAAGGGCACAAAACCTACTTTCTTAAAGCCTCCCTACAAACTACTCCTACCAGCCACCACTATCACTCCCCCAGAACTATAGCCCTGTCAAATGCCCCCTCTTCCTATTCTGTCTCCCCTCCATTTTACTCTGGGCGTAATCTGGGACCAAACAATGGAAACAACTCCCAAACCTTACAACAAAGCAAACCTGGAAACAACTCCCTAAGCCTTAAAATATCCCTTTTCATAATACGGATAAGCTCCTTCATGGCCATAAAGCCTAAATTGTTCCCCCCCACATGCAACAACAATATCTCCGGAGGAGGTGATACCCTTGCATACCCAACTACTGTTTCTAACACTTGCTCCTATTTCATCCCCCTTATCCCAAACCATTTTACAGTAACTGTTTCCTGTGGGAACCCCAACTGACGACCATTGTCCTGTATAGCTGCCGACCTTCAGGCCCAAAGAATTTACGAATGCCCCACAATCCATAATTGTACCGGGGCTCCTGCAAGCAAAGAAACAAGATTGCGTGAATGCAAGATTTTATTTAAATTTGCACATCAAATAACAAAGTTAACCTCCTTGGGCAGTAACAAGACCCCCATACCCGGTTAACCCATGAATGTACTTCATCTAGCCAGGTTCCATAGTTAAATAGGAAAGTGCTCCGGCACTGACTCCCCTAAAGGCGCAACCTCCTTGAATTTATTCCATTTCCCCCTTGATAAAGCATCTGCTATCATATTCTTCACCCCAGCTATGTGAGAAGCCCTGATCAGTGTATTGAGTTGCAGACAACGTAGTAGCAATTGCCTCAGCAGTTTGACTACTGGAGGTGAAGAGGCAGTTATTGAATTAATTGCTTGTACCACTCCTAAATTGTCACAGTGAAATATGACATGTCTATCCCTCAAACTCTCACCCCACAAAAACATAGCTACCACTATCGTGAACAACTCTAGGAATGTTACATTTCTCATCAAACCACTAATTCCACGCCAAGTTTTAGAGCACCATTTTCCTCTAAAATACGCGCCCCAACCCACGGATCCCGCCGCGTCCGTGTATAGTTCCAATACTCCATTAACTACTGGCTCTTATAATATTAAATGACACCCATTAAAATGCTGCAAAACCAGATCCCACACTCGTAAATCAGCCCTGTGCTCTGCCGTTATTCTAATATGGTGATGCGGCAGCCTAACCCCTGCCGTGGCCAAAGATAGTCTCCTGGTAAATATTCACCCCATAGGAACAATGCGGCATACAAAATTGATTTTACCAAGAAGGGATTGCATTACTTTTAGCGAAACCTTCTTGGCACCCAGTACCCCCAACACTGACTCCCTCAAGTCCCACACCTTACTAACTGGCAGCCTGCATTCCATCTTAAATGTATCAATGAGGATACTTAGGAAGCTTATCGAATTACAAGGGCCCTCTGTTTTCTCCTCCACCAAGAGAATCTCAAACTCTGCCGCCATTTCCTGAAACGAGTGCAGCAAAACTCTACAATCTAAAGACTCAACTAAACCCATGAATAAAAAATCATCCAGGTAATGAACCACCGATGTTAAACCAGTCCGCCGGCTAAGAACCCAATGAAGGAAGGAACTAAACTTTTTGAAATAGGAACAAGAAATAGAACACCCCATGGGGAGGCACAGGTCAACGAAATAGCATCCTGAGATAAAACAGCCCAGTAAATGATGGGATTCTGGGTGAACCGGCAATAGCTGAAATGCTGACTTAATGTCCACTTTGGCCAACCTGGCAGCCTTCCTAACAAATTTGACTGCTTGCTTAAATGAAGCGTATGTAGCCGATGCCAGCTCCTTGCCAATCCCATCATTAGCTGAGGAACCTTTTGGGTAAGACAAATGATGAATCAGCCTAAAATAACCTAAATCTTTCTTAGGCAACAGGCCCAAAGGGGACACCCTCAAACGCACTCAAACAGCCCGCCATCCTACCCTTACCCACCTCCTCAAGAAGCTTCCCCAAAACTGCCGGGGGGGGTTATCCCTAGCCGATTTTAACTTAAGGGGCCTATCTAAACCCCATTTTACCACAGAAGGAATGGGAAAACCAAACTCAAAACCATGAAGCAATAGACTGGCATCCGCCCCTAAACCTGGAATCTTAGAGTATAAGTTTAGCCACACCCGCATCCTTTCTAATAGAACTGGGATCCTCCCCTTTTCGAGCCTGTTCACCTGGCATTTGGCTTTTCGACTTTCTAAAGCAATGAAAAAGCGGGTGAGCCAACCCACATTCGGAACAATCATGTTTAAACTTGCAAGAAGTCTCCCAGTTACAGGAGCTCTTGTTGAAAGCCAAACAACAACCCTTCTTACCTGACCCACTAGTAGCTGGCTTAGGCCCCGATACCGCTACTGGCCTTAAAGGGGTAACGATTTTAAGCCAGTTCAACATATACCTATCGTCCCACTGCATGCTAGGACACACCGCCATTTTTTGTCTAAATCTTTAACCATATGTCCACCAGGCTAAGCCCCCTTAAGTGCGGTGAATGCCCTTAATCTCGTCCAGATAACAAAAAAGTGAGGAACAGTACTCTGGATGTTTTTCCCCCACTATGCTGGCAAAGATAACAAAGGCCTGCAACCAATTAGTAAAATTATTGTCGATTTTCCTATATCTCCTCCTATGCTCCTCTTCCTCCTTTTTTGAATCATGCTTAACTTCTATAAAATTATTGAAAGGCAATAATGAGAACATTTCCACATCGCTCCTCCAAATTTTTTCTCTAATTCCTTTTGACACGTGCTCTCTTATTGGACCAATAGAACATAATGCCGATTTTCATTGCCGTGTCTGCCACCCTAATTAAAATGTCCCCCTCTTTTGCTGAGGTACTAGGCTCAGCTACCCTTTCATCCACCTTGCTGGCCCCTTCTCCCTTTCCGGCCACCTGCTGAACTTCCTTGGAACTGGGACTTTCTTGACTCCCGATAACTGCCCCATCTCTTACCCACGCTGCCCCTGGGACTAGCATCCCATTACCCTCAAACTGAAAAAGCTAACTTTTGAAACCAGCCATAAAAACTTGTAAGTTATGTGTGTCGTGCCTGCCTTGTGTGTGATCTGTGAACTCACCTCTGTGCCTCCCTCCTGTGTTCTCCAAGGGGGCTGTACCGCCAGATGTTATCTTCTCCACATTGGTACTCCTCCCATGCTGTGAGGGTGGCAGTTGTCCGTTCCTGTCTGCCGGGCTTCTACAATCTTCTTCGTGTACCCTCCTGTATCCACCGGAAAGCAGTCCCTGGTCCTTATTTCTGATGTTCTCTCTTGTACCCCTATAATAACAAGAACCCCTCTCTCTGCTTCTGTCACCCCTTCTTCTCTCAACATACCCTCTGTGCTGCCGCTGTAACCTCCTTCTTGACCAAGACCTCCTATTATGAGAGGGCGTAGGTCTGCTCCTGCGAGCCGTCGATGTTGACTGGCCACTCCTGTCACTCCATCTCTCCGGTGATCTCCTGTCCCTGGAATCCCAAGCATAGGTTTGTAAGTCTGCTCTGACCGGCTCCAACTACTCTGCTCTCTTGCTCCTGTTCGCCGCACTTCCTGCTGACCGGTTTCATGGACTGCTGTTGCTAAAACCCCCGAAACACTCTTCTGTCCTGCTGTGGCCATATATCTCTCCTGCTCCACTGAACCTCTGGCTGCATCCTGCATTCACCTGGATTGCAAATTGCATAAAGGGGGCAGACACTACCATCCCTGCTGCTCCTTTGCTCTTTTGCCCTCACACTGTTTTCCTCGCTCCCTGGCTCCAGATTGCAGTTGAACTCCTCTATGCTGGCTCTTTCCCCATCATCCTGCTCCTCTGATACCTCTGTCTGGGCTTCAATTAACCCCTCCTGCTGTCTCTTCTCCAGCTGCTGTGCCTTCTGAACTCCCTTGCTCTTCCCGCCTCACCAACACCAGTCTGCTCTGCTCCGTCCTCTCCCTGCGGCCGGATCTTCTTCCAAGGAAGGATCTCAGTCACTGTGCTGCTTCCGGGGGGGGGGGGGGGGGGGGGGCCTCTCACTTCCCCGTCTCCTGGCCTCTCACTTCCCCGTCTTCTTCCTCCGACTTGCGCCCTTGACAGCTCCTCCTCCGTGTGTGGCCTGATTGCTGCCACCACTGACTGCAGCCACTGGGGGCCATTCGTTGCCACCTGTTCCTTCAATTGCTGTATGAGTGCATCCACTATTGGGATGGTCATGGAAAAACTAGTTGGTCTTCCCCTGCGCAAGTTCCCAAAGGGCGCAAAACCTACCCTCTTAACGCCTCCCTACAAACTCCTCCTACCAGCCACCACTATCATTCCCCCAGCACTATAGCCCGGTCAAATGCCCCCTCCCCCTATTCTGTCTCCAGGGGCAAACTGTTCATTTGCATTGAATGACTGCTTCAAGTCAGCTATTAGGAAATGTCATAAATATGCAAACACTTTTTACCCTGACATGACAGATATATTTAGATGATCAGTGCAAAACCAACATTTTGTATTAAATATTTAATACTAATCTACCAGACAAACATTGATCAGGAACACTGATGTTCTCTAAAGTCATATACGTTTACCAATTTGAGTTCTGTTTTATATAGATAAAGAGCTAAAATCAATGCTTTGGTAAGAAAAAACAAAACAAATTAATATGTAACTTTATATGTGTCTAGTGTATTTCAATTTTTTTTTTAATTAATATCCTACAAAAATCAATTCATGTTTTCCCAGTTTTTATCATCAAATTCAGACAGTGCGTCTTATTCAATTGTTACTTTTTGGTGATCCGGGCCCACCGGTGGAGAGAGCAAGTTACTTAGCTATTCATTTGCCTCCTATTTGCGGGCCCTAATCTGGTTACGTGCTGCGCACTACTCTCCATTGCAACGCGTCTAATCACAGCTTACTTCCATCAAAGCCTTTAATCTTTCATGGCCAGGAAGAGTTGCGGCCGCAAAAATCACAAACCGCTATTCAATTGCTTTGATTTCCTCTTCCGCCAAGCCCGTAAATGGCAAAAAGCCAACTACAGCTTACTTGTACCAAGGAGGTGTCGCAAGGGTTTGCCACGCCCTTACGTATCCTCCCCAGTGATCCCAAATCAAACTCCCATGCTGCAGGGGTGCCGATGGGGACCTCTGTAGGCTCCCCACATTAACTCCATGCTGAGGGGTTCTGATCGGGACCCCCGCAGGGTCCCCACATTAACGCCATTATGCAAGGGTACAGTAAGTACCCCTGCGGCCCCTAAAATTAACCCCTCCAATACTGGGACTCCCCATCGGGACCCCCGCTGCATTTAAAATGTGAAAGGACTTTAAAGGTCATTAAAGGACCCACGCTAAATAAAACAATTAACCCCTGCTGTAGGGGTACAATAAGTAACCCCCCCGCAGTATCTAAAATTAACCCCATCACTCATGGGGGTCAATATAGACCCTCAGGAGACTAAAATTAGCCCCCTCAGTCCGATAGGGTTCTATATAGACCCCTATAGGACACTATTAACCCCTATATTAACACTATAAGTGCCATGAGGATCCTCCAGGACCCTCATGACACAAAGTCTAAGCACTACACTACACTATTAACCCTAACTATACCCCATTAACCCATTAACCCTAACAGTACCCCATTAACCCTTACTATAACCCATTAACCCTAACAATACCCCATTAACCCTAACTGTACCCAATAAAGCCCTACCCTATTAACCCCTAGCTTATATTATTAACCCCTATCCAACCCTATACCATTCTATTCACCCCTCTAACTAATTAACCCCCTCTATCTAATTAACCCTCCTCTAACTAATTAACCATATTTAACCCTTACCATTAACCGCTACACTACTTACCCAACTCCTACCCTACCATATTAATCCCTACACTACCTACCCAACTCCTACCCTACCCTATTAACCCCTACACTACCTACATAACCCCCTAATAGAATCACTAACACCCCACTAACTACAAAAAATAAAAAAACACCTAATCAAAAAAAATAAAAGAACCTAGATCACAGAAAATAAAAAAGCAACATTACATAAAATAAAAACGCAACACTACATAAAATAAAAAAAGAACAATACAGAAAATAAAAAACCTAGATTACACAAAATAAAAAACCTAAGTTACATGAAATAAAAAAAGCCTACATTACACCAAATAAAAACATGCATTACATCTAATAAAATGTGTGAGCCAATCAGAATGGGATACACCCCTATATCCCATTCTGAGTGGCTGTTGTAACTGTCAATCATTTCTAAACCAATAAGAAGGCACATTGTCTTCAGCGAATCAGAACGGGATACACCCCATGTGTGTGTATCCCATTCTGATTGGCTCACAACTTTGCACCTTCTGATTGGCTGAAATATAATTCACAGCGTTTTCAGCCAATCAAAAGGAGCCATTTCTAAATTTTACTGGAGAATGCAAGAAAACCCTAATTTGCGCTCCTCAAGGTTGGAGCTCCGTTAGATTTTTTCAATTATTTTGCCCGTCTGTTTTTTTTGGAGGGGCCCTGCCAGCAAAGACTTCGAGGAGAACCGGGGCATTGCTGGAGGAGCATTTGGGACAGGTAAGTATACTATTTTGTTTTGCATGTGGTATTTATTTATGTATTAATTGTAATGTTTCTTTTCTTGTAGGGGTGCCGGACATGTGGACATTTTTGGATTACGCCATTGTTTAGGAACGAAGCACAGAAGACCATTGTCGCTGGAGGGACATTTGGGCAAGGTAAGTGGTCTAATTTACCCTATTTTAGTTTTAGTGATTGGCATTGTTTTTGGTTGAAATGTAGGCTTTTTAATTGTATGTATTTAGGGTTTTTTATTGTATGTATTTAGGGTTTTTATTGTATGTATTTAGGGATTTTTATGGGATGTATTTAGGGATTTTATTGGATGTAATGCATGTTTTTATTTGTTGTAATGTAGGCTTTTTATTTTACCTAACTTAGGTTTTTTATTTTACGTGATTTCGTTTTTTCATTTTCTGTGTTGATCTTTTTTATTTTATGTAGTGTTGCTTTTTTGTTTTATGTAATGTTGCTTATTTATTTTCTGTGACCTACGTTTTTTTATTTTCTGTGATTAGGTGGGTTGTTTTTTTTTGTAATTAGTTGGGTGTTAGGAGTTCTATTAGGGCGTTATGTAGGTAGTGTAGGGGTTAATAGGGTAAGTTATGAGAGGGTTTAAAGGATAGGGGTTTACTTGGTACATTTAGGGTTAAATAGGCCCAGTTATGGTTAAATAGGACTAGATAGGATTACATAGGACTAGTTGGGGTTTAATGGGACACGATAGGGTTTCATAGGTGTAGATGGAGTTAACTAGGTATAGATGGGGTTAAATAGGACTAGAAAGGGTTACAAAGGTCTAGATTGGGTTAAATAGGACTAAATAGGGGTAATATAGGTCTAGATAGGGTTAAATAGGTCTAGTGATACCGTTAATTAGGCATGGTGAGGGTTAACAAGGGTTGATTAGTTAGAGGGGGATTAATTAGTTAGAGGGGAGTTAATAGAATGGTATAGGGTAGGATAGGGGTTAATAATGTATGGTAGGGGTTGATAGGGTAGGGGTTTATTGGGTAC
This sequence comes from Discoglossus pictus, assembly GCA_027410445.1. Taxonomy (NCBI): domain Eukaryota; kingdom Metazoa; phylum Chordata; class Amphibia; order Anura; family Alytidae; genus Discoglossus; species Discoglossus pictus. The sequence continues at coordinate 158,315,184 of CM050166.1, read as the reverse complement.
AGTTAGGGTTAATTCTACCTAGACCCCTATTGGACTGAGAGGTTCATTTTATTCTCATGAGGGTCTATATTAACCCCCATGATTGATGGGGTTAATTTTAGGTGCCAGGGGGGGTACTTATAGTACCCCAGTGGCAGGGGTTAATTGTTTTATTTAGCACAGGTCCTTTATGGACCTTTAAGGTCCTTTTAGGACATGCAAGGCGGGATTTTGGAATTGTAACTGCAGCGGGGGTCCCAATGGGGACCCCCAGCATTGGCCGGGATTGCGCAATGGTGTGCCATGGGTCCTTTAAGGGACATTTGAATTTTTTAAATGCAGCGGGGGTCCCAATTGGGACCCCTGCATCATGTGGTTAATGTGGGTACCCTGCGGGGGTCCTGATCGGGACTCAGCAGCATGAGGGAGTTAATGTTAGTTGCCACGGGGGTACTTACTGTACCCCTGCGGCATGGGGTTAACCATTAGTGTGCCGCCGGCTCTTTATGGGCCCGCGGCGGGGAATTTAAAACTTTTAAATGCTGCAGGGGTTCTAATTCTAAACCCTGCAGCAAGGGGTTGATGTGGGGACCCTACATTTGGAGGTTCTCATGATGAATCTTTGTTTCCATTGGCTGGTTCAATAGTGGGTGTTACAGGCTTCATGTTCAGGCCCGTAGATGCTTCTTCCGACGGCAGGGTTAGCGATTATAGGGAAGGGGGACAAACTTGCGGGCCCGGCCAATTGAATAGCTAAGTAAATGTAGAGCAAGGTGATGACGCAACTTAAAAGTTGCAAATCGGGAATTGAATGAGGATACGAATTGAATGAAGACCCATGTCAGTAGGAAAGTATTATGCAAAAAAAGAAAATGTTAAGAGCTGAAATGTCTCGGATAACTGAGATGATTAATCGGACTTAGATAATTATGCAATGCGCAATATTTTAAAATGATTAGTATTCAAATGTTGACTCCGTCCAATTAACTTCTCTATCTCCTCCCTCTCATTTGCCCCTCCCTTTCCCTATATTCTTCTCTCCCCTTATCACTTTCATATTCTCTTTTTCATCTCCCCACTTTCATTAATTTTTGTCCCTCTTCTTCTTTTATCTCTTTTCTCAAATTCATATAGCTTTTGTTTAGCAAAAGAGAGGGAGATGCCCTCCAAGGTACAAAGCACATTAAGCAAAATAGTGCAATTGTGTGAATATTTACATGTCTAAAATAAGTCAAGAAAACTGTTTGCAGCGCAAAATGCCACGAAATAGAATGTTCCCACTGCATTCTTGGCAACTGGACGGGGCATGCAAATGAGATCCCAAAATTCTTCAACAATTTATTTTTACTTGTTCACCTCATAGCGTGTGTCTGACATATAGTACAGCTTTTCAGAATATCACAGGATGGATATGCATAAGTTAGTGTTGTGGAAATAATACAAATATCCTTACATTTTAGTGGATATATATATATATATATATATATAACCATTATCATTTTTTTCAGTAAGTGTGATATTTGGCTAAGATGTAAGCTGTGAACCAGTATTTTCCCTTTTGTAAGATATAAGTTATGAAATAGTTAAATCTGCATGACCCATGATTTAGCAGTTTTAGCTACGGACAGTAAACAGCTTTTTAGGATAAACAAAATATGTGTTTCAGTCATCTACAAGGTCAACTCTTGCCCTTTGCGCAGAAGATAAGAAATAAGTATTTTTTGCACATCTAGCGTGATATACCAAGACATGCTTTCACTGTATGATTTGCACATGCAGATTTTTTGATTAGATATACTAATATCAATAATCAGTCATTGGTCTAAATAATGGGTTGTTGATGGGATGTCCCATTCTTCTAGAAGGAAATGGATTGTCGCATTGTCTTTATGTAAAGAATTATAAAAGCTGTGTTTGGATATATTTCTGTCAGTCAGTGAGCCAGTAGCAGTCATTTTGGATGTTTTGCTACTGATCCACGTTTTGTCTAAATAAACTCTAATAATGAGAAAATTACCAGAGGACTCTGTTTTTTGTTATCATGAATGGGTTTCAGAATAAAGAGTGGTATGTGAGTATGTTTTTTCCCCCAACATTAGATAACCTATGTATCAAGAACACTGTTTGAACTTTTGGACCTCATCACTTGTGGGACTGGCCTTTATCTCATGCCATGAATTTTTTGACAATACTATTAAACACAAATTCATTAAAATGATGGCAGGCAAAATAATAATAGGCACACTCCTGTGTACAAATTACAATTATTATAGTACAGGTGGTCACCGGGTTACAAACGACCCTTACTTAAGAACAAGCTCCCAAGGCTTTTTGTATGAGTTTTTTATGTTCTGTTTGTTTGAATTAAAATAATAATGCAGTGTAATAATAATAATACCTTTGTATTGTAGTATTGTAATAACGTATTATTATAGTACTGGGGTATTATTATTATTATTATTACACTGCATTATTATTAATACCACCAAAAAAACAGAAAAAACTGAAACAGAAAGTACATTTTCTTATATTCTCTCTCCTCTGTTATCCTTTATTTTCTGCACCCTATTGTATTGGTTCTTACTTTATTCTTTCTACTCCACTATACCCTCCTCTCACTGCATCCACTTTGTGCATCTATCCAATCACATCTTTGAAAACATGAATTTAATCTAATACATTTTGGCAGAGGAGATTTAAATGGATATTGATTGTCCCCAGTTCACTGAAATCTTTCAAATAGTTCCTACAAAGGTCCACCTCAGCAGCTCATGCACACAATATTACTATGCAGCTAAATCCCCTCAACCACCCTTTTCCATCACTCTGAGTCACATTTTAGCAGGGAACATTCCATATCCTATTAAGTAAAATATTCTTGTTTTCTTGATTTATTAATTTTTATATATTGAATTATATTCATATTGCAATGTTGCCCAAATCTGGATTACCTAGTTCTTCTTGGCAGAAGCTGTCTGGTGGGTTAACATATTTCATGGTGCTCACATCAAGCTTCCAGTTATGTTTTGTGCAGCGTACTGTGCTAAAATAAAATAAAATAAGATATAAAAGTAAAAACTGCAAATAATTGAAGCATTGACTGGGCTGTATTATTATGCATGTGAAAAGCTCTTGAATACTAATTAGTTGCTTTGATATGATTCTTAGGATGACAGTCTGATTTTAGTGACTAAAACTTTGCAAACCAATATTACTGTGCAGCTAGATTCCCTCTACCAGTCTTATCCAGCACTCTGAGTCACACATTAGCATGCAGGGGCAGCACAAATAATGCTGAATATCTATGAAATTATTTGCTGTAGAGAAAAACGTTTAGTACACTATATAGACAGTTTTTAATCCAATTTAACAGATAGCTACTGTTTAGGCCATGCAGAAATAGTGTGAGCATGCTCTTTACAGACAAACCATATATACTTGAGTATAAGCCGAGTTTTTCAGCCCTTTTTTTAAGGCTGAAAAAGGCCCCCTCGGCTTATACTCGAGTCACCCTGCTCCTGCTGCTCTCTCCCTCCCCTGTGTCTCTTACCCCCTCCCCTGTGTCTTCCCCCCCTCCCCTGTGTCTCTTCCCCCCTCTCCCTCCCCTGTGTCTCTTTCCCTCTCCCTCCCTCCCCTGTGTCTCCTTTCCTCCCTCTCCCTTGTGTCTTATTCCCTCCCCCTCCCCTATCATCCTCCTCATTCTCCCTTCTCATCACTCCCCCCCCCCTCTCCAATTACCCCCCTCTCCATTTCCCCTGACTTACCTTCATCAGCTGCTCCTCTACACATCTTCTGGCTGTGTCGGGACCTGGCATATGCTAATGACGTGACGCGCATGTGATGTCACGTCATTAGCATATGCCGGGTCCCAACACAGCCGGAAGACGCGCAGAGAAGCAGCTGATGAAACTAAGTTAGGGGAAAGGGAGAGGGGGGAAGTGTTTAGAAGGGAGGATGAGGTGGGAGGATGAGGAAGATGAGGAGGGACCCGGCATATGCTAATGATGAGACACGCATGTGAGTCAGAAGATGTGCAGAGGAGCAGCTGATGAAGGTAATTGAGGGGACAGGGAGAGGGGGGGGAGGTAAGTGAGGGGAAAGCGAGAGGGGGGTAAGTGAGGGGAAAGGAAGGGGGGTAATTGAAGAGGGGGAAGTGATGAGGAAGGAGGATGAGGAGGATGATAAGGGAGGGGGAGGGAAAGAGACACAAGAGGGAGGGAAAGAGACACAGGGGAGGGAGAGGAGGGAAGAGACACAGGGAAGGGAGAGGGGGAACACAAGAAAGGGGCACAGAGGGGAGAACGAGGGGGGACACAAGAAAGGGGCACAGAGAGGAGGGAGAGAGGGGACACAAGAAAGGGGCACAGAGGGCATACAAGAGGGGGACACAGAGGGAACAAAAGAGACACAGGTAGCAGTGAATTTCCCACCCTCGGCTTATACTCGAGTCACTAAGTTTTCCCAGTATTTTGGGATAAAATGGGTGCCTCTGCTTATACTCGGGTCGGCTTATACTCGAGTATATATGGTAAATCAATTACCATAATTGCACACATTCATGAGCAATAGTTTCAGAAAAGGGTGGTACAAATCTACAAAGTCTACACTGTCCATTAAGTGATCCATATAATTATATCACACAGTATGACTACTGAACAAACAATTATTAGTATTATTATTTAATTAATAAATAATACATATCATAGTTGTTAATATAGCAAACAACAAATTGTTTTTGTATTTGGGTTCTGGTGTTTGATCAACTTCCCCCTTTTGCATTTCATCTATACTATGTACTATATACTAATATTTTTACATTTCACTTACTTTCATGAAGCTTTTTTGTGTTTTGTTTCTAATGTTTAATCAGTTGCCCTCTTTTTGCATTTCCACTACACTGTATATATTTTTATATCCCGTTTCTTCATCTTTACTCTCTTAAGCTCTGCCATCTTTTATATCTGCGACCATGGTGTTGGCGTGGGTGTGTATTCAGACACTAAACTGACAGGATTTTTTCTTTATTTTTTTTATCAACCTTAACAGAAATTGTAAGGAGAAAAATGTGTAGATTTGTATATTGTAAACGAGCAACAAATTATTATAAACTATGAAATTGCCTGTCAAAAATGACAGGAATGAAATTGTAAGGCTGGCAATGCATGTTGGCATACAATTTTGGTCCTCGTTGGTTGTATTTTCAACAACTGTATATATATGATGATTAAAATGAGAAATAATAGGTAGAGGTTATAGGTTATAGTGAACAACAGGAATGGTAATTTAACTTTCCTATAGGTTTTCTTTTTTTAATCCTGTTAATATAATCACATCTAGAATTGTCAGTGTGGGTAACGTTTGCGATGTTGGTCATGCTTTGTGAGCCCGATAGGGCCGCAACCGTGAGCCTTGCAAAGCGAGGCGAGCCGACAACCACGCAGGGCTTAGGTTGCAATGAGCGACGAAGGCGCTCATTGCACTGTGAGCCTCGCGAAGCGAGGCGAGCAGTTGAGGCACTCGTGACTTAGGAGGCAATGAGCGTCAAAATCACTCATTGCACTACCAGCCTCGTCAAGCGAGGCAAGAAGTTGAGGCGCGCAAAGGGATTTGAACTGTCAACGATGCGGGACTTAGGCTGCAATGAGCACCGAAGGCGCTCATTGCACTGCGAGCCTTGCAAAGCAGGACTTAGGCATGCGGGACTTAGGCTGCAATGAGCACTGTAGGCGCTCATTGCGCTGCTAGACTTGCGAAGCAATACGAGCAGTTGAAGCAAGCGGAACTTAGGCTACAATGAGCACCAAAGGAGCTCAATGCACTGAGAGCCTTGCAAAGCGAGGCAAGAAGTTGAGGCACCCAGGACTTAGCGGGTGGAGCAGGTGAGGCACTCGGGACTTACGACCCGTCCGACTTATGACCGAACCCAGTACATGCACTGAAATTATGAACCATGAAACTGAAAAGACATGAAAAAAACAACAAATATGCCTCAAATTAACTTACACACACCACAGTGGGAGAGCCAGGGAGCCTGTGAGTGAGGTTGCAAGTTAATTTGATGCATATCAAATCGCCTATGCGAGAAAAAAAATAGCTGCCCAAAAAACGCAATATGACGAAAACGAGGCCCAAGGACGTAAAAGTAGCCCTAAGGACGTAAAAGTAGCCCGAAGGACGTAAAAAATAGCCTAAGCAGTAACACTTAATCTAAGCCACTAACATTTAACCCAAGGCAGTAACACTTAACCCAAGGCAGTAACACAACCCAACACAGTAACACTCAAGCGTTAGGCCTATAAACTACACAGTGGGAGAGGCTTGCCACGAGTGCCGAAGGCGCTCAGCGCTGGGCTCGCTATGAGTGACAAAGGTACAGCATTCCCAGACTTAACATTTTATTCCTGTCAAGTAGCTAGTCATAATTATGATAAACATGTTAATTTATAAGAACACGTTGCATGCATGAAATGTAAAACAGGATGATTTACACATATCTATATGAATCTCCTCGCTGTCCTGTCTGTTTAGTGTTTATTTGCAGCCTTTAACACACAGCATGAAACATGAAACTAATAGTGTAAAACCAGTGGGTATAGCCTAAGGGCACAGACGCAAGAGATGGCAACCTCCAAGAGATCATAAAGTGAGAAAAGGGGCTGGTCCGGAAGCTGAAAAACTCTTGGCCCATGGAATTTTTAGACTAAGTGAAGTGTAAATTTGGTATGACACTTACATTAAGGGGCATAACATTAATTAAGTAAAAATATTTCAAACTTTTATGTAAAACAAAATATTTTTAGCACATTGCTAGATAATATAAAATTCCCATATTTTTCAAAATATTTGAAAAATGTTAGCGATTACATTATTGCGATTACATTATTGCTTATGATTTGTGGTATTTAGATACAGTTATTTAAGTAACATGGAATTAGTATCCATTTTAAGTATAAATTCCCTTTTCAGTTCTTAGCTGTCATAAAATGAGCCCTCAACTTTTTCTGTAATATTTTGCTTTTCATAAGTCTCATATTTTTCACATTTGTTGTACTACTTTGTACAGCAATATGTACTAGGCATACACACAACAAAATGCATTTTATAAAATAACAAACATAAACATACAACAATAAGATGATTTGCTCATTGTTGGTATTTAGCATTATTACCTGCTTCCCATGTCCTCAATGTCTTTAATAAAGGTTCCTCCTTGGTGTTTGCACAGGTTCTTGCATGCTCTCATAGTTTCTCCTACTTTATATATGATGTAGTTTTTCCCATCTTCTTTATTTCTTTTGAAGTTAATTCCTTCTTTTAAGAGAGCTACCTCTTCTGCTTTGAGGTATAGCAGGATCTGTGCTGCTTGTTCCATTCTATAGAAATAAAATACACATTATATGAATTGTTAAAGACCACATTCAATGTGATTTGTACATATATCATAGCATTAAGATGTAATGTCAATCATGCAATGTGAACTTTCTTACTGAGGCTGGCACCTGAGCTTTTCATGCTATGAATTTACTTTCTTGGGAGATCTGCATCACAGACCAAACTCTTACACTGTAGCACCATATCAGATAACCTAAGATATCAGTTTCAATTAGCACTAGAGAATTTGTAAAAGCGGCAATGCTAATACACTTTATCTCTACTTATACTGTATCAAAGGAATCTTCTTTTTTGGGGGGCTACTTAACATGATGCATTTTTTTAAATCTATTTTCTCCATGTTTATCATTTTTGACATATAACAAATAAAAAAGGAAATGTATATATTACACAGAGGCAGAACTACTGCTGGTACAAAGCAGGATATGAGTCATCTGCTATTGGTAGTCTTGGATAAGGTGAGACTCATAATCAGGTATGAGAGGACCATATATATATATATATATATATATATATATATATATATATATATATATATATATGTATATATATATATATATATATATATATATATATATATATATATATATATATATATATACAGTATAGTGGAACCTCTATATTCATCATTAATCTGTTCCTGAGGTACGGACGAATGCTATACTGTGGAATCAATATTTTCCATAGGAATTATTTAAAATTGGAATAATCCATCCCCAGCCCTAAATCTGATAGATAAATGGATGAAAATGTAACCAGAACTTTACTTTTACTGAGGAGAGATGATGGCAGAAGCTGAAGAGGAGCAAAGGAATTATTGTTTAGAATGGAAGCCACCTTCTATGATATCATCAGATAACTAGAATTCTGGTGATGTCTTTTTTGTCCCTTTCCCAACAATTCACTAGCACTCGATTTAGCAAAGAACTTGTCCAATGTTGTCTGTTTCTGTCTGTCTGTTTCTTTTCATTTTGTGACTAATATTGGATTTTTTGATGAATATAGGTAAATACAGAAATCCTTCCATGAACATAAGGTGCAAACAGTCAAAAAATAAGTGAATATCAAAGAAATATGGAATCCTTTACCATCCCTTACCATACCGAAGATGTTTGATATGGCAAGGAATTCCAGTCTATTATATGTTGATGACTATTCCATGAGGTTCCCCATAGGGGATTCCTATGATCACTGAGATTGTTTATTCAGTCAGGGAATTATACAGGCTACGGCCCTACATTTACTATCCATATTCACCCATATATTGGTCAGTGATACCCAATGCTGGGTTATTTTTGATTATATTTATATTGTGCGATTGTTTCATCCTATGATTTTATTTTATTATGAGGATTACCTCTGCAGCGCTTGTGTTTACCATTTTCTTGCACTGAGTCACATTTTGTTACCTTTTTAGTGTTATGTAAGCTGTTTTTGCATGCACTTTTTTTATTGGTTGTCTATCGATTATTACTAGCCTTTATGTGCATTTTGTATATCCTCTTTGTCATATTACCTTCCCTGTTGGGCAATTACATTTTATTCCTAGCACTTTATATTAGAATTTGCACTTTATATTCTGTCTCTAACTAGAGACATTACTTTATTGAATAGTCTCACAAAGTGTCCTTCACATTTTTTGATATTCACCTCTTTTTTGGCGTTTTTTGACGTTACGCACCTTATATTCATTCAAGGGTTTCTGTATTTACCTTTTTTTCTACACTAGCGGTGTTGTTTACATTTTATTCTTCCCATTAAAACCATTAGCTTTTTATTGGTTATTTTTTATTACCCTGGAGGTTCGCTTTTTTTCTTTCCTTGTTTTCTTTTGCTTTTTCTCTGGGTCCCCAAATGTTTTTTGGTTTATATATATATATATATATATATATATATATATATATATATATATATATATATACATATATATATAGTGGCAAGGCAACCGTCTCCTTGTGGTCAATGCCCTATTTTCTGACACTTCTGATGGAGGAACACTTGAGGCCATTAAATGCTTTCCAAAACATTTTCGCCAGGGCCATAAAATGTAAGAAAATAAATAAAACAATAAATAAATAGGCCTAGCTGTTTCTGAGCACTACCTAACTATCCCTATCCACTCCCAACTAAGCCTGTAAACACTCCAATAAACTGTATATTTAGAGTACTGGCCTCTCTCTTCTGATGTCCAGGGCTCCTGGACAGCTTCCCCACTTTAGACTTAAGACTTACGCTGTTGCAATGTATTTTACCTATCAATGGTGTACTTTCTCTTATTACAGCTCTAATTTCTAATTGTATACTATACAGGTAAGAATGCCCTAATATTATGGCGTATATATATATATATATATATATATATATATATATATATATATATAGTTTGCATATATCTCCTTTCTTGTAATGTAATGAGATTGCTGGGAGACCAAGTCAAATTTCATACTTTCAATTAAAATCAAAAGAATCAGCTTCACTCAGCAACAGGCAAGCATTTTCATAAATATTCTCACTTATTACTGGAATGCCTTGGCTAACCCTGATATGGTTAGACTGTGATAGGATAAAAAATAAGCAAGATGTCAAACGTAGTGCTGTTCAATAAAAATATTAAATAGAATACGATTTTCCAAAGATAAAGTAAAATATTTAATAATTCGAAAGACAAAGGACAATGTGACTGTCTTGAGATTCATTCAAAAACATAAGTATATCATTATTATTTTTCATAGTTCTTTATAGTTACTCATTGACCAATTTATTTACTATAAAAAAGCCCACATGAAAAATACCTTACCCATGCATGGTCAGTTGCAGTGTATATTCAGTACCTTGCAAAAGTACTGAAAAGCCCTTGAATTTTTACCTATTTTGTTACATTACAGCCTTAAGTTCAATGTTTGTTAATCTGAATTTTATGTGATTGATCAGAACACAATAGTCCAAGTTGGTAAAGTAAAATGAGAAAAATATATACCTACATTTTTTTTTTAGAAATAGAAAACAGAAAATTGACATGTGCGTATATATTCACCCCCTTTGTTATGAAGCCCATAAAAAGCTCTGGTGCAACCAATTCCCTTCAGAAGTCACATAATTAGTGAAATTATGTCCACCTGTGTGCAATCTAAGTGTCACATGATCTGTCATTACATATACACATCTTTTTTGAAAGGCCTCAGAGGCGGCAACACCTAAGCAAGAGGCACCACTAACCAAACGCTGCCATGAAGACCAAGGAACTCTCCAATCAAGTAACAGACAATAGGTTATAAAAAAGTATCCAAATCTTTGATGATCCCCAGGAGCACCCTCAAATCTATCATACCCAAATGGAAAGAACATAGCACATCAGCTAACCTGCCACGAGACGGCCACCCACCAAAACTCACGGACCGGGCAAGGAGGGCATTAATCAGAGAGGCAGCACAGAGACCTAAGGTAACCCTGGAGGAGCTGCAGAGTTCCACAGAAGAGACTGGAGTATCTGTACATAGGACAACAATAAGCCGTAAGCTCCATAGAGTTGGGCTTTATGGCAGAGTGGCCAGAAGAAAGCCATTACTTTCAGCAAAAGGATGGATGAAGGAGCTTTGGTCTGATGAGACAAAAATTTAACTTTTCGGCCATCAAAAAAAACGCTATGTCTGGCGCAAACCCAACACATCACATCACCCATAGAACACCATCCCCACAGTGAAACATGGTGGTGGCAGCATCATGCTCTGGGGGATGTTTTTCAGCAGCCGGGACTGGGAAACTGGTCAGAGTTGAGGTAAAGATGGATGGTGCTAAATACAGGGATATTCTTGAGCAAAACCTATACCACTCTGTGCGTGATTTGAGGACGGAGGTTCACCTTCCAGAAGGACAATGACCCCAAGCACACTGCTAAAGCAACACTTGAGTGGTTTAAGGGGAACAAGTAAATGTGTTGGAATGGCCTAGTCAAAGACCAGACCTCAATCCAATAGAAAATCTGTGGTCCAACTTAAAGCTTGCTGTCTACAAGTGCAAACCATCCAACTTGAAGGAGCTGGAGCAGTTTTGCAATGAGGTATGGGCAAAAATTGCAGTGGTAAGATGTGGCAAGCTCATAAAGACTTATCCAAAGCGACTTGCAGCTGTGATTGCTGCAAAAGGTGGCTCTACAAAGTATTGACTTTAGGGGGGTGAATAGTTATGCACATTGACTTTTTCTGTTATTTTGTCCTATTTGTTGTTTGCTTCACAATAAAAAAAAAACATCTTCAAAGTTGTGGGCATGTTCTGTAGATTAAATGATGCAAATCCTCAAACAATCCATGTTAACTCCAGGTTGTGAGGCAACAAATCACGAAAAATGCCAAGGGGGTGAATACTTTTGCAAGGCACTGTAAGTAAACAATTTATTTAGTGTTAACACGCTGCACTAGCCTGTTAAACCCTATGGGCCTTATTCAAATGTGATTTGTCCAATTGAATAGGGCTCTATATAAGCACATAGCATATTTTTTACAGAAGTTTTTAAGTTAATGAAGACCTTGTTTTTAGATAGAAGTTCAATAACTAAAAACTACTGTAAAAAAAATGCTATGTGCTGATAAAGAGCCCTATTCAATTAGCCAAATCGAGTTTGAATGAGGCCCTATGAGTCTAGGTATTCTCCGGTAAGCCCCCTGAACACCCTGAAAGGGCCAGCAGACCCCCACCCCTTATGCATTGTAGTGTGGCGCACATTAACCTTATCAGGACCCTTTGGAGCCTATAAGAATAACCATGGGGTCTTTATGGAGCAATTCAAACACTGAATTCTGATTTGCTGAAATATGATGGATACACATTTGAGCCAATTAGATAAAATAGTATATAAGGTGAGGGTGGGGGACCTCCTCAAAGAAGGAGCTATTTTAGTTATGATAGGGACAAGGGTCTTCCAGCAAAAAAAGAAGATGTCTTCAAGCAACGTTAATGTGTCCTCAATCACAGAAGAAAAAAGGATGACGGAATTAAAATGTATATCTTTATTGGCTATGCCTTTTATCACTTTAATATAGAAGACAGGTAATAGCGGTATATTTACAGTATATGTCTAAATATAAAAAAAAATACTGACATATCCTGCAATGTTGGGATTAGCACAGCAACAAAGAACTAGCAAGGCATTGCTTATTATTAAGGTAACTATTCTTAATGTCCCCTTCTGGATCACTACCTTGTCGCGGTGAAGGGGCTTGTGTGAAACTGTGAGCTATACCATGTAAGGTCACCCAAGATGGGCAGGTCATAGTAGAGAGGTCAGACCAATTGCGGTCCACTGGAGAAGGAACTGGCAACCCACTCCAGATCTAGTGTTCCTCTTCTCCCTTCTCTCTATCCTCTCCTCTGGCTGTCGGATTGCCCCGCTCCAGCTCTATTGCCGTCATTTTTTGATGGGCAAGTCGCTAGTTAATTATAATATAGAGTTTATCACATATTATAATTGTCGAACTACGTAGCGAGGAGAGCCGTTAAGGCACTAACACTCTCAGCACTTAGGCGATGAGCGCCGCCTGTGAGCCTTGCGTAGGGAGGTGACCTGTTAAGGCACTACAACTCACAGCACATCACCGATGAGCGCCAAAGGGCTCATTGCCTGCGAGCCTCGCAAAGTGAGGCGAGCAGTGAAGGCAATGAAACATGCCAATGATGGCAATGATGTGAAGTTTTGAATCACCTGTAAATGACAAATGTTGGAGAAAATCCAAGAGTACTAGAGAGGACTCGAAAAGTGGTTAAACACCTGTTTGTTGCACTGTAAATGCAAATAAAAAATCTATATTGTACATCCAAATACGGGGAAAGTGATGAAAGAAATTAGAATTAATTGCACAACAGTCTCAAGCTCGCAAATCGGCAATATAAAAGTATTTTTTTTACATTTTATTCTGGGGTTATATCGATATCTGGAATCAATGAGTTAATACATGTCAGGCCAACCACATGGACTAGAACAGTATCTGCATTTATTTTGTATTTTGCAGTTTTGCAAGTCTGATTGCGTATCGGACTTCTAAACTCTCTTTGATTAACATGCAACCGTCACGTTTTACTGATGTAATGATGACAGTCTCATTTTCTATTGGCTGTTTCCAAATCGGGAGTTATGGCCTTGCTTAATTGATCATGTTCCCACCCTGAACTGCTACATACGATTGCATGGTTGACTGTTTTGGCTTTCGGCCCGTAACTTGCTGGCTTGTACAATTGAATGGCACCGGATTTGTAGCAGACCACAAGCCCTCAGCAGGCCTACAGACATAAGGCCTGTATACAGCAAGATGATGGCTTCTAATTGAATCTGGCTCTATATATGGAGTGAAAGTAATTAAGGGCACAATGACATGGCTCCAGTGGGAACATCCATATGTAAATATTCCATGCAGGGAGCTATAGTGCTGTTAAATTCCACCTGCAGCAAATCCTTAAAAATAAGCCCTTATAAGTGATCACTTCATAATATTGTTCCTGCTGTTATGGGAGATTTGTTCTAAAGTGGGATTACACGACTCTCATAAGTGTATATGTCACATCATCTCATCTCCCCTTAATTGAGTAAAAGTAATTAAGGGCACAATTACATGGCTTCAGTGGAAACATCCATATGTGAATATTCCATGCAGGGAGCTATGGTGCTATTAAATTCCACCTGCAGCAAATCCTTACAAGTAAGCCCTTACAAGTGATCACTTCATAATATTGTTATGACTCTCATAAGTGTAGGTTATTAGGCTATATATTCTCAGAAGCCTTATGTGACACTTAAAGATTTGTGGAAGTTTTGTAATTGAGTATTAATCTGTTTAATCAAGAGCGTGCATTTCCAAAGTATGTTAAAATAATTACGGTATTTAATTCAATTTACTTTTTAACTTCTTTAACTTTTAAAATAAATTACATTTACATTTCTACTCCCCTTATGTTACCTGATATTACTTTTAGATCTTCTATAAAGAAGAAGATATTAATGAAAATAATTAGTTTATCTACTTCTTTTTGGAATAATAACTGGTTACTGGTAATAAGTGGTATTTCTCTCCCAAGCGCTTCCTTTGAATATGTTCTTAAAGATATAAAAATTGTGTATCATAAAGCCAGTGGAAGGGAAAGTAAACAATACTTTAATCCATTCGATGGCCTGACTCCTCCAATCAGGTAACTAAGAAGTAACTATAATAGTTTTGAATGAATTCTGCTCCAATCTTTGGATCTCACCAATAAAAACACATTTTCAGTCAAAACATGTAAAATAAAAAAAAATAATAATACAGTAACTACCTATCGAATAACTACTCAGCCAATGTTGGGCTAGGCAGAGGCAAAATATGCCCGTGCTTTTTAGTTTTAAAGAAACAGTTATTTTTCAAAATAACAGTTATTTTTATTTGTCAAAACTGGCTGAATGGATTCCCCCCACCCCCAAAAAAGTAAAAAAATGAAATACCAAACCCACCAGAAATTCACAATTACAGACAGATTGGTAAAACCATGTCAGAGCAGTTGAAAACTGAGTTTAGAATGGAGTATATCACAACACAATGTGCTGTATCAAATAGTCTACAAAATACTATACAATTAAACTTGCTTAAATTGAGACTCTACCAGACATTCTGGAAGGGTAATTTTTTTATTTTAACTTTCATTTTTCTTTTCTGTTTTTTATATAGTATATAATGTTGTTGTTGGTGTTCAGTCCTTCAATCGTGTACAAATCTTGGTCACCATATGAATCAGCACCCCAGGCACATCTGTCTGTGTTTCTGGTCATATCCATATGGTTTTCTTGACAGTTCCTTCTCCAGTGGACCGTGATTTGTCTGACCTCTCTGCTATGACCTGCCCATCATGTAATAAGACATATCTATTGGTATGAGGTAAAAAGGCACCATTTGCTGCAATACAAAGTATTATATTGCAAAGGAGGATTTTGAGGATTGGTCTACATTACATTATGGAACAATTTAATGTATTAGGCTAAGATATTACTATCACATTACTTTTGAATTTAAAATAAAATGATTGATGACACATTCTAAAAATACAGAATATATAATGGGGACATAGGGTAGGTACATATACATAAGTACATAGAGAAGATCAGCAACACAGAAATTAATATAAACAGGAGAAGGGGAGAACTTGTGAGCTTGCGAACACTTCTAGTATAAGTGCAGTTCTAGTAAAAGTGTAGGAGTTTAAATACAAGGAGGGAGTTCAAAGAAAATGGGGCAGAATTATAGTGCAAAAAAGAGAATATATATTTATAGATTTGTTTTTAAATCTTTTTTTATAAAGCTTTATACAAATATATTATTTTTTATTATTGTTTGTTTATTTTTCCCATCAAAATTTTGTAGACAATAATTATGAGTCAGTCCAGTGGCAACCTCACTCAGTGTACATCCTGTCATATGTATGCACTACTGGAACAGATGATCCAAAGTCCATACCTCTGTGAGAGGTGTGAGCATGTTGCCTCTCTGGAAGCTCAAACTGGAGAATTGGAGAGGATAATTGCAGCACTTACTGATATTCCACTGGAAAGAGAGTTGGTGCTCACTGAGCACAGTTTAGGTGGGCCTAGCATGGAGGGTGGAGATTGGGCTAGTGAGAATGTCCAGGGGGATATCTGGATTACAGTTACAAGGGGAAGAAGGGGAAGCAGAAGGAGGAGGCAGGCCAGTTCTGTGTTGGCAAACACCAAAAGATTTGCCAGATTGAGTGAAACTGTTGGGGGTGTCCATTCAGGAATGGCAATGCCAGATAGAGCTGTTCCCTCTAACAGCCGGGAGAACAGTTGTACTGGAGGACTTGGAGGGCAGCATAGGCTGAGCAACAAACAGGTTTTAGTGGTCTCTATTATTAGGAAGGTAGATTTGCCACCAAGATCCCAGCAATCGAACAGTTTGCTGTCTCCCGAGTGCTCAGGTTTGGTATGTTGTGGATCGGGTAAAAAAATTATTGGGAGGGGCTGGAAATGAACAGGCGTGTTTGGTACATATTGGTACCAATGACAAAGTTAGTGGAAGATGGAGTGTCCTAAACAATGATTTTAGAGAACTGGGGAATAAGCTTAAAGCAAGGACTTCCCAGGGAGGCCGAAGGAGCTTAGGGAGGTTAATGCGTGGCTAAAGATGTGGTGCACTAACGAGGGGTTTGGGTTTTTAGAGCACTGGTCTGAATACTCACTTAGGTACAATCTCTATAGCAGGGATGGATTGCACCTTAATGATGAGGGAGCTTTTGTGCTGGGGGATAGGATGGTAGAAAGGCTGGAGGAGTTTTTAAACTAGTAGGTGGGGGGAGGGACTAGATGTATGTAATGGGGTAGGAAGTGTAGAGGGGATAAGGGATGAATTATCTACTCATGGGGGAGGAGATGGGGGAAGATGGGGGAAGGATTAGTATAGTCAGTATGGAGGTATTACTAAGTAAATCAAGCACAGAGGCAGGCACCTCCCCCCGTGTACTAATGCTGTTTGCCACACAATGCGAGGCTGTGCCCCCTCTAAGCACCTCATCCAGAGCCTCTCCTTGCAGGCATCGTCCAACCCGCAACTTTGGTGCTTTGCAATGATCACCTTTGGCACTCATGGCAAGCCCCGCGATGAGCGCCTTTGGCAATTTGATCTTTTGTACCTCTGCTTGCACATCTGGTAGTTCTCGGTCCATATATTGCCAAGCTTGCAGGATCTTAGGTTTTACCTTGCTGGCATGGGAAATGAGTGCAATTGTTCGATAAATAAGTCACTCTTTGGCATTTGCTTTTGTTGGATTGGTATATAGTCTGAACTTTTGCAGTCTACTGGCCACTGTTGATTTTTCCAAATTTGGCATAATGCGAGCAACTCTGTCACAACATCTTCTTCTTCTTGCTCCAGCTCATTGGACAAACTATTGATGTTTTCACTGTTGTTAAGGTACTTCCTGATCTTCTGTATATTCCTGCCACTTCTGGTCTTGTTAAGTCCCTGCCATTAATATATTTTCTGACTCTTTGGCATGAGAGACTCCTTTGATATTGCCAATTGCACAGCCACTTTGCCTTCTTAGATTTCTTCTTTTGGGGATATTTGATGTTTCTGTTTTATGGACAATATCACAAACCTCTGTCCAAAGTTCTTCAGGCATTGTATCGTTTATGTCTAGTTCCTAAATCTATTCTTTACCTCCACTGCATATTCACAGATAATGTTTAATTTGAATCACCTTGGTCTAATGATTTTCACTCTTTTCTTCAGTTTAATTCTGAACTTTTCAATAAGAAGCTCACTATCTGAGCCACAGTCAGCTTGAGGTCTTGTTTTTGCCAACTGTATAGAGCTCCTCCATCTTTTGTCCATCCGTTCATGTCAATGTGGAGAGTTGTCTTGGAGGCTGTTGGAAGAGGATGTTTTCTATGACCAGAGAATTATCGTCACAGAATTTCGCCGAACTCTGACCTGCTTCATTTTGTACTCCAAGACCAAACTTGACAGTAATTTCAGGTACTTTTGCTTCCTTACTTTATCATTCTAATCTCCTATGATGAGAGTAACATGTTTTTGTTTTTGGTGTTATATCTAGTAGGTGTATATCCTTGTAGAACTTGACAACTTCAGCCTCTTCAGTATCCATGGTTGGAGCATAGACTTGGATCATTGTGATGTTAATTGGCTTGCCTTGAATTTGGATTGAGATAATCCTGTAATTCACGGGCTTGTTACTTTGGCCACACTTGATTATGACGGCTACTCCATTTCTTCTGCAGGGTTTCTTGACAACATGTCCCACCCCAGTCCATTTGTTTTCACTAATTTCTTGGATATTAATGTTTAATCTGGTCATTTCATGTTTGACCACGTAAAGGTTGCCTTGGTTTATAGTTCTATGCTAGTGCTTTGTTTTATGCTTATGCTTCTCGTATTCTTAGCAAGAAACTGGAGTGGGTTACAAGTTCCTTCTCCAGTGGACTGTGATTTGCATGACCTTTCTGCTATGACTTGCCCATCCTGGGTAACCCTGCATGGTATATCTCACAGCTTAATTGAAGTGCTCAAGCCCAGTGGCGGAGCTAATGCATAGGGAGCCCCTGTGCAAAAAAAATAATTTATTAATATTAAATATATAGAAAAAATAAATAAATACGTGGATCTGTGATATATATATATACGTACTGTATGCATTTACATCTACATCTATATATTTTATAGTACTATAAATACTTTCTTACCTGCCCGGTGCTGCACTCCACTTCCTGGGGTGAGAAGGGTCCACTGCAGGGCAGAGGGCCGAGGGAGCCGCAGGGGCCAGCAACGGCCGAGGGGGCCACAAGGGGCTGTGGGGGCCACAGGTGGCTGAGGGAGGCCGCAGAGGTCTGCAAGGGGCCACATGGGGCTGAGGGAGGCTGCAGAGGTCTGCAATGGGCCACAAGTGTTCCACGGGGGTCCTAAGGGGCCATAGGGACAACATGGCCTGCAGCATAGTCGGGGCCACAGTGAGCCATAAGGGGCTGCAGGGGACTCACGGGAGGTCTGCAGGGCCCATAAGGGGCTGTGGGGGCCACAGGGCCTGCAGTGGGGACAGGGGGGCACTGGGGCATGTGGGGGGCCACAGTGAGCCATAAGGGGCTACACTGTATCCTGAGAAAAGAATTGTGACAGTCTAGAGCTATTTGTATATGTTACAGTGGTTTTAAGGATAATTTTTCTAAGTGAATAATGTAGTTGTGGGTAAACGGAACAGGCTTTTTGAAAGCATTTGCTTATGACATACCAGAAATATAATTTACAGTATATAAATTTACAATTATAAGCTGATTCAGTGTCTTTCACTACTACACAGAAAAATAATTTATGTTTATAGCAGCAATTTCCTGGCACTGGTAAATTCTTGAGGCTATATTTATATTTATTATTCAGAATTCAGTCTATTGCTGTTTACAGTTCCTGAGATTCCATATATACATTATAGTTCCAATCATGATATATGATGATATTATTAATGCTTTTGAGAGAAACAGCAAAGATGACAATACCCCATTACACATTGCTAAACAAATTAAAGTGTGGTGTTAAGAAAAACAAGATGAAGTCAGTTGCCTTCATTGACTTCCAAATCACCAGATCTAAACATCATTGAATCTTTAAGGAACCTTTAAGGAAGATCATCACCTCCTTTATCCCTCAAAGATCTGGGGGCTTTTCTTCTGTAAGAATGGTGTAATATCCCACTACACACAGTTCAGAAATGGTATGACAGCATTGCAAGAAGGATTGAAGCTGTACTGGGCTCTACTCCATATCAGGGTCTTGATTTTACTATATTATTAGCTGTTTCCTTTGTCTTATGTTCACCCATGTATGTTTATATTTAAAGTGAGAGAGATACTGGGACAGAATCCAGAGATTTGTGGTGGGAGGGCACTATAGAGAACCCATTATTCTGCACAGTTTATACCATATGGAGAACAGATATAACAACCCAGGGAGATAATGTTTGTGAAATAACATGTTTTTATTTTCATTTTGCAATATTTAGGGTCTCTGGAGTGGAGCAGCAGGAGAGTATGCTCTAGTTTGCCAAGTAGGGGGCTTAGTAGTGGAAACAATTATACTCAAATTAATTACTCAAAGAAAATTAAAATGATGTGTATTCATAAAAAAATATTTCAATGCAGAAGTTATGTTCCAAATTGTTTGGGCTCTATGAATTGCCTGTTTATTACTGCTATTATAAAATACTGTTAGGGAAAGACCTGTAGGTTCACTTCTTCACTTCTAACTATTGGACAAGTACACCAAGTATCCATTTGTGAGGCTATCATCTTACATCCCACAAACCATTCTGCTGCTTGGTAGATTATGTGGAATTTTTCTCCAACTACATACATCCTATGTGAACTTTAATGTTAGATTTCAAATGTATATTGTTTCTACTGCCTTGGCCAATAAATTGCTATTCCCTATCAATAACAGTGTTCAACTTCTGCTCCCACAACCCTTTTAACTTGAAGGCCAGTGTATCAGATAGATTATAGAGTAAGGAAGACTAATACCTTTACAGGTAGGTTCATATATACAGTATTTTTCTTAGATGTCAGAATTTGCCTTGGGGTGGATACCCAGATTCTCCCTGAGAGACTCAAATGGTGTGGGTTGTTCATGTGCAAGAGGGTGCATGGCTATAGTCAATCCAGCCTGAACCCAATGTTGAAGGCTATATGTATATTGGCTTGAGAGAAATTTAAAATTATGATTGATGGGGGTCAGAGGAGAATATAATGTTGTTAAATTGAATTATATGTTTTGTCTGTTGCAGATGTATAGAGAATGTTTGGTAAAACAACTAATGTTATTATTTCAAGTTACGGTTTTGATTGGGTGCCAAAAAATATCTTGAATGGTTTTTTTTTATCTGAAACAAAAAAAGTTTCTGTCTCAACCCAAGAAAAGCCTGCCTTTTTAACAGTGAATGTTCTTTTTCAATACACAGTTCTGCTATTTGGGTTAAATGAGAGCCTAGCCACATTCCAAAGACTAAGGGCCTCATTCAATTGCGATTCAGCCAATTGAATAGGGCTCTAAATAAGCACATATCATATATTTTTTAAATAAGTTTTTAGTTAGTGAAGACTTTGCTTTTGGATAGATGTTTACTAACTAAAAATGTCTTTAAAAAATATATGTTATGTGCTTATTTTGAGCCCTATTCAATTGGCCAAATTGCAATTGAATGAGGGCCTAAGAGTTTAATTTTTAAAACCTCATGTCCACTAAGTTTTTTTGGATGATATTTTAATCCATAGTGTGTCCATGGAATGCCATCTCCCAAAGGTACAGGCAGTTACAGAGTCCAAAAGAAAGCCAGGTTTAACTTCTAACCCTTCTAAATGCTCTGTAGGATTGGTAGAGGCCAAATACTTCAGATTTTCCATTCAAATGGAGTTGGTTCTACCTCAAAAGGAAAAATAGATGGACACAATCAGTTACCAAAATGCAAGTGATGAATAGTAATAAAGTGACACTTTACATTTGAAATCTTCCTTGACCTTGAACAAGTCTTCTCAGCTGGCGCAATCCAGATACAAACAATTATATAAATATCAGGAGAATAGCAATATCTTTTGATGGATGCACTCACAGGACTTAACTAGTATGATTAAAATATAACCTTTGTTCACTATGCATAACATGTATTCCCTTAGAACAAATGAAAACACAAAAGATAAATAGAAATTGTATAATTGTCTACTTGCTTATAGCTGTACTTATAAGGCTAATTATATGATACTTTCTTAGTTACAGAAAATACAAAATCAGTTTATTCTTAGATAATACTGTGTTTGATATGTTAACACCCTTTTATCATCATCCTGAATAATAAATAGCACAAATTCAGTGATTTATCATCATTAAATATGATACATAGAGAGCCATATTCTAAAAATTGCGATAAAGGCAAAGAAAGTTTATATAATTTCTAGGGAAAAATATATATTATGTCAACAGGAATTCCTTACACTCCTCAATGGGTCTACTGTGACCAAAAATGGTTAAATTTTATTATATTTTTATCATGAATTGTCTCAATGGTTCCAAAAAAGAAAAAACTATATAAGGAAATTAAAACTTTTAAAACAGCTGTTGGTAGCGAAGGCGTTCTCCATCTAACGCGTTTCAATAAACATGCTTCTTCAGAGAGGGAAACCCGCTTTTAAGGGGCAGAGGACTTTTATAGCATAGGAGAACACACCTCCTTAATCATGTCATCATAGAAAGTGCAAGTTTATTGGGTGAACAGAATGTAAACATTGTACACGGCATACAACAAGCTTGTAGTACAGTGCTGCATAGCGATCTGACTTATCAAACTTACTGGTTCCAAAACAAACTATTTTTCCGTGTGGTCCAGTGCATAGTGAATTTACCCGATCTTACTGTAATACTTGAAAATAATTTTGCCTAAATCAATTAATTATGCACCATTACCTGACATCCAATCACTCACATATATAGATGGAATGCCGATCATCAGCTTCAGTAAACCAGCACCACACTAATAGATTCACAGCCCATCCAGCAAGGACCTTGTTTCCCCAGGACCTTCGTTTGTTTTGGGCAGATCCCTTCCGTCTGCTCGCGTCCATGCTAATAGGTTGCCATAGCAAATTGAGGCTATGGCTACTTCATATGAGATGACTCATTATAATTTAATACTCTGCTTAAAGCCCAAATTTTATAAAATCAGTGCCCAGATTGTCAACTACTATGTATATTATAATAAGTGAGTTTGTAATATTAGAAATGAGAGAAAAAATGGCACATTCTCTCCCACTTCGACAATGCTCCCAAATAAAAGGAGTCTAATGATAGTCTCGTACTGACTTTATCGTAGTGTAGAGAGTTCAGTTTGATCCTTGAAGTTCTAGGATCCTGTCCACTTATATAAGGCCAAATCAACACTATTTCCCCCTCCCTTCTCTCTTTCCCTGTCTATTTCTTCCTCCTTTTTTTCTTGCCTCCTCCTTTAAATATAGAAACAATGATTTGATGACAGATATTAACTACAAATGCCTATCTAGCTTGCCCATGATGTCAAATCAAAAGTCTGGATTATTAAGCGTTAAGGTGGCTTTAAGCTTATCCCCGGCATGCTTCACTTCCTTAACTGTGTTTGATCACTTACACTGGAAGGCCATTCCAGTTATGTATTACTCTTTTATTAAAGTACTACTACTACTGTGTTTTCTTTTGCTCTCTCTCAATTTCTACCTTTTTTTCTCTACTGTCCAATTCTCTCTCTCTCTTCCTTATGATATCTCTGCTCTGTGCAGATTTTCAACACATTATCTTATTAAGAGTGCAACAAAACCTTTTTTTAGTACTAAGTAGATAACCAGATATTAATGTCTTGTAACTACAATAACCCAAACTTACTTCACCATATATCTTTTTTCTGTTTTTTTTTTCCTTTTTGCCCTCTCCTTGAAATTATTTTTCATCAAGCTGATTAATTATCAGTATAGCAGCTTGTCATTCATGCATACTTGGACTGGTACCATTAGAATTAAGGCATACTCTTTTTTGCCTCAGATCACTCCTTCCATTGGTAGTGGATAAGTACCATTCATTTGATATTTGTTGTATTTATATTGTGTAGATCTCCACTATTGTATGTTGTCTTTATATTTGTTGGTTGATCTGCTTTCTATTCCCTTTGAGGCTGCCTGTAGAGTGGAATTTCACCACTTTTTTTGTCTCTGTATGCTTTATCGCCACCATATTATTTGGATTCCTACTCCCATGCATGCAAATAATGTCAAATAAGGGGATCAAACAAATCTATTCATTGTGATATAAACAAGGGCGTAACCTCCTACATTTTTAAACACACATAATACAATAGCTTATTGATAATACGGACAACTGTTATTTAAATCAATCAATTTAAATTAATCAATTCCTCAAAAAATATGATGTACCTAGATCACCAAAATGGTAAAAATGATGATGGACAACTAATTCAGCTAGAAAGCATTACATAGAACGTTGTAAAAAAAAAATATGTATTTTTAACATCATACTAAA
Organism: Discoglossus pictus; assembly: GCA_027410445.1. Taxonomy (NCBI): domain Eukaryota; kingdom Metazoa; phylum Chordata; class Amphibia; order Anura; family Alytidae; genus Discoglossus; species Discoglossus pictus. The sequence goes on along the minus strand of CM050166.1, from coordinate 158,291,227 downwards.
ACTGTACTGATTTAAGAGCTGTATTATTAATCTAGAAATGACAATGTTGACAAAGGTCACTAAAGAAATCACTAAACCCTGATGAAATTGCATCTACAACATCAATCATAAATGTTGTAAAATTAATCTCATTTTATCAATAAATGAAGTAAAATGTTATTGTTTATTAAGTCCCCAAGGTGCCAGAGTCTCATGGAGATACAGTATATCCACTTATATCTTTCCTTAAAGATGACATTCCGGGCCTCCACCTCTGATATCATCCTTTAACAAATCCAAACCACAGCAAAACAAATATTTTGGATTGCATTATGAAAATTCATCCACTGTAGTAATCTTCTTTCTTTCTTCAAGATGTTTCCTAGTTTGTCGAAAATTACGTTTGTGTTCAATACACGTCTACGTAGTAATCTAGTGGACATTCCTACATATAACTTGTCATACAGAATTGATAAACAATAAAATATATTCACTTTTTGGCAATTGATATTGTCTCGAATTAGGTTTTTATGACCGAATCTATCCACAACAAATTTCATCTTGAATATATGGGCACATATGGATTTATATCACAATGAATACATTAGTTTGGACCCCTTGTTTGACATTATTTGCATGTCTAGGATGTGACTTGGTGTGACAACAATGTGTACATGCTATTTTGATGCCGTACGAATACAACATTTGACTCTTGTGTTTAACTATGTAACATTTATATTGATAATAACAAATTGTGGCACTGTTTCTTCTAAATTAGTTGCTGCTTTGAATTGCATTTATGCATCATAATGCAAAGATTGGAATAATGCTAAGGTGTAGCAGTATTGTGATTATGAACTAATTCTTATACTATTTATACGCTAATAATATGTTCTTTTGACCATATTTACATTACAATATTCTATTTCAATATCCATTCCGCGTTTTAAGCATGGACTGTCTTTGAAAGCTCCGTGGAAACAGTAGCCGGTTTGAAATACAAAGTTTGCTCTATTATGCTACAGATGCTAATGTTATGTGATCATTGCCACCATATATGGTTATTTTATCTAATATACATAGCAGCTGACAATCTGGGCACTAATGGTATCAAGTTTGGGCTTTAAACAGAGTAATAAATTATACTGAGTCATCTCATATGAAGTAGCATTAGCATCTAGTTGCTATAGCAACCTATTAGCATGGACGCAGGCAGACGGAAGTGATCTACTATGAACAAGCAGTGTTCCTGGGGAAACAAGGTCCATTGCTGTATGGTCTGCGAATCTATTAGTGTGGTGCTGGTTTAATGCAGTAGCTAGCGATCGGCATTCCATCTATATATATGTGAGTGATTTAATGTTAGGTAATGTGCATAATTAATTGATTGATGTATAATTATTTTCAAGTATTACAGTAAGATTGGGTAAATTCGCTATGTATTGGACCGCTTGGAAAAATAGGCCATATTCAATTCGATCACAGATGGCCGAATGTCTGCGGGTGTGTTGCGGGTTCCCGTTCGTCTCCAATTGTAATGCTATTCATTTGCTGAAGCCCGCAAGTTGCTGTCCCACAGCCGTAATCATAAAACATGCACTGGTTTGTTTCAGTACAGGGCGGGAACATGATCAATTCAGCAAGCCCGTAATCTCCCATTTCGAATCAGCCAATAGAAAATGAGACTGTCATTATTACTGCAGTAAAACATGGAGGTTACATGTGAATCAATTAGGTTCAGGGGTCCGATATGCGATCAGACTTGCCATCCCTCAAAATAAAGAATTATGAAAATGAATGCCAATACTGTTCTAGTCCATATGGGTGGCCTTATATGTATTAGCTCATTGATACTCAAGATAGATTTAACCCCGAAATGGAACATGAAAATACATTTAATTTCCAAGCTTGAGACTGTTGTGCAATTAATTCTAACGTCTGTCATCGCTTTCCCTGTTATTTACAGTGCAGTATTGATTTTTTATTTGCATTTAAAGTGCTTGCACTCGTAGGATTTTCTACTTCATTTGCCATTTACGGGTGTGAAAACATTTGCGGGCTTGGGGAAATTGAGCAATTGAATGGCGATTTGCGATTTTAGCCTTGCGAAAGTGAAAGATCAAAGGCTTCTGGAGGCTGTAAGTTACGAGTTTAACCATCGCCATTTTTTCAAGGCCGTAACTGGGAAGCCTTTCGGAGCCCACAAAAAGACGCCAATTGAATAGCGATTTAACTTGCGACCTCACTTCCGGGCTACTGGATTACCCAAAACCTCATTTGAATATGGCCCATAGTTTGTTTTGGAACCAGTAAGTTTGCTAACTCAGATCGCTATGCAGTACTGTTCTACAAGCTTGTTGTATGCCGTGTGCAACGTTTACATTTCGCTCATCCAATAAACTCCCACTTTCTATGATGACATGATTAATGAGGTGTGTTTTCCTATGCTATGATAGTGCGCTGCCCCTTACAAGCACATTTCCCTCTCTGAAGAAGCATTTTTAGTAAAACGTATATTTACTAAGTATAGATTCAGGGTGATCTTGACAAGATGTTAACCTATCAAACACAGTACTTTCTAAGAATAAACTGATTTTGTAATTTCTGTAATTAAGAAAGTACCATACGATTAGCCATATACGAACAGCCATAAGAAAGTAGACGATTATACAATTTCTATTTATCTTTTTATAAGAGTTTTTTTCTTCTTCTAAGGGAATGCATTTTATGTGTAGGGAATTAAGGTTATATTTTAATCATACGAGTTAAGTCCTGTGAGTGCATCCATCAAAACATGTTTCTATTCTCCTGATATTTACAAAATGCAAGTGAGGAACTTTCTGGGCGTGATATTACAGAAGGTTTCTTCACTGCTTTTTGACAAAATCAGCCACATTGACATATCAAAGTGGAAATAGTGTCTTGCCATAAATAGGCCCTTAGAAACCTTGAAATGTTACTTGCTTGAAATTTCATGCTGATCACAAATCATGCACCTTTGAATTGGATGTGTCAGAATAGGGAGATAAACCCTGGAGTCACTAGTAACCTTCAACTGTTGGTTGGGCATTGAGAAGGAGGTGTATATGACAGAATTGTATGTGGAAACACTGTCAGAAAGATGAAAACAACTATTGTGCATGATAATCATATATTTTAAGTCAGTAGCAGATAGATTGAGTGTAGAAATTAATTTTGTTTCTGTTTGGTCAGTGCAGGAATTTATTTTACAAAGTGATTGTTGTTTTGACTTCTGGTGTTTATATGTCTTTTGAGGAACCTTAATAAACAATCACAAACAGTTAACCTGATAATTGAGTGTGCAAAACTATATTATTTGAAGAGACACTGTGCCTACCGTAATTCAGAGCAGTATGACCCACACTTCCAATGTGGAACTCAGTCTATTCTCTTGAGTGGGTGAGCATGTCTTGCTTCAACAAAACACAGCCCAGTATATTTCTCTAAAATAGCAATTAATGCTGTACTCATAAATACTTATCATCATTATCTGTACCTCTATTGACAATTATTTCCATTTCTACAGCAATTTTACCATTTTGCTTTGGTTAAAAAAAATGTTTAAACCATGATAAAGGCCCTTTTTAAGGACTCAGAGGATGCCTGTCCCTGATTTAGATGGAAAGATTTCCAAGAGGGACACACTTAATATGTGGCAAAATGATTACAGCAAGTTCTCATAAAAAATGGTGTAGAATTCATTATGTTGAATGTATAATACTATAGATTGCAAATTACTGTTCTTATTTCTTTTTTTGTTACATTATATGAAATCCCTGTTGGAGCTGATCGAAGAACAGATATACAGTATAGCAGTTGAGAGAGTAATACATTCCATAGAAGAGTCAGTGGACAAGAGAGGGACTGTTAGGAGTATAGCAGCCTCTTCTGACCCTGTTGCTTTGCCCTGCCTAGGTGTCTCCTTGTGAGAATAAGAATTCCCAGTTTAACATCCTTACTCAAAGTAGAGGCTGCCTTGCTTAAGCTCATTACAGAAAATGAACTGAAAGGTTAGACCTGTTAACACTTTATCAGTGTATATTCTACAAGGACCCCTGTAATTGCAATGACTTGGAACTAACATCAACTATAATAGTTGTCGTAATTGTGAGTTGTCGTCATGCTATGTTAAAAATTATGGGCTAGCTTGAGCGACAACTCGCAATTACAAGAGCGCTGCAGGTTGCACATGTGCAATGTGCAGAGTGAGCGGTGCATAAGCATGTCTCTGTGGGATCATGCATGAGTAATGCGCAGAGCGAGCCGCGCATGCATAATGGGTGGTGTGAGCAACACAAATGCGCATGGCCTGGCGGGGGGAAGGAGACACAGGGGAGGAAGAGGGGGGGAAGAGACACAGGAGTGGGAGCGGGGGGTCGGAGAGTGAGAGTGGGAAAGGAGGCACAGGAGAGGGAGAGGGGAAAGGGAGACACAGAGGAGGGAGAGGGGGAGTAGACACAGGGGAGGGAGAGGGGGGAAAGAGACACAGTGGAGGGAGAGGGGGAAAGAGACACAGGGGAGAAAGAGGGGGAGAGGGAGAGGGGGAAAGGAGGCACAGAAGAAGGAGAGGGGGAAATGAGACACAGGGGAGGGGGAAGGAGACACAGGGGAGAGAGGGTGAAAGACACAGGGGATGGAAAGAGGGGGGAAAGACACAGGGGTAAAAAGGGGAGACACAGGGGAGGGAGGGGGAGAGACACAGGGTAGGGGGGAAACACAGGGGATGGAGTGGGAAGAAACACAGGGGTAGAGGAGGGGCAAAAGGTACGGGGGACACACACACTTTAGAAAACTCTATCATGCCGTCATTTTTTATGGGCAAGGTGCTAGATTATCACAAATGTCTAATGTTAATATCAATATTTTGGTCATCAAATCATATGGTCAGGAGGCGAGGTAGATGTCTCCTAAGTGTAAAATAATATTTTTTTCTTGTTAATACTTTTCTGAGCAGTGGATACATCTCCTCCACATTACTGGGGATGCCATGTCCTTTTAAAATTCTCTTCCATCTTCAAATAAAAATGTATTATTTCCATTCCCTGCTTCCTCTTTTCCCTTACCGCTGCACGTGAGAAGAAGTAAGACTGTGCAGCTCTCAGTTGCAGAGCCTCTGTGAGCCAAGAGAAAGAAAGATTCTGCTATGAAAGACATGAGTGATGATACCAGGGAGTGTATGGATGCCAGGAAATCAGAGGCAGCAGAGAGCTGGGGTTAAATGTGAGTAATTAGTCTTTAGACCCAAAAGGGACACTGCTGTGAGATATTCTATGAATCTGGAGTCTTCTAGGCTGCACTCCTAAATGTACTTTGCATATACATGCTTTTGGGTGCATTATATTCAAAAAAGTTTTATTTTAAAAATTGTAATTGCACATCTCAAGATAAACAACATCATATCTAGCATGCAATACATGCTGTAATTATACATGTTATTCAATCTAGCCTGTGCTTCAGTTTAGGTAGCAGTAGCCCTCATCACTACATTACTACTTTTGTTCAGCATTTCTCTATCACTAAATTCCATACCCAGTTTGCTGTTGTTCAGTTCTTCAGTTGTGACTGACTCTCGTGACCATATTGGCACAGCATGCCAGACACATCTGTCTGGGTTTCCGGTTGTGATCATCAATATGGTTTTCTTGGCAAAGATACTGGAGTGGGTTGCCAGTTCCTTTTACAATGCCTATCAAGCCTAAATTTTTAACAATGAATTGATGTGTTTTTACTTCATGGCTCATTATAGTGGATTGGAGCTTGGTACTATAATATGAAAAATGTGAGTGACGCAATATAATGTATGGTAATAAATTATTCCATGATATTAATTATTCTAAGATATGGTCGATATTACTGGTTTGTGTATACTGACTTATTTCTAAATTGATGGTGATGTATACATGTATATGTACATATATGGTAGATTTTCAGTTATCTAGAACTAAACCAAAAAAAAAAGAATACTGTACTGTAAATAAATATAAAAATTTACAGGGCTCAACAAATGCCAGGAGACAGTTTGTATCTGTATCTCCCCCACAACCCATAAATTCCCACTTTACCCACACTTCATCCTCAGAAGGCGTTCATCGACCCACCCACTTCACCTTTCTCTCTAGCTTCATTTCACTCTCCCTACCCCTCTAATGAGGCTTGGATGATGTAGCTAAATATGCCAAACCTCAAGCTACCATCACTTGAGAGAAAACCCTGACCATGAATATATATATATATATATATATATATATATATATATATATATATATATACAGTGGATATAAAAAGTCTACACACCCCTGTTAAAATGTCAGGTTTCTGTGCTGTAAAAAAATGAGACAAAGATAAATAATTTCAGAACTTTTTCCACCTTTAATGTGACCTATAAACTGTACAACTCAATTGAAAAACAAACTGAAATCTTTTAGGTGGAGGGAAGAAAAAAATAAATAAAAATAATGTGGTTACATAAGTCTGCACACCCTCTTATAACTGGTGATGTAGCTGTGTTCACATTCCAAATCGTGTTAAATAGGAGTCAGCATACACCTGCCATCATTTAAAGTGCCTCTGATTAACCCCAAATAAAGTTCAGCTGCTCTAGTTGGTCTTTCCTGAAATTTTCTTAGTCGCCTCAAACAGCAAAAGCCATGGTCCACAGAGAGCATCAGATGGATCTCATTGTTAAAAGGTATCAGTCAGGAGAAGGGTACAAAAGAATTTCCAAGGCATTAGATATAGCATGGAACACAGTGTAGACAGTCATCATCAAGTGGAGAAAATATGGCACAACAGTGACATTACCAAGAACTGGAGCTCCCTCTGAAATTGATGAAAAGACTAGAAGAAAACTGGTCTGGGAGGCTACCAAGAGGCCTACAGCAACATTAAAGGAGCTGCAGGAATATCTGGCAAGTACTGCCTGTGTGGTACATGTGACAACAATCTCCTGTATTCTTCATATGTCTGGGCTATGGGGTAGAGTGGCAAGATGAAAGCCTTTTCTTACAAAGAAAAACATCCAAGCCAGGCTACATTTTGCAAAAAACACATCTGAAATCTCCCAAAAGCATGTGGGAAAAGGTTTTATGGTCTGATGAAACCAAGGTTGAACTTTTTGGCCATAATTCTAAAAGATATGTTTGGTGCAAAAACAACACTGCACATCACCAAAGGAACACCATACCCACAGTGAAGCATGGTGGTGGCAGCATCATGCTTTGGGGATGTTTTTCTTCAGCTGGAACTGCGGCCTTAGTTAAGATAGAGGGAATTATGAACAGTTCCAAATACCAGTCAATATTGGCACAGAACCTTCAGGCTTCTGCTAGGAAGCTGAACATGAAGAGGAACTTCATCTTTTAGCAGGACAATGACCCAAAGCATACATCCAAATCAACAAAGGAATGGCTTCACCAGAAGAAGATTAAAGTTTTGGAATGGCCCAGCCAGAGCCCAGACCTGAATCCGATTGAAAATCTGTGGGGTGATCTGAAGAGGGCTGTGCACAGGAGATGCCCTCGCAATCTGACAGATTTGGAGTGTTTTTGCAAAGAAGAGTGGGCAAATCTTGCCAAGTCAAAATGTGCCATGCTGATAGACTCATACCCCAAAAGACTGAGTGATGTAATAAAATCAAAAGGTGCTTCAACAAAGTATTAGTTTAAGGGTGTGCATATTTATGCAACAATGTTATTTATTTTTATATTTTTTCTTCCATCTACCTAAAAGATTTCAGTTTGTTTTTCAATTGAGTTGTACAGTTTATAGGTCACATTAAAGGTGGAAACAGTTCTGAAATGATTTATCTTTGTCCTATTTTCTTACAGCACAGAAACCTGACATTTTAACAAGGGTGTGTAGACTTTTTATATCCACTGTATATATATATATATATATATATATATATATATATATATATACTTATATATGCATATAAATATAATCTAGGTACCATATAAAAATGTTGAAGTAAATAGCCTTTTATTGCCAAAAAATGATAGTATGAAACTTTAAAACGTACACCTCTCTTTTTCAAAACAAAAAAACTCTAGTGTAATAGTTAACTAAAGAGAAACTAAAAGCGTAAAAACTGCCGTCAAAAGAGGGGGTATACTGATAGCAACATTAAATTCGAAGCCCGTAATCGATACAGGACACCCGCAATGGCTGCGGGCTTCAAATTTGGCGGAGTTACAGAGCTATTAAATTAGACCATGGCGCGAGTTACGGGCTTGAAACGCAAGGCCGTAAATCCTTTCCGTTCACGCAAGCTGTTAAGGGGAGGGACGAGCCGCAATTGTCTGTAACTATCCAATCTCAGAATAACGTAGTGCGACAGAAGCCTTCCAGCCAATAGAAAGCGGTATTGCCGAATATGATTGACAGTGGGAGATTATAAATTTGCTTTCCACAAGCCTTTGCATTGACTGTGTTGTAGGTCCCGTAGTTGGAGGTTAGGTTCAACTGGAGAGAGAGTAGAAGAGTTTTGAGAGAGGTAGTTTGCGATTTTATTCATCTATATTCTGTTTCATACGAATGTACACTTAATAATTGCTTACACAAATTTACAGATTTCACATATTTGCAATGCACATAATTTAAAGAACAGACATAGAGATATATATAGTTAGGTGACACCCCAACCCCCAACAGTTATTAATATCACATTTTTTTTCCCAACAGACTTATACAGTTATACTTTTTTTTTTTATCCTTATTTTCATTTTGGGATATTATGGAGGGAGGAGGGAGGAGAGGTGAGGATGAGAGAGAGGAGAGAGAGGTGGCCATGGGGAGTTGAGGTGGGGAGGAGGAGGTGAGGAGTGAGGTGGAGGGAGAGGAGGTAGAAGAGGTGGAGGAGGTAGAGGAGGGAGAGGAGGAGGGAGAGGAGGGTAAGGAGGGAGAGGAGGAGGAAGAGGAGGAGGGAGAGGAGAGAGGAGGAAGAGGAGGATGGAGAGGAGGAGGAGGGAGAAGAGGGAGAGGAGGTGGAGGAGGGAGAGGCTGTGCAGAGGAGGGGAGTGCAGAGCAGGAGGTGGGTGGTGGAAGGGGTGCCCGAGCATCAGGCACACATAGCAGAGGGACAAAGGGGAAGGAGCCTGATCCCAGGGGGTATGGTAGTTTGGGGAAGGGACAAGCCCCAGGGACATGTCAGGGAGGCAAGGGTCCCTGTCCACAGTCGAGAGGGCAAGAGGCTAAGGGCAAGCACAGGGCCCACAATTACACACACCGGGAGATTGTGGTCCTCCTCGGTGCTATCCATGGCCGCCCCGTGATTCTTGTAGGGGGAGGGAAGTTATGCCAGCGCCTAGGGCTTAGGCTTGGAAGGCGGTAGCGACAGAGGTTACTGCGGTAGGCACAGCGCCAAGGGATGTGAGGTCTGTCAAGCACAGATTTGACAACATCAGGGTCAAGGTGAGGAGGAGGATGGCTAAGGAGGAAAAGGACAACAGTGTGGCCTATAATGAGTGGGAGAGGGTCACCAGGGACCTTCTGAGACCGTTGACTGCCTCTGGAGCTTCAAGCCCGGTTGCCCAGCAGTTCCCAGCCTCCATGTCAGGTGAATATGACATACACCAACATGCCACCACATGTGCATCACACACACTACACATGTACATGATGACCAACAAGGACACTGACATGTCAGCTCTATGTAAATAACAAGGGATAGATGGATGCGTCATTAAATCCATGAAGCTGACAAATCACTGTCATTTGTGGGCACAACAACAGTAATCAGGCAACAGAGAGTCCATTTATTGGTGTGCCCACTTCAACCTATGCAGTTACAGAATGCAGCCATAATAAAGATAGCGTTAGGAGACAAGAACGTTCAAGACCATAAACCAAAGAATAGATCAAATCTAGCATATGATAACTAATCTGAGTTGCAATTAGGAGAATCACCCAGGTTCAAGCCTAGATGTCAGATAGTTAGGAATGAACACATAACAATGTATTATTCATCATACTAATTCCATATACATTTATTTTCTATCTTTCAGCATCCAGGAGGAGGTCTGGGTCCAGTGGCGAACCAGAGGCGTCGGCTCCAGCGGAGCAGGATGTGGAGGAGCAAGCCCCCATCCAGCAGGAACTGGCACAGGGGGAGGAGGAAGAAAGAGGATCTGAGGGCCCTGGCTCAGAGGAGAAGGAGGATGTAATTTGGGTGGTGGGGTCAACTAAACATACAAACTAAGGCCTGAAAAATCATAGGGACTACAACATCTTTATTCAACAGCATTCCTCAGTGAACATCAATTGGTGACATGTTCAACAGAACCCTACTTGTCCACAGAGAAAAGGATCATGGATCATGTGATGGGAGGTAGCCATCTGCTTACCAAATATCACCATCACATAGGCCAAGATCCAAGTCTTTGTAGCCAGCCTAGATTAGGTTAACTAAATAAAGTACATTATGAATGTTATTTACAATTCTTTCACACAGGTAAACAAGATATATAACAAATTAATTATTAAATGAATGTACATTCATAATTAATGAATCAATGTGTTGCTTTTTTATTCATATTCTTAAACGTTAACTAATATAGATATTAATGATTAATTAATTAATTAATTAATTAATATACATTATGAATGTTATTGACAATTCTTTCACACAGGTAAGCACGATATTATTTTTCTATTAATTAAATTTACTATTTTTTTCAATTTATTTATTAAGTAAGTAATAATTTACTAATTAATAATTATAAATGATATTTACCTTTTTTAATGTAATATTGTTGAAGCAGTATCCTAAAGAGCTACCAATCTCTTGAGATTTTCCGGCATCAGAAAATGTCCAGTCTGACTGTCATCACCTGAGGAGAAAGTGTCAGTTATGTGTCAAGTGTGCCCTATATATAGGCTTTGTGCGTGAGACAAATGCGTTGTTTTAGGCGGGAAATCCGATGTGCCGCGAGACAAAGGCGGGAAATCTGTGTTAATCCATAAATGTGTAATTGCGTTTCGTAAAATGTACTCTCTACTGCCTTTTTTACTCATTGTGCGTTTTCTGCGCATCCTTTGTCTCGTTTTTCGAGCACATACGTCTGTGGCTGTGTTTTACGCAGTTCGTAGTAGTATAGCCTCGTTTTCATTTTTTTCGGTGGCCATTTTTTTCTCGCTTAGGCGATTTTCGATCCTTCTAACTCGTCTAAATCGATATAAATTGGAGTTCCACCTCACTCCCAGATGTCCTACCTGGTTCCCCATGCTGTAAGTGACCTTTTTGATATTTGCTTGTGTGTATTTAGTGTTTTTTTTTATTGTTTTGGTTCCGCCGCTTATGTCGTAATTTTTTAAAGGTCATATTAAGTCCCGCGTCTTGTGTAACTAAGTGCTACGGATTAACGGCTCGCTGCAGCGCTCATTGCCAAAGTGCTACAGGAATATTGATTGTATGTTTTTAATCTATGCTAACATATGTGTGTTCATGCTGATTGATTGATATATTTATTTCATGTTTTTAATCTATTCACAAATTTCTATGTTAAACCTCATTGATTGATACAGATGAAGCAACATATTATACATTCATTTTACTATTTTGTATAATTGCAGTGAACTGTAGCTGAATGAACAGAGACAGTGACGTTTGGACACATTGAACATCATAAATATAATTTGGACAGGTACAGAATTTGAATTATATTACTACAGCAAGATATTACAGAATATGCTTTGAGTTTTTTCATTGAGCCAAATATATGTCTGTTGATGTTCAGTTAATTATATCGATGAAGAAAAATATTACAAATAGTCTCAATTTGATTTCACAGTTTCTTTGGATCTGCAAGGGAATCAACACACAGCGTGACGTTTGCAGCCTTTGAACAACATCAACATCATCTTCACAGGTATAACATTTAATTTTAATGTAGTGATGCATACAAAAAGGCTATATTACATTTTGTGAAAATGGAGAGTACTTATTGAGTCATTAACGTATAATATTTAGTCATAATTTGGCAAAAAAATTTAACATGCACTTATATTAAGTTGAAAAGACAATACAAATTAATAATATTTCAAAAAAAGAAGAAGCTTACAACACTTGCGAAAAAAATAAATTGATGGTAAGCAGTGAATTCAATCAAGAATGAATGGAATTGAAGGATAATAATATAAATATAGATATGTGCAGCTATTTCCTATTTAATATATGTCAATAAAATACTTAGAAAAATGGTTTAATTTATTTAAGACTAAAAAAGTACAACATTTTAAAATGCTTGATTAGTTTATTCTTTACTTTAATGTAACAGTACAAAAAGTAAAAAAAAAAATGTATACAAAGAACAAACAATAATTACATCTCTATTTACAATTACAGATTAAAATGGCGGATAATGGAGAAGACAAAATGGAACGCAAAAGAAGATTGGCAAGGGAAAGGAAGCAAAGGTGGAGAGATGCTCAGACACCGGAAACTTCACAACGCTTGCGAGAAGAAGATCGACAGAGACTTTTAAATAAAAGAACGATGAGTAAGAAAGCCGCAAGTGAGTGTGTTGGGGCTTCCAAGAAGCGTAAAAGTAAACAAAAACAACTCTGTGAAACATTGTTGAATGATTCTATTTTGCCGAATGACTTAAATGTAGACACACAAGAAAAAGATGTACATATAGAAAGTGGGTCTTATATCTATGTTCAAGAAATACATGACAATGCGTTTACTACTGCAGTACAAGTAGATACTCATTATTGTGGGTTACTTAATGTGGTTTGTCAGTTTTGTGGGGCCTATCATTTTATTAAAAAAAAGACCTACTGATGGAAATTTAATTAGTTGCTGTCAGAAAGGAAAGGTGAAACTTCCACTAAGACACCCATTTCCATATTATTTAGAATGCATAATGAGCGATCCAACATTTCCAAATTATAATAATTTCAAACAAAACATAAGGTCTTATAACAGTGCAATTTAATTTGCTTCAATGGGTGCAACATTAGCAGAAAATGTACCAGGACATGGTCCTTACTGTTTCAGAGTTCAAGGTCAAATATACCACCGAACTTCACATTTACACCCACAAGAAGGAGAGCAAAGGAAATTTGCACAGTTATATGTCTTAGATATGATGGAAGCTGTGGAACAAAGAATGACACTTCCAGAAAATAGACAGTGTTTGTGCATAGTCTTTGAACAGCTGGATAAAATTATGCAAAAAAAAACATATAGTCAAGCATACAAACAATTAGCACAGCTTGAAAAAGAACAACAGGAACATGCTGAAAGACATCAATTGCCTACACCAAGAGTAAATATGGTGTTAAAAAGAGATCGCAACACTGATCAAAGAAGGTATAATTTACCTACTGTAAATGAGGTTGCCATGGTGTTTAAAAATGAAGATGGTGAACCACCTTTTCAGCGGGATATTAGAATATATCCACGCAATGAAGAACAATCATTTATCAACATCAATATATTAAGCTGTAATTTAGATCCAATGACATATCCCATTTTCTTTCCAAATGGGGAACCTGGATGGGAACCAAAATTACAATTGGAAAGTTATCCCAATACTAAACTTCGTCTTAGATCTAATATTTCCATTCTGGAATATAAAGTGGCACAAACTGCTATCCGTGATTGTTTTAATCCAATTTTACATGGAGGCAAACTCACTCAACAATGGATTATTGATTCATATTTACAAGTTGAAGCCAATAATCTAAATTTCATTACATTTCAACAAAATAAATTACGAGTAGAACAGTATTGTGGATTAATGGATTATGTGGCAGATTTAGCTTCCAACAGAGACATTCCAGCTGGAAGAGCAATTATTTTGCCATCCACTTTCCAAGGATCTCCTCGCAATATGCGAGAAAGGTATAATGATGCCATGGCTATTGTCACAAAATTTGGAAAACCAGATTTATTTATTACATTCACATGTAATCCATAATGGCCAGAGATCAAGGAAAATTTGAATCTGGGACAAACTACTTCTGACCGACCAGATTTAGTGGCAAGAATATTCAAAATCAAACTCAATTCATTAATACATGATATCACTAAAGCACACTTAATTGGACAATGTGTGGCTTTTGTTTACACAATTGAATTTCAAAAAAGAGGATTGCCACATGCTCACATACTTTTAATACTGCAGGAAAAAGATAAGTTTAACACTGCAGAGAGAGTGGATTCAATAATTTCCGCACAATTGCCAGACCAAGAAAAATATACAAAACTTTGGGAGATTGTTACACATAGAATGATTCATGGCCCATGTGGAGAGATGAATCCTAATTCACCATGTATGGAAAATAAAAAATGTACTAAAGAATTTCCAAAACAATTTCAAATGCAAACTTATGCAAATTGTGATGGATATCCTTTGTATAAAAGGACACAAGGACAAACAGCTATTATCCATGGCCAAAAGGTTGATAATAGATTTGTTGTTCCATACAATCCACATTTGCTCATCAAGTACAATGCACACATCAATGTGGAAGCTTGCACTTCGATTAAATCAATTAAGTATGTGTATAAATATATATACAAAGGATATCACGCAGCTACTGTTGTTGTACAAGGTGCTGCAAATGAAAATGAAAATCCAATTTTACATGATGAACTATCAAATTATTTAGATGCAAGGTATGTGAGTGCTCCTGAAGCAATGTGGTGCCTTTTGAAATTTGAGATGCATGATCTGTCACATGCTATCTATCGTTTAGCTGTACATTTGCCTCAAAGTCAGTTGGTTTGCTTTACTCAAGGAAATGAAAGAACTGCATTATATCAAAGTGAAGACAGAGATACCACACTCACTGCATGGTTTAAATTAAACTGTCAGGATACGCAGGCCAGACAATTTTTATACATAGAGATACCATATCACTATGTATTTGTAAATGGTCTATGGCGACAACGAAGAAGAGATGCACATAAAATTATACCACGCATTTATACCGTCAGTCCAAGGGACATTGAACATTTCAGCTTAAGATTACTTCTGCTACATGTTCCCGGTGCACAGAGTTTTGAGCATTTACATACAGTGAATGACATAGTTTATGATACATTCCTATTAGCTGCAAGACATCAAAATTTCATAGCTGATGATACAGAATGGGAGAGGTGTCTGGAAGAAACAGCACTATGTCAAATGCCAAAGCAAATTAGACAACAATTTGCATTCATTTGCATATTTTGCAATGTACCTGATGCTTTCACTTTTTGGGAAACATTTAAATTAAACATGTCAGAAGATTTCTTGAAACGTTACAGAGAACCAATAGCTCTGTTAAATACATTGATGGAAATACAAGAAATATTGTTGGCTCATGGATTAAATTGTGCAAGTTTTAATTTACCAGATCCAGGACTTATAGATGACATCAATTTTGATGATTATGACTCTGAGCTACAAAAACAAAAAAAAAACAAGAAAAACTGGCAACTTTAAATACTTTACAGTTAGAAGCATTTCATGCCATCACAAATGCTACAGATGATGAAATGGTCAAAGACCGGTATTTCTATCTAGACGGCCCAGGTGGATCAGGAAAAACTTATCTGTGCAATTGTTTGATGAGTTATATTCGATCACTGGGTCAGATAGCTATGCCATTTGCAACAACTGGAATTGCTGCACTTTTGTTAGATGGTGGTAGAACTGTGCATAGTGGATTTAAGCTGCCAGTTCCCATTTTGTAAACAACAGTGTCAGATATTCGATTGAATTCCTTACAAGCAAAAAAATTGAAACTAACTTAACTAATTATCATAGACTAGGCAACAATGATGTCAAGTCATGCATTGCAATGTATTGACAGATTTTTAAAAGAAGTGATGGATAAGAAGTTGCCATTTGGTGGAAAGGTGATACTGTTAGGAGGAGATTTTAGGCAAACATTACCTGTTGTGCCACACGGAAATAGAACGGAGATCATTGAAACATGTATCAAGACCAGTAAACTGTGGCAAATATTTACACATCTCAAATTAGAATTAAATATGAGATCAGAAGGCCAAAATGAATTCAATGATTGGCTCATTAATATCGGAGAAGGAAAACATCCAGAAATACAGCATTTACCAAATGATACCATTGAAATTCCATCAGAAATGGTTTGCAATGAATCACTCATATCAGACATATTTCTAAACACTCTTAATAATGAGGATTACTCAGACATTGCAAACAAAGTGATATTAACATCAAAAAATATCGATGCCTTGAATGTAAATAACGAAATTTTAAAATACATCAATGCACCACAAAAGAATTATTACAGTACAGATTCGATTCTGTCTGATGATAAAGACAGTGAATCGAATTTTAGTATCAAATTTATTAATTTGTTAACACCATCTGGAATGCCACCAAATACTTTACAATTGAAAAAAGGTGCAATTGTCATGTTATTGCGAAATATGAATAAAAAAAAAGGACTTTGTAATGGGACCAGATTAATTGTGCATGAGTTAAAAGATCATTTTATACATGCAGAAATTATAACTGGGACCCATAAAGGTGAACGAGTTTTTATACCAAGAATTGATTTAGCTCCAAGTGAGCTAAATACAGCCCCATTAAATTCCCTGAACGTGTAAAACCATAGCCCATGACGTACCCCGCAAGACGTGCAGCTCTCACTTGGAGCTAAATCAATTCTTGGTATAAAAACTCGTTCACCTTGTCCTTCTAAGGAGACAATTTCCAGATATCATGGCATTTGCCATGACCATCAATAAATCCCAAGGACAAACTTTTAAGTCGGTTGGGATTTTTTTTAAAGGAACCAGTTTTTGCACATGGACAACTCTATGTGGCTTTTTCAAGGTGCACTAATCCAAAAGAAATTAAAGTGCATGTTGAAGAAAACGAAACTCAGGGTCATTTATTGGACGATGGATGTGTTTACACCAAAAACATTGTCTACTATGAGGTGTTGGAAAGATAGAGGACAATGCTTTCAGTTTAATGCCAACATTTTATGGTACTCAATATGATTGCACAAAAACAATATTTCAAGTAAAACATCTAAACAATGGACAAAAAAACATAGAGAACAGTGGTTTGACTTCCATGACAAAATTAAATTACTCTGGGACTCTTTAAATAGGGGACCATTATTTCACTTATGAAAATCTATGTGATATTTGCAGAAAGGACAAACTGAAAAAAAAAAAAAAAATGACAACAAAAATAACAGTAAAATATCCTTAAACAGATTGGAATGGGTTCAAAGTTTCATATTAACATGATTGGCCCCACAAAACAATTAACTGACTTTTTCAGGATTTACAAGAGTTAAATGTTATTGTTTGATGTTACAATTTCAGATGTTAAATATGTGTTTTTTAATTTTTTAAAAAGTTTGTTAAATATATATGTGGTATAGTCAAACATGTATTGTTAGTATAAAGTTGAAGCATTTTCTAATAATTGGAAATGTATTATTTAAAGACAAAGTATTGATTCAGGGAGAAATCCGATCGCCAGTTAATGGGGTCAGGAAGGAATAATTTTTTTTCCCTCTTTGATACAATTGGCCAAGTTTCAATAGGGGTTTTTTATTGTTTGCCTTCCTCTGGATTCAATGCTAATTTAGTTTAACAAGAGTTTAACAAAAATTTTACAAATGATAAAAAGAATGTTATTTACTTACTCTAAGTTAATATAGTCCGCAGTTACTCAGTGATAAATATGTATTGAAAAGTGTTAGTATTGTTAACAAAATGTTGAACGAATGTTTAATATACAAGTTGCATGTTACAAACTTTCATGTTTGTGAAATATACTGTAAGTTGAAAGTTAAAAAAATAAAAAGTTAAAAAAATTAATGTGTATTTATTTTTGGAAAAAAAAAGGGACAAATGTAGCTGACTCATTTTGTGTTGCAAACAAATTTCACAACATTTACATTTAATTGACCGCCATTTTTTGACGGGCAAGTCGCTAGTCATATATAATAATAACAAATGGTTCATACACAGGCCAAGTGATACTGTGGAGTATGAACTTTCCCCTGAGGGCCTAAAATGAATATGACAGGTAATACTGGAGTGGGTTGCTAGTTCCTTCTCTAGTGGACTGTGATTTGTCTGACCTCTCTGCTATAACCTCCCCACCTAGAGTTACCCTACATGGTATAGTTCACAGTTTCATTGCAGTACACAAGCACCTTCACCACCGCCACATAGCAATGCTGAAGTGGCCCAGGGGAACATACAACACAACATCTACTCTAGACCATCAGGAGGGGCAGCAAGAACACATGGAGGCTTTCCAGAGGCATGGGAATCAACAGCCAACTCATCTCCATCAGGGGTAATCTCCGCTACACCCATCCTGGGGAGTTCCATGCCAGTGTCGGTGTCCATGTGCCAAGATGTATAGCCATTCCCATTTTGTGACCTCCGATTATGTTCTGCTATTGATCAATTTACATTAGTGTGGATTGCTAAGTGGTGGTGGTGAAGGGGCTTGTGTACCTGAATGTGAGCTATACCATGTAGGGCCAGTGTAGATGGGCAGGTGATAGCAGAGAGGTCAGACAAATCACAGTCCACTAGAGAAGGAACTGGCAACCCACTCAGGTATCTTTGGCATGCAAATCATGTAGAAAAGCACAGGCAGAGACCTCGCTAAATTTGCTGCAGCCCACAGGGTCACAGAGAGTCGGACACGATTGAAGAACTGAACAACAAATAATAAAAAGTTTCACCAGGAACTTGATGCATGTGATGTGGAGGTGAAATATGGCCACTATTTGTGTTCCCAAATATAGATGTGATGAGTGAGATATATATGCAATTATATTAATATTTTAGGGTCCACAATAGAGCCTCTGTGAGTGAGAAGTGGTTAATATGGCATGAGTTTCATGTTTTTGTGTTGCTATTTAATCAGTTAGTGTGTCTTGAATTGCTTTCTGCATGTTGCTGCATGGCTTTTCATGTTTGCATATGCATGACCATTACAACATATGATAAAAAATATATATTTTTATTGGGGAATATTGTGCAAGTAAGTGTAATGCCTTTCCATGCTTTTCACATGTTTTTAAGTGCACTGGTGTGTTTATATGGTCCTTTACAGTGTGTAAATGTTGTCTGTAAACCCTTTTTGCAAGCCTGTAATGTTTTTGCCTCCATTTGCCTGTTACGGGCTTGAACACCATGGCGTCTTTGGAAATTTGTTGCAATTTAATAGCGAAATTGGAACGTAGCAGTTACGGGCTTGGGAGAACAAAAGATTTGCCGGTGCACAGTTCAAATTTTCATGTCCCGTAGGCATTTTTTCGTCCTTAAGCCGCAAGTCATGAGCGGGTTGATTTATAGCTGCACGTCTTGCGGGGTACGTCATGGGCTACGGTTTTACACGTTCAGGGAATTTAATGGGGCTGTAAATATGGATAAGTAGTTTTGTAAGTAGATATGGGGCAAAATGACAGAATTTTGAGAGGAATGGCAAAGAGCTCAGTGTTCTGCATGCACACAAAGCAAAGTCAGCAGCATGGGCATTCTGCACGAGAAGAAAGCAAATAGTGGGTGTGTTAGCATTCATTGCTTAGGACAGCACTGCTCTGGGGGTCCCAGTGCTGTATAATTGTCTTTTCCATTACATTTTTTTTATGGAGTGTAGGGTCCCCTGGGCCTCCCAACCTGCCAAGGCTCCACTGGGACCTTAATGGGACCCCCCTCTGCCTCCTTGACCACACACACACACACACCCTCATCCTTAAATGTGTGTGTGCCTGTTTAAAAAAGAGCATTTGTACTGAAGCTCCAACAGGTGGCAGTGTGAAGCAGTTCAGCAGACTGGGGATGTGTATCAGGACAGAAGGTATGAGAGCAAGGACAGCAAAGTGGCAGCACAGTACAGGGGGATTGGTTCTCTAAGGGAGGAACAAAGGATATAGGGATTGGTGCTATGCGAGGTGGGTGGTGAGAGGGGTTTGGTGCTGTGAGGGGGTGATGTCTATATATGTACACATATATATCCGTAGAGGAAGGAGCTGGAGAGACTTTCAAAGTGAATTACATTTTGATTCTGATCAAATGAAAGAATGCCACTTTGTCGAGACACTTAACAATAGGTTAGGTGCCCATGGAGGCACCCTCTCCTGACAGCTGTCAACCAGCAATGGCAGCTGTATAAGTCCAAAGTGGAAGTGCCCAGGTATAAGCATTTATTAAGTTAGTATTTTCTATAGAATGCTTTTATGCTCATAGTTTTTATAGCTACTAATATTTGTTTATTTAATATGTCTACAAACATATGATGTTTTTCTTTTTTTTATATTTTTTATTGTAATTAACAATTATGTAGTAATTATACAGAAATACAGAAATGTCTGTTTTTTATATAATTTTTCATAACATTAACAGTGATAAATAAAGTTTAAAACAATTGGGGAGAAGAAGAGTATTAGTGGGGTAATTTTCCACTCTCTCTTTCTTAAAAGTTATTTAGGTTCTTCAAGGTTTTTCAATCTGTAGCTGATTGTGCAGCAAATTCCCACAACTCTGCCACTAAGGTTATACAGTAATGAGGTAGGTGCAGGGAAGACTTGTGCAACAGTTTGAACAAGCTAGGAGGTGTTTTTTTTTCAATGTAACTTTTCTTACAATGTTTTAATACAATAAATTAAAAATAGTTTAATATTAATCTTTTATGATTAAACTTCATGAAGGCAGGGCCGTCACAGCATGATAGAGTGTGCATGTGTGGCATAATTTTTATCCTCAGATGAAAGCCCTTATCCCAGGTAAGCGTGACATTTTGGGTGACGACTCAGCAAAGGCAGGGTCTGGTTTACCATAAGGAAAAATAGGCTGCTACACAGTGTAGATAAATGTGTATGGATTGTTTTGCCTTCAATTGTTTTCAAATTTTAGTATATGACTCTTTTTTATTTGTTCTCAGTAATTGTGCATTTCTTCTCTATATTGCTTATACTACGTTTGGCATTTTGCTGCAAAATGTTTTATGTTTAATATGATGTCTCAATGGCTGTGAGCCAGGAAACAAAATACGGTTCACTCTATATCAGGTAATGCATAACCATTGTAACTATACTAAGCATTTCTGCCCAGAATGTAAGACTATACAATGTTGAGCAAATGTATTTCTGTATACCACTGCATATATCCTTCTTTGACATCTGCTGTGCTCTTCAAGCTTGAATAAAGAAACTTGATTGTCATAATTGGTTTTGTCTCTTTTTCCTGGGTGAGGGGAACCTGCTTGGAGTAGTTGTTGCACTGTAAGTACTCAGAAATGCTTTTGTGGCACAAAAAAAGTAATGAATGTTTTGGGATTGGTGTAGCACTTCATCTCTTCTTTACATAACATGATGGAAAGCACTATCTTTTTTTTAATATCATTTGCATTATCTACTATAGCAGATCATACAAGTATATATATATATATATATATATATATATATATATACAGTATATATATATATATATATATATATATATATATATATATATATATAACCTGTTTCCTTTGCATTCTGGGTATTTTGAGTGCTGAGATGCAAATGGTTAATTAGTTATAATTATAGAGAGGTGAGGACAGATAATTAGTCAAATAAGATAAAGTCATTTGGAGACTGGGAAGAATTTTCCATGTAATTTATGCTTAAATACACAACTTTCATGCTCAGTTATCTAGCAGTTTTTTTTAAAACTAACTGCATTCATATTTATTTATGTGTACTTAATTATCTGCAATTACATAGGGCCTCATTCTATTAGTGGCCGTAAATCGGCCGTAAGGCTGCGATTTCCCCTTACAGCCGGCCGCATATCTTGAAACCGGCCGTAAGCTGTGAAATCTAAAAACGCAAAAATAAATTCAAGCCTGCACTGTACAGCTCTGTAAATGCTAGGGATCATATTGGGGGACATGAGGATTAAAAGTAACCCACTCTCAAGCTTGCACATCAGCCCAAACCGAGTTCAAATTAACTGTTTATTTTCCGGCTGCGGCGTGGGCGGGTCTGAGGTGCTCCAAGCACTCTGGACTTTTTACATGGATATTTTACGGATATTAAAAATAAAATATTTTACGGATTTGAGTATAGGATAATTATGTGCTATTTTTTCTAACACCTAAAATCCCTTTATAGTCTTCTCAAAGTGCAGGATGGCTTTATTTGAGCTATTTTATGTGCTTAATTGGTGCTAGCGGGACCTCTTTCCTGCAAGTAAGCTGCGGCTCGTTTTTAGCCTTGCAGAGAGGGTTCCCGGAGCAATTGAATTGCAAATAGGAATTTCTTACGGCCGAAACTCTTGCGGCCGTTTTAGATCAAAGGCCTTCCTCCGGCGCGAGCGGCCGCAAGAGATAGCAAGGCACCGGCCGCAAGCCTGCCGGAGCCCCCGGCCGGAAGGGAATAGAATAGCCGAATAGCTTGCGGCCGGTCCTTGCGGCCCCACAACGGCTGCGGCCGCTAATAGAATGAGGCCCATAGACATTTGCTTTATCACTCTAGGCTTGTTGAATTTTCTATACTTTACCTTGAAGAAATATACTTAACATCAGTACAGCATTATTCAAATGATATTAATGATTTGGATACATGTAATAATTTCATTATAGAAAAGAAAGACATTGGAAAGGACATTGAGAACACTATGCAATGGATACTTTGTTATGCTGTTTGACTCTAGGGTTTTATCCCAAACAAAAATCAGAATGAGTGGGTTTGTGTAATGTAAATTCCATTTTAAAGTCTGCCTTTATCTCTTTAACTCACCTCTCCACTCCTCTCCTCCTCCCCTCTCATGTCCACTACTTCCCTCACTTCTATCATTTCTGACAAACAAATAAAGCAGTTACACCACTTACTCACAGGTGCACAAATCAGAATAACTATATTTGAATACTTGATTCTGATTCTGTGAAATATGATTGACACATATTTAACCAATTAGAAGCCATACAAAATAATATATTATGCATAAGTGCGGTCAGAAAACCCTTATTTGATGGGGGAGTTCCTCAGAGGAGGAGCTCCATTAGTTGAGATTTTTAGAGGGGCATATTTTTTTAGGTAGAAGCCCTTTCCACCGACCAAAGATGAGAATCAAGGGTCTTTAAACAAGATAGAAGACACAAGACGCATGTGCCTGATTATCCAGGGCTGAAGATTGAGGACTTACAGCAGGGCCTTATTTACATTTGGGCTAAATGGGCTGCAGCCCAGGACGGCACTATTTTGGGGCGGCAAAACTCAGCTATTTGTGTTTTTTATGTTGATGGGAAGCCTTCTCACAGGGCCCCTTGTCACACTATTCACCAGCCTCAAGCACCCTGCACTTCACCCCCCCCCCCCCCTCCCACCTCCTTACTTGTGCCTTGCAGTCATTGTTCTGGATCCCATTGCTCAGAGGTTGGGTACCCTTTCCCTGCCGGAGCTTCATACTGCAGGGAGGGCAATACCTAATGATGTCATGCTCTTGAGGTCCCCTAGGGGGTTGGGTAGTGAATATGGCTGCTAAGGGGGCCCTGGGGGGTGCATATGCCTGCTAAAAGGGTTGGGGGGTAAATGGTGCTGCTGAGGGGTGCCTGGGGGGGTTGGGGGTGAATGATGCTGCAGATGGGTGCCTGAGGGGGTTAGAGTGGTGATTGGTGCTGCTGAAAGGGGCTTGGGGGTGTTTTACAAGAAAATGTAGTTTTATATATATATATATATATATATATATATATATATATCACATATATAGTTGTCATCAGTGCGGGTTATCAAAAGTTGTTGCTAGCACTGCGAAGGCCCCAGTTGCTGGCATGGAGCGCCAAAGGCGACCCTTGCCAGCAACTGTGGAATTTAGGCCCGCAAATGCGGACCCTCGCGAAGCGGGGGGCCGCATTTGAGGAGGTGGAGGTGGAGGCTCCCACCGAGACGCAAAATTTACGTAATTAGCATTTGCAAAAACAAGCCGCGGGACTTAGAAAAAAAATATTACAACCTTGCAAAAATATGACATTAGCGGCCGAAACCTGCGCCCATGAAAGCATTAACACCACAAAAAATACACACAAAAAACACATAAAAAGCTTACCCACAGCAAGGGGGGGCACCCAGCACCTCTAAAAGTGAAGTTACACCTGAATTTAAGTAGAAATTCAAGAGTTTAGACACCCGAAAATCCCCTAAGCGAGAGAAAAAATGTCCGCCGCAAAAAACGAAAACGAGGCTACAGGACTCTAAACATGCAAAACATCACGAAACACATATGGATATTCCAAAAAAGCTGTACAATGGTCTAAGAACAAGGACGCAAAATATGCCACAGCCGCGTACCACACATTAGGCGCCATTTTACAACACTAACTTACACAATGCGGAAGTACACAGCTACCCTAACGGATTTTCCTCGGGCACGCACACTTTTTACACTACACACACTGCACACATTGCTGACACTTACACAGCAGCTCCACAGCACTGAAAACACACATATATTACTTCAAAATATATTATTTTGAATATATTACTTCAAAATAGGTAAAGTATATTCATTTATTATTTCATTAAAAACCCAATGCTGCTCATAGCACACAAACAACCAACAGCCTCGCAATGAGCGCCGAAGGCGCTCAGCGCAAGGCTCGCATTGAGCGCAGAAGGATCTCGGACCACCAACAAAATTATTGTCTCTACCAAACAGCATTACGTGCCTTACAATTTTATTGCCGTCATTTTTTGATGGGCAAGTCGCTAGTATATATATATATATATATATATATATATACTGTATAGGTCCGAATATAAGCCGCACCTTTTTTCCGATTTTTTAGCTTGCGAGTTACGGGTGCGGCTTATATTCGCGACCGTAAAAAAATGATTGCCGATTTGCGAACTTTGTTTGTTACGTGTGCGGCTTCTATTTGCGAACGCATAATTACTGCCGATTTGCGCGATTGCGAGTTAAGGGTGCCGATTTTCGTGCTTGAGCCTGCGGTATTGAATAGCGATTTACGGTTTTAGTGATTCTAATATCCTGTAAAGCCTGTAACCTGCAAAAAAAGCTACAGTGCTTATTAGAAAGCCTGTTTCTTGCAATGGCTGATCACTTTGAGAGTCTTTTTCTCTCCAATTTTACGGGTGCGGCTTATATTTGAGTACAATCTTTTTTCTATTTTTTCCCCTTGAACTTTACGGGTGCAGCTTATATGTGGGTGCGGTTTATATTCGGACCAATACGGTATATATATATATATATATATATATATATATATATATATATATATATATTGAAGAGTGAAGCAGCCGTGAATGTCCAGTAATCTAGTAATTTAGTAATTATTAATCTATATATATATATATATATATATATATATATATATATATATATAGATATAGATTAATAATGAATATTGCAATATAATTTGATACCTTTTGTATTGGACAATACAAAACTGCCATGGGTACTAAAATGGCTCCACAATATGAAAATCTATTTATGGCCAATCTAGAAGAAACATTCTTTTCTGTATCCATTTACAAACCATACAAATACTACCGTTACATAGATGATCTGTTCATCATGTGGACAGAAGGAGAAAGCAAACTCAGAGACTTTAATAGTTCATTAAACACCTTCCATTCATCTATAAAACTTAAAATGGATTTCTCCACAGAACAGGTAAACTTTCTAGACGCTACTATATCCATCATCAATGGCACTCTCCACTCATCTATATATAGGAAACCGATGTAATTACCTACACAGCTCCAGTTTCCATCCCTCCCACACCAAACATGCCATCATCCATATTCAAGCTAGTAGATACCATTGGATTTGCTCAAACACTGGAGACCGTGATAAAAAATTTAAAACACTGTATTAATCTTTCAAACAAAAGGGTTACAAACCCTGTATTATTACCCAAAAAATAAGCACTGCCATCAAAATACCCCGTGAACACTTATTAAAGTACAAAACAAAATAAACTACTTCACATATACCTCTAGTGACCACATACCGTCCAATTTTAGAGAAAATTTGGAAAATAATCAAAGATTTACAACCATTACTAGTTACAGATACTGAATTAAAATATATATTTCCAAAACCTCCCATCCTAGCATTTAAACAACCACCAAACCTGAAACAAAAACTTGTCAGCAGAAAATTGGAAACTAAACTTTGTAACAAACCTGCCTGTAAATTATGCCAAAACATTTGTAATGATGATACAGCCACACATAACAACAAAACCTATAACATCAGAGGATCATATTCATGTACATCGTGGTTTATATAATACAATGTACTTTATGTGACACAGGCTGTTACATTGGAGAAACCGGCC
Source organism: Discoglossus pictus (assembly GCA_027410445.1). Lineage (NCBI taxonomy): Eukaryota > Metazoa > Chordata > Amphibia > Anura > Alytidae > Discoglossus > Discoglossus pictus. The sequence goes on along the minus strand of CM050166.1, from coordinate 158,264,915 downwards.
AAAACATGCATTTAAGTATGAATTTACACAGACATTCAATAAGAAAGCATAATGAAGACAGATATTGTAGCCCAGTAGGACACCATTTTAGCCAGAATGATCACTCCATCTAAAACTTAAAAGTCAAAATACTCAGAGGAAAATAAAAAAATATCCAAGAGAGAAAAGCATTTGAAATAAAGATGATCACATTCTTCAACACTAAAAACACAGAACATAGTATAGACTTGGATTTTCTAACACATTATCAGAATTTCATGTGATTTTTTTCCTCTTATACCATAACAGACTTAGCACTCTTAGCGAGGTGTTTGTCCAATAGGAAAGATAGCACTGTGGACTACAGTGCTCTGCTTGTTCATGTATATATTAATGTATATGTGTATATATGTTTCCTTTGCTATGTTGTGTTTATTCCCCATACCTGATGATGTCAGATGCTGTTTCAACTTTCTCTGTATCTGCTGTTATTATTCAAACTGAGGGTTCTATCTCATGTTAGTGTTGCTTGAGACTTGATTAAGAGAGGTTGAACCTCTCGAAAGCTCGTCATTATAAATAAAACGTTTGTCCAATATAAAAGGTATCAAATTATATTGCAATACTCATTATTAATCTATATATATATATATATAGATTAATAATTACTAAATTACTATATATATATATATATATATATATATATACACAGTATATATATATAAATTCATATATGTGTGTGTACATATATGGCACTGGAGGGTGCCCTGGGGGGGGGCAAAATAAATGTTTGCCCCACCTCCCTGGGGTGGGGGGGATATTTTTTTTGCACCAGGGCCCTCCATTCACTAGCTCCACCACTGCACCCAGCCCATGTCCCCTAGGCCCAAATCCAAAGCAGGAATTAATATTGCTGGGAGAAATATCAGCAACCTCATATATGTGGATGATACTACTCTGATGGCTGTTTCAACTTTAAAGAGATGAAGGCCATGGCAAACAGCAGTCTCAGTTTCTTACAAATAGATTGGGAAGCACTGGAGACAGTGGCAGCTTTTCTTTTTCTTGTTTCCATGATCTCTAAAGATAATGACTTTAAAACAAATGTTTTAAATTAAAAAATGTTTGTTTCTGAGGAGGAAAGCTTTGGCAAATCTGAACAAGCAACTAAAAAGTAAATATATTACACTATCAAGAAAGGTCTGCATAATGGTATTCCCAGTAGTAACATACAGATGTGAGAGGTGAACCATGAATAAGGCTGAGTGCCATAGAATTGACACCTTTGAAATGATGGCGCTGGAGACACTGCTTAGAGTCCCTTGGACTGCAAGAGGATCCAGTCAATCAGTACTACAGGAAATCAAGCCAAACTGTTCATGAGAATGTTCAATAATATGGCTAAAGTTCAAATATTTTGACCATATAATGAGAAGATAGGATTCCCTAGAGATGACTCTGAAGCAAGGAAAGATTGAAGTAAAATTGATAATTGGTAATTGAAGCAATGAACATGAAGTTGAGGGAGCTCAGAGGGGTAGTGGATGACAGATGTGCCACACATGCTGCAGTCCGTAGGGTCATGGAGAAGTGGGCATGATTGAATGACTTCATATTTTTTAAATAATAAATACATTAGTCAAACAAATTTAAAGGCATAGGATTCGAACCAATGGAACATAAACAATAACATAAATCTTTCAGACAACATATTTACCACTACATGAGCATACTATGCCCAAGAAGAAAGTATAGCAATTAATATATCTAGAATAGATTGTGTAACGTTACAGACACCAACCTTATTATTTATGCAGATTCTTGTGTGACGGCTTCAAAGGAAATATAAATAATAACTATTTCAGAGGTACTTATATTTTCAGAGGTACTTTAATTTTACTTCTGAGGTATAATATATAGTAAGTCCCTGACTTACATGGTTTCAGTTTACACTAATTCAGACGTCAATTGGTTTTAGATACATAATACTTGACAAATTTTTTCCATAAAGCAGAGAGAAAAATTCCAGTGTCATCAACATATTCACAATTTGATCCACAAATAACTGATTAGTGCTGCAAATACAGTACATTTACTGCTTTGCTATTTCTTATGATCTGTTCATAAATATATCAAATATATTGCATTAAAGCATTATGTATGTAGAGGACCTACTGTATATGTTTACATAATGTTTTCATCAGACATATACCAAATAAACAAGAACAGTAGGGATCAAAATAGCTGAAAATATTTAATTAATACATTGTGTAACGCTAATGTAGTACAAAACAAATTTATTTAGCCAGTTCCCGTTCACAAATACGTGGAAAACAGTAGATAAGGCTGCTAAACAATAAAGCTAATAACATATCAAAATAACATAACTGATAACACTATGACAACTTTTTTTAAATATGTTTTTAATTTTATTTTTTATATTATTACACTGTTATCCTAAATTCTACACAAAATAATAGAATAATGGTACACAATATGTTGGTGCTTTATAAATAGATGACAAGAAGAATAATGAATTGCAAATTTGCACAAATGGAGAATGGTTTATAATTTATTACTCTATGGCTGGTGTGTACGGCTGAGTGGGCAAATATTTGGATCTATCATTATGTCAGTATATATTCATGTTTTTTAAAGGCCCACAGTAGTCTTAGATTTACACTGTGCGCTTTTACACTCACTCGACAATGAGCAAACTTTCTAGAAAGTTAAAAAAACAATGAAAGCTTTAATTTATTAAGTAGTGTTGGTAATGGTAATGTGCACCCCTTGATTACTAGTTTCACGGCACTATGTAGCTTTGTAAAATTATCAGTCTTTCATTAGTCGTGATTTCCACATTTCTATTCTAGGTGTATAAAAATAACACCTTTCATGGGGAACTGATGAGAAAAATAAAGTGAACTTTCAGAGCACTGTAGAACATTCAACAGATTTAGGTTCACAAATAAAATTGGAACTACATAATATATTTATTTATAATTTTAGGTCACCAGAAACCTTAGAAAAGTCATTAGCATATATACTATCATGTTAATTTTGGTAAATGCATTAATAACAGAAAGTGTGTATTTATCACAGAAACTGATTCTCTTATTTCTCTGATGTGCAAGGTAGTGACAGAATTGTTTTTGCTCTTTCAGTTTATTTCCTAGTTGTAATTGTGCTCAGATATAAGTAATTATAATATATTATAAATGGTTCATCTGTGGAGGCAAATCATTAATCCAAATAAACTTGCTGAGATATACACAAAACAGAAATTAGTCAATACATACTCTCATTTATTTGCAAAATGTAATTATGCATTGAAATCTGAAATTATAAAATGTTGCCTTCTGGTAAAGGAATGTCAAAAGTTTCTGTAAAGAAGGCAATAATTAAAATTAACTCTGTATCTATTTTTTATGTATACCACTCTTTTTTGCATTGTACATACATTTAGATATCCTTACCATTATCTACTTTTGGTTGCAGATTTAAATATATTTCCTCATATTGTAGCACATTCATATTTTGTTTTTATAAATGCAAATGGGTTATTGTTTAGTGTGCTACAGTAACTTAATATTTATAAAAGATTCTTTCGGAAATGTAAATCCTGAATATTTTTGTTTTAGAATTATTCTTTTGATACAAGATTACATGCATGTACACTAAAATGTTGCAATGAGTCCAGTACATAAATATTTTATCCATTGTTGAGTATATTTTTTCTTCCTTTGTTCTTGATGCAAGTTTTACATAAAATAAAAATTAAAATAATAATGTAAACAAATAATACATTCTAGAAAACATAACATTAAATGTAACAATATTGGAACAGTAACAAGTGATAACCAAGACTACTTACCTTTAGGGTTAAGAAAAAACCTGCTTAAGAGATATAGATGACTTCTTGGCTTGCAGAGTGAGCAGTTCACCAAGTGATGTGTAGAATTGAACTTTGAACACGTCACCAGTTGATATGTGTAAATACAATATTCAAGTATAATAAAAAAGACTCCACCTCTGCTTGTCTGTTTTCTCATTTTAGTTTGTGCTTAAAATGAGTCAGGGTCACTAAGATTTACAGAGATTGTGAGGTGTTCCTCTAAGAATGTGGTGACTTTTTTTTTTACTGTTCCATAGAAACCAGCCATTACAGCCCAATAGAACCCATTTCAAGGCTCTGAGAACCTATGTGAATATGAGCTATGTTATTTGCTGAATATGACTAAATATGATACTTTATATTTGAGACCAACTATGCTGTGGCCCACTGGAGAAGGAACTGGCAACACACTCCAGTATCTCTGCCATGTATACCAAGTGGATCAGCATGATCATGGACATAAAGATGTCCTGGGTTGTCACGGCCCATAAGGCCCTAAGAGTCAGAAACGACTGAATGACCCCAAACATTTTTTTAAATAACCTAGATAAATTAAACTCCATATGGTGTAGTAAAGATAAGCTTCTGTTCACCAGATTCAATATAAGGGCATAAACTACAAAGTGGTCATCTTGTTCCTTCTCAGAGTTTTATTTTGCTTGTCAGTGAGCCATATTGCAAATGCTAGTCACTACATGAAGCAATTTTGTTTTAAAAAGTGTATAAAGTATAATATTTCTTTCTATGTCACGTAATAGAACATAAAGCCCAAACCCAGGTTCAGTGCAGAATGTGATGCCTCAAACATCATCATAAACACCTCAAAACAAAGCCTTAAATAGCTGAAAGTGACTATACTGAAAGGACATTTTGAAATATAAAATTAAATAATGAATTAGGAAGACAAAAGGCTCTCACTGTAGCATAATTATTTATTTTAGATGGTTAATTAAAACCTGTATTTAAAAAAAAAAAAGCCCATTATTAATTTTACAGTTATCATTTAAGCAGATGGCTTGTGAAACCCATCGGTCTAGAGCTAGGTCATATCATGAATATAGATAGCATATATACTAAAATCTACATACATGTGCAAATTATATAAATATCATGTTAATTTTGGTAAATGCATTAAAACTAAAATGGTATCAGAAAGTCTGTATTCATCACAGAAACTTATTCTCTTGTTACTCTGATGTGCAAGGTAGTGACAGACTGTTGTTTTTGCTCTTTCAGTTTATTTCCTAGCTGTAATTGTGCTCAGATATAAGTAATTATAATATATTATAAAAGTTTTTTTCTGTGGAGGCAAATAACTAATATATATAAACTTGCAGAGATATACACAAAACAGAAATTAGTCAATACATAATCTCATTTATTTGCAAAATGTAATTATGCATTGAAATCTGAAACTATAAAATGTTGCCTTCTGGTAAAGGTATATCAAAAGTTTCTGTAAAGAAGGCAATAATTAAAATCAACTCTGTACAGTATCTTGTCTATTTTTTTGTAGACTACTCCTTTTTGCATTGTACATACATTTAGATATCCTTATCATTATCTCTTTTTGGCTGCAAATTTTAAAATATTTCCTCATATTGTAGCACATTCATATTTTGTTTCTATAAATGCAAATTGATTATTGTTTAGTGTATTACAGTAACACAATATTTATCTATGATTCTTTGTGAAATGTAAATCCTGAATATTTTTGTTCAGAATTATTCTTTAGATACAAGATTACATACATGTACACTAAAACTTTGCAATAAGTAAGGTACAGGAATATTTTGCAAAAAAAAATCCATTGTTGAGTATATTTTTTCCTCCTATTTTCTTTATGCAAGTTTTACATATAAATGAAAATTGAAATAATAATGTAAACAAATAATAAATTCTAGAAAACATAAAAATAAAATGTAACAATATTGGAAAAGTGACAAGTGATAACCAAGACTACACAGCACTTCTTGCTTTTAGGGGTAAGTAAAAACCTGGTTAAGAGATATAGATTACTTCTTGGCTTGCAGAGTGAGCAGTTCACCAAGTGATGTGTAGAATTGTACTTTGAACACGTCACCAAATGATATGTGTAAATACATTATTCAAGTATAATAAAAAAGACTCCACCTCTGCTTGTCTGTTTTCTCATTTTAGTTTGTGCTTAAAATGAGTCAGGGTCACTAAGACAACAGAGATTGTGAGGTGTTCCTCTAAGACTGTGGTGACTTTTTTTATTACTGTTCCATAGAAACCAGCCATTACAGCCCAATAGAACCCATTTCAAGGCTCTGAGAACCTATGTGAATATGAGCTATGTTATTTGCTGAAAATGACTAATTGTGATACTTTATATTTGAAACCACATATGCTGTGGCCCACTGGAGAAGGAACTAGCAACCCACTCCAGTTTTACTGCCATGTATACCAAGTGGATCAGCATGATAATGGACATAAAGATGTCCCGGTTTGTTACGGTCCATGAGAGTCAGAAACAACTGAATGATGCAAACATTTGTTTAAATAACCTTAATAAATTAAACTCCATATGGTGTAGTAAAGATAAGCCTCTGTTCACCAGATTCAATATAAGGGCATGTTGTTCCTTCTCAGAGTTTTATTTTGCTTCTCAGTGAGCCATATTGCAAATGCTAGTCACTACATGAAGCAATTTTGTTTTAAAAAGTGTATAAAGTAAAGTATAATATGTCTTTCTATGTCACATAATAGGACATAAAGCCCAAACCCAGGTTCAGTGCAGAATGTAATGTGTCAAACAACATCATAAATTTGAGCAGCTCAAAACAAGCTCGTCCTACTCTTAACATGAACTTTGAAATATATGCAATGAAACAACTTTGCACACTTTTTTCAAAGAATAGTAACATTATAAACAGTAACTTAATGAAGTAACATTTAAACTTTAATTGTTATAAAATGCAAGCAAAGTGTTTTGTGGGGATAATCATTCTAAAAGGCTACTTCCGTAAAATTAGAATATCTTATTTTGTCGTTGTTGATTTTTGATGGTTGAAATTTTGTTGTTATTGTCGTAATTTGTGAAAATGGCACATAGAGTTTCCTATGTGAAATAGTGGTCCTCTAAAAAGAGAACGCCAGACATCAAAGTTCATCTGCGGGGTATAACCACTCTTCTCTATGGTTTTTGCCATTTTATAGCATTTCTTATAGAAATAGTGGTTCTCTAAAAAGAGTCTGAGTGACATAAAATTTCATCCTGGAAATTAAACCACTGTTCCCTATATATTTTTTTTTGTTGTTGCACATTTGTTCTTGAGCTGATAGTATTGTTGGAAAATGGCACATAGAGTTTCCTATGTAAAATAGCGGTCCTTGTAAAAGAGTCCCAAAGATAGTTTTCCTGCAAGTAAAACCACTGTTCTTTATGTTCTTTGCCATTTTATAGAGTTTCTTATTGAAATAGTGTTACTCTAAAAAGAGCCAGAGTGACATAAAAGTTCGTCCTCGAAATCAAACCACTGTTCTCAATTTTATTTTTTATTTTGTTGTGAAATTGTCATTGAGGTGAAAGATTTTTTTTGTTCTTTGCCATGTCTTGTATTGTTATATTTTGTTGAATTGAAGTTATAGTGTTCTTCCACCTTCTAACAAAAGTCAAATTCCAGTGTTTGCAAATCGCAGTGATATTTGACCTTGTGCTCGAACAAAACTCATCAATAAATTATAGAGATAAGCTTTTTCTTGATCCGCCAGGTCCATCTTGATAGTAATAGCGCTCTTTGAGCATGTCATCATCTATGGTTTTTTTGATTGCATTAAATGCTTGCAATTGTAATTTATTTAAAGTTGCAAGTCTTTCTTCCGTTCTTTCTCTTTGAAGCTGAGTGTCATTGTCTTCAAAGTTTATGTTGTCTATGAGACCTGGATCTGGCAGATTAAAACTTGAACAATTTAATCCATGAGATAAAAAGATTTTTTGAATTTCAATTAATGCTTTTAATTGTGCAATAGGCTCATTGTATTGTTGAAAAAAGTCTTCAGACATATTTGTTTTAAATTTGTCCCACAAAGCTAATACATTTGGAGCATTTGAGAAGATACAAATGAATGCAAATTGTTCTAGACATCTTTCCCATTCTGTATCATCAGCTAGGAAGATTCTGTGTTGCGCAGCTAAATGTAATGATTCATAAACTATGTCATTAACAGTTCTTAACTGTTCAAAACTTTGTGCACCAGGAACATTTCGAAGTAGTAATTGTAAGCAGAAAAGTTCAAGGTCTCTTGGACTTACATCGTACATTCTTGGTATTATTTTATTTCTACGGCTTTTTCATTGCAGTCATAATCCATTAACGAAACCAGAATGGTATGGAATGTCAATATATAACAATTCCCTTGCCTCCAAGTCAGTACAATTTAATTTAAACCATGCAGTTAGTGTAGTTTGCCGATGCTCACTTTGTGCCAAAGCATTTGTTTCATTTCCAATATGGAAATACACTAAATGTATTTGTGGTAAATGTACAGCTAATCGATATACTGCATGTGAGCGATAATGCGTTTCAAATTTGAGAAGACGCCACATTGCTTCTGGCGCACTTACATAGCGAGCATCTACATGAGATGCAAGTTCATCATGTACTAACTCACTTTTTTCATGATTTTCTGCACTTTTGACCACTACAGTAGCTGCATCATAGCCTTTGTAAATATATTTGTAGACATATTTAATGGATTTTATAGAAGTGCAAGCTTTCCACATTAATGTGTGCATTATACTTCATGAGTAAATGTGAATTGCATGGTACCACATATCTGTTTTCTACCTTTTTTCCACAAATAATGGCAGTTTGTCCTTCTCTTCTTCTATATAATGTATAGCCATCACAATTAGCATAAGTTTTGTCTCTATAATCTTTTGGAAATTCTTTTGTACATTTCTAATTTTCCATACATGGTGACTGTGGATTAATATCTCCACATGGTCCATGAATCATACGAGGAGTTACAATCTCATATAGTCTACCATGTATTTCTGGATCTGGTAGTTCAGCAATAATCACTGAATCCACTTTGTCACCAGTATCCAATTTAACTTTCTCTTGAAGGATTATAAGAATATGTGCATGTGGAAGGCCTCTTTTTTGAAATTCTATGGTATAAACATAAGCCAGACATTTTCTAAATAACTGAGGTATGGTTATGTCACGTATTAATTCATTTAATTTGATTTTAAAGACTCTTGCCACTAAATCTGATTTATCGAAAGCAGTTTGTCCAATTAGCAGATTGTGTACAATCTCTGGCCATTGTGGATTACATATAAATGTAATAAATACATTTGATTTGCCATATTTAGTTACAATAGCCATAGCATCATTGTATCTTTCTCTCATATTGCGAGGAGATCCTTGGAAAGAAGAAGAAGGTAAAATGATGGCTTTGCCAGCTGGCAGCTCTCTGGTTATAGCCACCTCAGCGACATAATCCATCAGTCCAGAATACTGTTCTCGATCTCTTTCAAGAACCATATTGACTTTTGGGATTGGTAATTGATGAATTTATGCATGAATTTATTGTTCCTTTTCTACTTCTGACAATTTTGTATAAGCTTGAGTGTATGGGTTTTGGGTAATAATTTTATCAAGCCCTATAAAGACAATTGGTAAGCATTTTTTTATTTTCTGGAAGCTGCATACGTTGTTCAACAGCTTCCACTGTATCGAGGACATATAGTTGAGCACATTTTCTTTTCTCCCCTTTCTCTGGATGTAAATGAGAAGTATGAAGGTAAATTTGTCCTGCCACATTAGCAGCTAATGTTACATAGTTACATAGTTACATAGGGCCTCATTCTATTAGCGGCCGCAGCCGTTGCGGGGCCGCAAGGACCGGCCGCAAGCTATTCGGCTATTCTATTCCCTTACGGCCGGAGGCTCCGGCAGGCTTGCGGCCGGTGCCTTGCTATCTCTTGCGGCCGCTCGCGCCAGAGGAAAGCCTTTGATCTAAAACGTCCGCAAGAGTTTTGCAATTCAATTGCTCCGGGAAACCTCTCTGCAAGGCTAAAAGCGAGCCGCAGCTTACTTGCAGGAAAGAGGTCTCGCTAGCACCAATTAAGCACATAAAATAGCTCAAATAAAGCCATCCTGCACTTTGAGAAGACTATAAAGGGATTTTAGGTGTTAGAAAAAATAGCACATAATTATCCTATACTCAAATCCGTAAAATATTTTATTTTTAATATCCGTAAAATATCCATGTAAAAAGTCCAGAGTGCTTGGAGCACCTCAGACACACCCACGCCGCAGCCTGAAAATAAACAGTTAATTTGAACTCGGGTTTGGGCAGATGTGCAAGCTTGAGAGTGGGTTCCTTTTAATCCTCATGTCCCCCAATATGATCCCTAGCATTTACAGAGCTGTACAGTGCAGGCTTGAATTTAGTTTGAGTTTTTATATTTCACAGCTTACGGCCGGTTCCAAGATATGCGGCCGGCCGTAAAAGGAGATCCTTGCGGGGCCGTATAATAGAATCGCGAGTTAACTGAACCCCCGCAAGGAATCGCAGCCTTACGGCCGATTTACGGCCGCTAATAGAATGAGGCCCATAGTATTTAAGGTTGAAAAAAGACTTTCAGTCCATCAAGTTCAGCCTTTTAAGATCTCCTCCGATCTGCAATATGCGGATTAACTATTAATTCATTAGTTGTTAATTAATTATTATTCAATTATTTAATTAATATTTTTTTTTTTTTGATTATTAATTAGTCCAGAGGAAGGCAAATAGAAAAAAAAAAAAAAAACAAGCGAGACTTTGCCAATTGTCTCAAGGGGAAATGTAAAAAATTTGGATCATTACTGTCTCTCTAATTATCCATGATAACCCTGAATACCCTTTTTAATTAGAAATAAATCTAGTCCACTTTTAAAGTTATCTATCGAATCCGCTGTCACCACCTCCTCTGGTAGAGAATTCCACAGATTAACCACCCTTACTGTGAAGAACCCTTTTCTTTCTTTGAGGTGGAATCTTTTTACTTCTAACCTCAAGGGATGTCCTCTTGTAAGTTGAAAAGCTCTTGGCACAGAAAGCTCCCCCGACAAATCTTTATACTGACCCTGGATGTATTTATATAAGGTAATCATATCTCCTCTTAGACGCCTTTTTTCTAGAGAAAATAAGTTTAATTTGGTTAGTCTTTCTTCATAACTTAGCCCCTCCATTCCCCTGATTAGTTTTCTTGCCCTTCTCTGTACCTTTTCCAGCTCTAAAATGTCCTTTTTATGAAGCGGTGCCCAAAATTGTACTCCATATTCCAAATGAGGGCGTACTAGAGATTTGTATAGTGGCAGAATTATATTTGCTTCCCTGGCTTCTATACCCTTCTTAATACATGCTAATATTTGATTTGCCTTTGCAGCTGCGGCTTGGCTTTAAGCACTGTTACCTAGGTGGTTGTCCACAAGCACTCCCAAAACCCTTTCAATATCTGATACACCTAGATTTGCTCCATTAAGATTATAAATTGCATGGCTATTTTTCCTTCCCAGATGCATAACCTTACATTTATTCGTATTAAATCTCATCTGCCATTTAGATGCCCATTCCTCAATTTTATGTAAATCCCTTGGAGGGAAAGCACATCATTTTCTGATTTAATTACCTTGCACAACTTTGTGTCATCAGCGAAAATGGAGACCCCACACTCCAATCCTACCTCTAAGTCATTAATAAATATGTTAAAAAGGAGAGGACCTAATACTGAACCCTGAGGAACCCCACTTACCACATTAGTCCAATTGGAGTATGTTCCATTTACAACAACCCTTTGCTTCCTGTCTTTTAGCCAGCTCTCAATCCATGAGCAGATATTTACTGCAATTCCTGTATCCCTTAGTTTGCCCAATAGTCTCCCATGTGGCACTGTATCAAAAGCCTTTGCAAAATTGCCTTGATCCAGGTTCCTACTAACCTCCTCATAGAAACTAATTAGATTTGTTTGACATGACCTATCCCTCATAAACCCATGTTGACTCCTACTTATAATCCTGTTCAAATAGACATATTCTTGTATATTATCCCTTATTAACCCTTCTAAAAGCTTCCCCACTACAGAAGTGAGGCTCACTGGTCTATAATTCTCTGGATTTGCTCTTGCTCCCTTTTTAAATATAGGTATCACATCAGCTTTTCTCCAGTCATCTGGTAGAGACCCTGTGTTGAGTGAATCTTGAAAAATTAAATATAATGGTTTGGCTATTACAGAACCCAGTTCCCTTAGTACCCTTGGATGTATTCCATCAGGACCCGGGGCTTTATTAACATTTATTTTTTCCAACCTCTTTTGGATTACTTCCTGTGTTAACCAATTATTTGGCAAGGGTAGTGTAGCCCCATTATGTCGCAGTGTCCCAACCACTGGTACCTCCCTTGTGTATACCGAAGAAAAGAACCTATTTAGCTCATCTGCCTTTTCCTGGTCACTAATTTTCATACAGCCTGTTTCACATTCTAATGTTCCTATAGCTTCCTTCCTCGCCTTCTTCCCATTAATATACTTAAAAAATATTTTAGGGTTAGTCTTTCTCTCTTTTGCAATTAATTTTTCATTTTCTATTTTATCCAGTCTAATAGCGCTTTTGCAAGCCTTGTTGATTTCCTTGTATTCCCGTAAAGCAGTCTCTGTCCCCTCTTGTTTGTATAATTTAAATGCCTGTTTTTTACTCCATATCTTGATCTTTAAATCATTGTTAAGCCACATGGGTTGTGATTTACTCCTTTTACTTTTATTCCCACACGGTATATGCCGATGTGTATGTATATTTAGTAAGGATTTAAATGTTGTCCACTTGTGTTCAGTGTTTTTACCCATCAGTTCTCTGTCCCAGTCTATACTTTGTATTGCTGCCCTTAGACCGTTAAAATCTGCCCTTTTAAAATTAAGAGTTTTTGTTGGCCCCTTAAAATGTTGTTTTTTTAATTCAATCTCAAATGAGACTGTGTTGTGATCACTGTTTCCCAAAGGTTGCCCTATTTCAACATTTGATACAATATCAATATTATTTGTAATGAGTAAATCTAAGATAGCTTCATTTCTAGTAGGCTCCTGTATAACCTGGGCAAGATAATGATCCCTGAGTGTACTCAAGAACCTGCTCCCCTTAACTGAACTGTTGGTCTCATTTATCCAGTTTATTTCAGGGTAATTAAAATCTCCCATTATTAGAACTTGCCCGTGCTTAGCTGCATTTCCAATCTGTAACAATAATTATATTTCCTCACTTTCAGCTATATTTGGGGGTTTATAGCATACTCCTACTAATATTCTTTTGGAATTTGCTGCTCCGCTATTTAACTCTACCCACAAACATTCAACTTTATCACTAGGTCCACCATAAATATCTTCTCTGACTATAGCCTTAAATTCAGGCTTAACATACAGACAAATCCCTCCTCCTCATTTACCATTGCCTCTATCTTTCCTAAATAGGTTATAACCATCCAGATTAACAGTCCAGTCATGAGATTCATCCCACCACGTTTCGGTAAAAACCTATTAAATCCCATTTTTCATTAATTGCTAATAATTCTAACTCTCCCATTTTTCCTGGCAAGCTTCTAGCATTAGCAAGCATACAACTTATGTTATGAGTCTGTAGTTCTGAAGTGCCTGCCACTGAACTTAAAATTACTTAGTACTACCTCCCTATTGACTATACTACCCCTCCCCCCATCTCCTCCCCTATGAGTTGTTAATTCATCCCTTATACCCTCTACACTTTCTACCCCATTACTTAAATCTAGTCCCTCCCCCCCACCTACTAGTTTAAAAATCCTCCAGCCTTTCTACCATCCTATCCCCTAGTACAAAAGCTCCATCATCATTAAGGTGCAATCCATCCCTACTGTAGAGATTGTACCGAAGTGAGAAGTCAGCCCAGTGCTCTAAAAAGCCAAACCCCTCTTTAGTGTACCACATCTTTAGCCACGCATTAACCTCCTTCTGCCTCCCCGGGCTAGCACGTGGCACTGGTAGTATCTCAGAAAATACTACCTTGGAGGTCCTTGCCTTCAGCTTATTACCTAGTTCTCTAAAATCATTATTTAGGACACTCCATCTTCCACTAACTTTGTCACTGGTGCCATAGATGCAAAATATATGGCACTATTATAGGATCTTATGTTTAATTTGAAATTGTTGTAGTTAAGGAAAGAAGGCTCTGTCATAATGCTTTGTAAATATGTTGGGAATTGTTTTTTTGGTGGAAATCTCACCTTGCCTTTTTGGCAGCAACTAATAAACTCGCCATCTCTGGATCTTTCCTATTTGAGATGATAAGCCCCACAAAACTGACAGACAATATTCAAGATTAAACTAAGGGACAATTGTGAGAAGATATATCAATCTGAGGGCCTCATTTTATTATTGGCCGTAGGAGATGCGGGGCCGCAAGGACCGGCCGCAAGCTATTTGCCTATTCTATTCCCTTCCGGCCGGGGACTCTGGCAGGCTTGCGGCCGGCGCCTTGTTATCCCTTGAAAATCCTGGTTGCTATTCAATTGCTCCGGGAACCCTCTCTGCAAGGCTAAAACCGAGCCGCAGCTTACTTGCAGCAAAAAGGTCCCGCAGGCACACAATTAAGCACATAACAAAGCCATAATAAAGCCATCCTGCACTCTGAGGAGACTATAAAGTGATTGTAGGTGTTAGCATTCATAGCACAACATTCCCCTACACTCAAATCCGTAAATAATGTTTTTTTAATTTATGTCACATATCCATGTAAAAAGTCCAGAGGGCTTGGAGCACTTCAGACCCGCCCACACTGCGGCCGGAAAATAAACAGTTAATTAAATCTCGGATTTGGGCTGATGTGCAAGCTTGAGAGGGGGTTGCTATTAATCCTCATGTCCCCCATTATGATCCCTAGCATTTACAGAGCTTTACAGTGCCGTCTTGAATTTATTTTTGCTTTTAAAGTTTGCAGAGCTTACAGCCGGTTGCAAGATATACGGCCGTCCGTAAGGGGATATCCTTGCGGCGCCGTCTATTTTAATTGCAAGGTAACGGGAGCCCTGCAAGGAATCGCAGCTTTGCGGCCGATTTACGGCCGATAATAGAATGAGGGCCTGAGTGTCTAAATCAACATTATAATTCTTAGCAGATTGTTCTTATACATTTTCTAGATGTTTTTTGTTTTTTGGTTGCCTTTTTTGGCTTGGATATTACTTTCTCAGCCACTTGTCTTTTGCTTGCAATTTATTCACTTTCTTTTTGGCATTGAATTTCCTTTTCCTCCGGCGTCTGTTTATCTTTCCATCTTTGTACACGTTCTCGAGTTTGGCATCTTTTCTGTTCCTCTTCATTTGTGTTATGCGCCATAGTAATCTGTAAATATAAATAATACATTAGATTTAGTATTATTTTTTGCAATCAATTTTCTTTATTTTCCTTATTTCTTCTGCTATCCTGTTTAGTGTTCATTTTCTTGCATTGCATTTGATAAAAGGTGCACATAAAATATTTTTCGTCTCTCTATGGTGTATATGTTCTTAGAATTGTTTCTTGTGATTTGTGTGCACCAGTGTGCCATTGTGTACTTGGGGTTATTGTGTTAGTCTTAGAGGGTTAGTTATATTGCACTGCATTTGGACATTGGGGCACAGCAAATAGAATATATCCTTCCATTTTGTATGAGTAAGCATTTCTTGTGTTATCCTGTTTGTTGGACGACAGTGTTGTCGTTATGGCCTTATATTTATGGGTTTAGACTTATAGTATTAGTTACACTACAGTGCATTTTGACATTGGCGCTCAGCAAATAGGATTGATGCTTCCATTTTGTATGTGTTAACAGCATTGTTTGTGGTATCTTGTTTGAGGTGTGACTGTTTGCATCTTTCTGTTATTTGTAAGATTTAGCTATATTGCAGTGGTATTCCACATTGGCCCACACCAAACAGCAATAATCCTTCCATTTTGTTTATTTGTGAAACATTTTCTGTGCTTTAGGTTATGGGGATAGGCTTAGAGGGTTAGTTAGATTGCAGTAAGTTTTGACTGCTTGTTATACTTTACCTGTTGTGTTGAATTTCTTGTGTCTAAATGACAGAAGGTCCCGTGCTGCCAATCTTCCTGTGACAGTCTTCAGGCAGTGTCTGTTGAAAATGAGAAACAGAAATGGAAATGTTAAAGTATATATATTTTTTGTTTTGACTAACAACATATGTGTTAACAGCATTGGTTGTCGTATCTTGTTTGGTGTGTGTCACTGTTTGCATTATGGTGTTATTCCTGAGTTTAAGTTATATTGCAGGGCTTTTCCCCATTGGTGGCCAGCAAACAGGATAAATGGTTGCATTTAGTTTTTTTTACTAAAATTTGCAGTACTATCCTGTTAGGTGTGCAGCACTGTTGGCATTAGGGGTTTAGGTTATGGGGATAAGCTTAGAGGGTTAGTTAGATTGATGTTTACTTATAGTGCAGTGCTTTTGTACATTGGGGCACAGCAAACAGGATAAATTATTGTTTATTTATTTTTTTGACTAAAATATGCTGTGCTATTCTGTTTTGTGTTCAGCACTGTTGGCATTAGGGGTTTAGGTTATGGGGATAGGCTTAGATTCCTAGTTAGATTGCAGTATGTTTTGAGAGTGGCACACACCACACAGGATATATTATTTTTCTTTGTTTGTACTTGTTATACTTTACCTGTTGTGTTGAATGACAGAGGGTCCCGTGCTGCCAATCTTCCTGTAACAGTCTTCAGGCAGTGTCTGTTGAAAATGAGAAACAGAAATGGAAATGTTAAAGTACATATTTTTTTGTTTTGACTAACAACATATGTGTTAACAGCATTGGTTGTCGTATCTTGTTTGGTGTGAGTCACTGTTTGCATTATGGTGTTATTCCAGAGGTTAAGTTATATTGCAGGGCTTTTCCCCATTGGCGGCCAGCAAACAGGATAAAGGATTGCATTTAGTTTTTTTGACTAAAATTTGCAATGCTTTCCTGTTAGGTGTGCAGCACTGTTGGCATTAGGGGTCTAGGTTATGGGGATAGGCTTAGAGGGTTAGTTAGATTGATGTTTACTTATAGTGCAGTGCTTTTGTACATTGGTGCACAGCAAACAAGATAAATTCTTATTTATTTATTTTTTTGACTAAAATTTGCTGTGCTACCCTGCTTTGTGTTCAGCAATGTTGGCATTAGGGGTTTAGGTTATGGGGATAGGCTTAGAGGGCTAGTTAGATTGCAGTATGTTTTGAGAGTGGCACACACCAAACAGGATAGATTATTTTTCTTTGTTTGTACTTGTTATACTTTTCCTGTTGTGTTGAATGACAGAGGGTCCTCTGCTGCCAATCTTCCTGCGACCGTCTTCAGACAGTGTCTGGTGAAAATGAGGAACATAAATGGAAATGTTAAAGTATATTTTTTGTTTGTTTTGACTAACAACATATGTGTTAACAGCATTGGTTGTCGAATCTTGTTTGGTGTTTGTCACTGTTTGCATTATGGTGTTATTCCTGAGGTTACGTTATATTGCAGGGCTTTTCCCCATTGGCGGCCAGCAAATGGGATAAATGGTTGCATTTCGTTTTTTTGACTAAAATTTGCAGTACTATCCTGTTAGGTGTGCAGCACTGTTGGCATTAAGGGTTTAAGTTATAGGGATAGGCTTAGAGGGTTAGTTAGATTGATGTTTACTTATAGTGCAGTGCTTTTGTACATTGGTGCACAGCAAACAGGATAAATTCTTATTTATTTATTTTTTTTGACTAAAATTTGCTGTGCTACCCTGCTTTGTGTTCAGCAATGTTGGCATTAGGGGTTTAGGTTATGGGGATAGGCTTAGAGGGCTAGTTAGATTGCAGTATGTTTTGAGAGTGGCACACACCAAACAGGATAGATTATTTTTCTTTGTTTGTACTTGTTATACTTTACCTGTTGTGTTAAATGACAGAAGGTCCTCTGCTGCCAATCTTTCTGCGACCGTCTTCAGGCAGTGTCTGGTGAAAATGAGAAACATAAATGGAAATGTTCAAGTATATTTTATGTTTGTTTTTACTAACAACATATGTGTTAACAGCATTGGTTGTCGTATCTTGTTCGGTGTGCGTCACTGTTTGCATTATGGTGTTATTCCTGAGGTTTAGTTATATTGCAGGGCTTTTCCCCATTGGTGGCCAGCAAACAGGATAAATGATTGCATTTTGTTTTTTTGACAAAAATTTGCTGTGCTATTCTGTTTTGAGTGTAGCACTTATTGGCATTAGGGGTTTAGGTTAGTTAGTATGTTTTGAGAGTGTCACACACCTAACAGGATAGATCATTTTTCTTTGTTTGTACTTGTTATACTTTACCTGTTGTGTTGAATTTCTTGTGTATAAATGACAGAGGGTTCCCTGCTGCCAATGTTCCTGTGACCGTCTTCAAGAAGTGTCTGGTGAAAATGAGAAACATAAATGGAAATGTTCAAGTCATGTATTTTTTTTTTTTTTTTCACTAACAGCATAGTATTTTTGTTAAGGAATTGTATTGCTGTACGTTACCTGTTGGTGTAATGTTTCTTCTACACATTTCTGGAGAGTTTACAGGCTGTGTTACACCATGCAGCGCTGCATATCAGTCAGTGACACTCTGGATAGAGAGTCTGTTGGAAATTATATAAATATGCAAATGTTGAAATGCAGTGCAAATAGGAAATGGAATTTATGTTGGTAAGAGCATAGATTATTTTTGTAAATGACTAACATTTTAGGCCACATAAAAATTGATCTGTGTTTGAAATGTTCTCTTGTATGTTTTTTTTAAATAATTATTTTATGAATTTTAATCATTTATATATGTTTTCCATGTTAGTATAGAGAATAATTATATGTATTTTTTTTCTGTCCATAAAGAATGTTATTTTTGTTAATCTGATATTTTAAATTTTTTTGGGGATTATGATTTTTTTTAAGTTATTATTAATTAAATTATAGCTTACCTTGTTTTGTGTAATTTGCAGTTTTTGAGCTTCTAAAGGTATAGGCAAGTTGCTACAGAAGTAACGCCACCAGTGAAATGTCCAGGCACACTGTTCATCACCTGAGGAGAAATGCAGAAATTTCCAGAAAGTCTCCAGTATTTATAGACTGTCAGCCCAAGTAGAAACTGTTAAAATGTAGTGCGCATTACGCAGTTTGCATTCTATCCGCCATTTTCTGTAAGTTATGTGCTTGGTATCTTGTATATGTTACGTACCTTACAATGTGTATTTTTGCGTGTTCCGTATTTGTAGCGAAGTCCGTACTTTGTGAGGGATCCGTATTTTGGGAAATTGTTACCGGTCGTATTTTTTTAATGCAATTTTTTTCAAACACCTACGGGTCTCGTAGTGTAAATTGTAAAATGGAGCTTCGTGTTCATCTGTAGTGTGGCGGGTCATAAGGATTATGTATATGTGGTGGGGGTTCGTAGGGATGAATGTTTGAATGCGATTTTTTGTAAGTCCTATGGGGCTGGCATTGTAAAGTGTCTAATTGAGGTTTGTGTTCATGTTTAATCTTGCGGGTCGTACGGATGATGCGTGTCGTACGGGTTCGTAGGGATGAGCGCCTATGGCCTCCCGGCTAAGGCAGTGGCCTCCCGGCTAAGTCATATAGGGTCATAGGGATGAGTGCCTATGGCGCTCAACTCCACCAGAGCAGTGAGCACCTACGGCACTCCCTGCCTAAGTGGTACGGTGTTGTAGGGAGGAGTGCCTATGTCCCGTAGTTTCTCCATTGCGTTACCAACGGATTTTGGCAAGCCCGGCTGCTGAGAACTATATATGTGATTATAAATGGTTCATCTGTGGAGGCAAATAACAGATCCATATAAACTTGCAGAGATATACACAAAACAGAAATTAGTCAATACATAATCTCATTTATTTGCAAAATGTAATTATGCATTGAAATCTGAAATTACAAAATGTTGCCTTCTGGTAAAGGAATGTCAAAAGTTTCTGTAAAGAAGGCAATAAATAAAATCAACTCTGTATCTTGTCTCTGGGTATTTTGAGTGCTGAGATGCAAATGGGTAATGAATTAAAGTTATAATTATAAAGAGGAGAGGTGAGGACAGATAATTAGTCAAATAAGATAATGTCATTTGGAGAGTGGGAATAATTGTCCATGTAACTTATGCTTAAAATACACAACTTTCAAGCTCAATTAGCTAGCACTTCAAATCAACAGTTTTAAAAACTAACTGCATTCATATTTATTTTTGTGTACTTAATTATCTGCAATTACATAGACATTTGCTTTATCACTACCTTGAAGAAATATACTTAACATCAGTACAGCATTATTCAAATGATTTTAATGATTTAGATACATATAATAATTTCATTATAGAAAAGAAAGACATTGGGAAGGATATTGAGAACACTATGCAATGGATATTTTGTTACAGTGTTTGACTCTAGGGTTTTATCTCAAGCAAAAATCAGAATGAGTGGGTTTGTGTAATGTAAATGCCATTTGAAAGTCTGCCTTTATCTCTTTAACTCACATTTCCGCTCCTCTCCTCCTCCCCTCCTCTCATGTCCACTACTTCCCTCACTTCTATCATTTCTGACAAACAAATAAAGCAGTTACACCACTCACTCACAGGTGCACAAATCAAAATCCCTATATTTGAATACTTGCTTCTGATTCTGTGAAATATGATTGACACATAATTAACCAATTAGAAGCCATGAAAAATAATATATTACGCATGAGTGCCGTCAGAAAACCGTCATTTGATGGGGGAGCTTCTCAGAGGAGGAGCTCTATTAGTTGAGATTTTTAGAGGGGCATATTTTTTTAGGTAGAATCCTTTTCCAAGGACAGAAAATGAGAATCAAGGGTCTATAATCAAGATAGAAGAGGACAAGACGAATGTGCCTGATTATCTAGGGCTGAAGATTGAGGACTTACAGCAGGGCTGTATTTACATATGGGCTAAATGGGCTGCAGCCCAGGACAGCACTATTTAAGGGTGGCAAAACTCAGCAATTTGTGTTTTTTTGTTGTTGATGGGAAGACTTCTCCTATGGCCCCTTGTCACGGTATTCACCAGCCTTAAGCCCTGTACTTTATTCACCCCCTCCTCCTACGTGTGCCTTGCAGTCCCTGTCCCGGATCCCACTGCTCAGAGGTTGGTTATCCTTCCCCTGCGGGAGCTTCATGCTGCAGGGAAGGGGAAATCCTAATGATGTCACGCGACCCTGCAGTATGAAGCTCTGGCAGGGGAAGGATACCCAACCTCTGAACAATGGGATCTTGGACAGGGACAGCCGTGAATTCAGGTGGCTTGAGGGGGTGAATAGTGTGACAAGGGGCCATGGGGGTTTTGAGGGGTTGAATGATGCTCCTAAAGAGGGCCTGTTTTTTTTTGGGGGTGGTGGTGGTGAATGGGGCAGCTGAGGGGCCCTGTGGTAAATAAGGCTGATATGGGGGCCCGGTGGGTGAATATGGCTGCTGAGAGGTTTGGGGGATGAATGGTGCAACAAGGGGGCCCTGGGCTTTTGGGGGAGTGAATGATGCTGCTGAGGGGGCCCTGTTTTTTGGGGGGCGGTCAATGGTGCTCCAGAGGGGGCCCTGGGGGGTTGGGGAATAAATATTGCTGCTGAGGGGGCCCTGTTTTTTGGGTGGGGGGGGGGGTGAATGGTGCTCCTGAGGGGGCCCTGGTTGGTTGGGGAGTGAATATTGCTGCTGAGGGGGCCCTGGGGGTTGTGGTAGAATGGTGCTGCTGAGGGGGGCCTGGGGTTGTTGGGGGTGAATATGGCTGCTAAGGGAATTGGGTGTGAATGGTGCAACAAGGGGCCCTACTTTTTTTCAGGGGGGGGGGGTAAATGAGGCTGCTGAGGGGCACTGGGGGTTTTGGTGGGTGAATGGTGCTCCTGAGGTGCCCTGTGGGGTTGGGTAGGGAAAATTGCTGCAAAGGTGGCACTGGGGTGAATATGGCTGCTGAGGGGGTTGGGGTGAATGGTGCTGCTGAGGGGTGCCTGGGTGTGTTGGGGGTGAATGGTGCTGCTGAGGGGCCCCTGGTGGGGTTATGGGGTGAATATGGCATTTGAGGGGTTTGGGGTTTAATGGTGCTGCTGCAGGGGGCCTGGGGTTGTTGGGGGTGAATATGGCTGCTGAGGGACTTGGGGTGAATGGTGCAACAAGGGGCCCTGTTTTTTTTGTTGGGGGGGTAATCGTACTCCGGAGGGGACCCTTGGGGGTTGGGGATTAAATATTGCTGCTGAGGGGGCCCTGTCTTTTGGGGGGAGGGGTGAATGGTGCTACTGAGGGGGCCCTGGGCGGTTGGGGAGTGAATATTGCTGCTGAGGGTGCCCTGGGGGGGGGGGGGGGTTGTGGGGTGAATATGGCATCTGAGGGGGTTGATGGTTGAATGATGCTGCTGAGGGGGGCCTGGGGTTGTTGGGGGTGAATATGGCTACTAAGGGAATTGGGGGTGAATGGTACAACAAGGGACCCTACTTTCTTTTGGGGGGGGGGGGTAAATGAGGCTGCTGAGGAGCACTGGGGGTTTTGGTGGGTGAATGGTGCTCCTGAGGTGCCCTGTGGGGTTGGGTAGAGAAAATTGCTACAAAGGTGGCACTGGGGTGAATATGGCTGCTGAGGGGATTGGGGTGAATGGTGCTGCTGAGGGGCCCCTGGTGGGGTTATGGGGTGAATATGGCATTTGAGGGGTTTGGGGTTGAATGGAGCTGCTGCGGGGGGCCTGGGGTTGTTGGGGGTGAATATGGCTGCTGAGGGGCTTGGGGTGAATGGTGCAACAAGGGGCCCTGGATTTTTTGTTGGGGGGGTTAATTGTGCTCCGGAGGGGACCCTTGTAGGTTGGGGATTAAATATTGCTGCTGAGGGGCCCCTGTTTTTTGGGGGAGGGGTGAATGGTGCTACTGAGGGGGACCTGGGAGGTTGGGGAGTGAATATTGCTGCTGAGGAGGCCCTGGGGGGGTTGTGGGGTGAATATGGCATCTGAGGGGGTTGAATGGTGCTGCTGAGGTGGGTCTGGGGGTGTTTGGGTGAATATGGCTGCTTAAAGGCTTGGGGGTGAATGGTGTTTTTATTTGTGGGGGGTGTAAATGATGCTGCTGAGGGGCACTAGGGGTTTTGGTGGGTGAATGGTGCTCCTGAGTTGCCCTGGGGGGTTAAGTAGTGAATATTGCTGCAAAGGGGGCCCTGCAGTGAATATGGCTGCTGAGGGGATCGGGGGTGAATGGTGCTGCTGAGAGGTGCCTGGGTGTGTTGAATTTGATTATGTGTCATGCGACATGGTGAATCTCAATCTCCTTCCTAGACATTATATTAAGGGCTGATGAATAAGTACCAACTATATAGCAAACCCACAGACACAGGTGAATATGGCTGCTGAGGGGGTTGGGGGTGAATGGTGCTGTTGAGGGGTGCCTGGGTGTGTTGGGGGTGAATGGTGCTGCTGAGGGGGGCATGGTGGGTTTATGGGGTGAATATGGCATCTGAGGGGTTGGGAGTTGAATGGTGCTGCTGAGGGGGGCCTGGGGGTGTTGGCGTGTGAATATGGCTGCTGAGGGGCTTGGGGGTGAATGGTGCCCTGTTTTTATTTGGAGGGGAGTAAATTATGCTTCTGAGGGTCACTGGGTGTTTTGATGGGTGAATGGTGCTCCTAAGTTGACCTGTGAGGGTTGAGTAGTGAATATTGCTGCAAAGGGGGCCCTGGGGTTAATATGGCTGCTGAGGGGGTCGGGGTGAATGGTGCTGCTGAGGGGTGCCTGGGTGTCTTGAATTTGATTATGTGTCATGCGACATGGTGAATCTCAATCTCCTTCCTAGACATTATATTAAGGGGTGATGTATAAGTACCAACTATATAGCAAACCCACAGACACTAATGGCTTTCTTCGTGCCAACAATGGACATGGAATTGCTCTTCGCTCATTGATTATGAAATCAAAAGTGAAAAACTAGTGGACAAATTTAGAGAAAAGGGATAGAAAGAAAGTATTATTGAAGAAGCAAAGAATCACTTTAGGAGACTCAACAGAGAGGATTTATTCAAAAGCAAAAGAACATCTGCGGAAAAGGCCAACAACAACCAATGGGTGCTAGATTTATAACAACATTCAACTCAGCATCACACAAGATAAAAAAAAGCCTCAAGAAATGTTGGCCTATCCGGAGACGGGATGATATACTAAAGGACATTCTACCAGAAAGACCGACCATTACTTTTAGAAAAAACAAAAACCTAAGAAATATGATTGCACCAAGTGAATTAAGATCCAGTAACCAGTCAAGCAATTCATCAAGAGTATGCCCCAACTTACAGACACATATAAATGCGGCACAAAGAACTGCATCACCTGTTCATACATCAAAAAGAGGGATAAACATCAAGTCACATCATCCACAAAAGGTCAAAACTTCAAAATCAAAGACTTTTCAACATGTAAGATGCATTTCATAGTATATGTTGTTACATGTACATGTGGTAAACAGAATGTGGGGAGAACCAAAAGAACTCTCAAAACAAGATTCAGAGAACACCTGTATAACACAACGAAGGGAATACTTACCAATGGGCTCTCAGCACACCTCACTCTGCACCACAAAAAAGATACCAAGGACATAGTGATTCAGGCCGTGGAATATGTTACCAACAGTAGAGAGGGTAACAAATTGCTAAGATTGAGGAAAGCGGAAACACTATGGATACATAAACTGGGAACTTTAGAACCAGCTGGACTAAATCGAGATATAGATCTAGTGGCCTTCCTGATAGACCAATAAACACCAGACACACCTAGAGGTGTTACCACCATTTCACTCTCTCATATACATATACATTTTTTGGTATTATAGGTCCCAGAGAGCAATCAGTCATGTAGAAGTCCTTTAGATACGGTCTTTATTGACCTACTATTTTGGCAAATTATCATTTTACTAGGTGCAACACATTTTATGTCATTTTTGCCCCTCTCCCTCCCTTTCATTTTATTTTATTTCCTCTCACATTACTTCCCGTGGCCTATAGCCAAGACACCATCACCACGTTAAGAATGGCATTGTTTTTAGGTTTGGTAACTTTAACTATTTTAATGATAGCTGCGAGGTTCTCAAATTAGGGATATCCCCTGCATAATATGTGGCACAGCCAGATCAGAGTAGGTGTATTTATGACCTGCAGCCATTCTTCTAGTTCCAATTCCCTTATCAAGTTTGAGACGGGTTCTCACATAGCCACTTATTTTGGGTAGCAAGTACCTTATACCCTTTTCCCACTCCTCTTTACACCCATTATCACACAGACATCCATACCGTTAGTATGATATGTAAGTCCAATTGATGGATATCACACCCCCTATATTCATGGGAGGCAAGATACTAGGGCTATTTTGTCATATCAGGCAAGTCGCCAAATTACCATGGTTATTACAACTAGACTATGGGCGGATTAAGACAACCACCATAATCATTATCTTCCCTCTGTAGCAAATATTCTATTATACATAGCTTTATCATATGGAGTTCTTCCAACTAGACCATGGGCGGACCAAGATACCCACCTTATTCATTTACTCTCCCTTAAGCATACATTCCATCAAACGTAGTTTTATTTCATGGAATTTTATATTCATTCAATAGTGTTTGCATGTTTGTTGGCATTCATATATCCCCTACAGTGGTGAATCAAAAAGTACTATTTTATATATTGCCCTTCTTCTGGCAAGTGATTGTCATAACAGCAGGAGGGTTGAGGTTGAGGAGGGTTGAGGTTGAGGAGGGGGTTGAGGATGAGGATGGAGGGGTTGAGGAGGGAGGATGAGGATGGGGGCTTGAAGAGGGGGTTGAGGATGGGGGGTTGAGGAGGGAGGTTGAGGAAGGGGTTGAGGAGGGAGGTTGAAGATGAGGAGGGAGGTTGAGGATGAGGAGGAGGGGTTGAGGAGGAAGGGTTGAGGAGGAGGGGTTTAGGAGGGGGATTGAAAATGGGGGCTTGAGGATGGGGGGTTGAGGAGAGAGGATGAGGATGGGGGGCTTGAGGAGGGGGGTTGAGGATGGGGGGGTTGAGGAGGGAGGATGAGGAGGGAGGTTGAGGAGGGGGTTGAGGATGAGGAGGGAGGTTGAGGAGGGAGTTGAGGATGAGGAGGGAGGTTGAGGATGAGGAGGGAGGTTGAGGATGAGGAGGGAGGATGAGGAGGGAGGTTGAGGGGGGAGGTTGAGGAGGGAGGTTGAGGAGGGAGGTTGAGGTTGAGGAGGGAGATTGAGGAGGGAGGTTGAGGTGGGAGGTTGAGGATGGAGGTTGAGGTTGAGGATGGAGGTTGAGGATGGAGGTTGAGGTTGAGGATGGAGGTTGAGGATGAGGAGGGAGGTTGAGGATGAGGAGGGAGGTTAAGGATGAGGAGGGAGGTTAAGGAGTGGGGTTGAGGAGGGTGATAAGGGAGGGGGAAGAGACACAGGGAAGGGAGAGGTTGGAAGAGACACAGGGAAGGGAGAGGGGAGAAGAGACACAGGGAAGGGAGAGGGGAGAGGAGACATGGAGAGAGAGGGGGACACAGAGGGCACAAGAGGGACACAGGGGGCAGCACATTTCCCACCCTCGGCTTATACTCGAGTCACTCATTTTACCCAGTATTTTGTGGTAAAATGGGTGCCTTGGCTTATACTCGGGTCGGCTTATACTCGAGTATATACAGTAATTTGGTCTCCATGTTGCCTCTCCTGGCTGAGGTTTTAACTTGTTCGATACCTACAAACTTTAGAGACATGACATTACCATCATGTATGGAATTGACATGTCTCGCAACGGATACATCCTGTTTGTTAATTACAGAATTGATGTGTTCCAAAGTGCGACGGCGTAATTATTGCGTGGTTTTCCCCACATATTGGAGGCCACATCTACACGATATAAGGTAGATAACAGACGTTGTTCTATTGTTGATGTGGTCCCTGATTTTATATTCCTTCTGATGAACAAAACTGCTGAAATTTGACGTTATATGCATATGCGGGCATGCTTTGCAATTACCACACTGTCTTGATCCTCCAGCTCTTTGTTGTAGCCATTGACATCCTGGATTATTTTGTGCCACGAAGTGGCTATGGACCAATTTATCCTTTAGTCTCGGGGCTCTTCGAAAGGTAATTGTTGCTTGATCCCTTAACCTAGGTCTCAGGTCATTATCTGCAAGTAGAACATGCCAGTGACATTGTAGGATGGAGCGGATCTTGTCTCCAAATTTATTGTATGTTCCAATTACTCTAATTTGTTGAGTATCTGTAGAAGGTGGCATGGTATGATTATATAGCAATTCCACCTGCTAGTGTTGTTTGGCCTTAGCATACACTTGTTTCAACAAATTGTGTGAATAACCACGTTGTTTAAAGCGATCATATAAATCCTTTGCTTGAACTTCAAAATCTATCTCCGTTGTACAATTCCGACGAATCCTTAAATATTGGCCAAATGGCATACTGAGTATTAAATGTTGAGGATGATGGCTTGTTGCCAACAATAAGCTATTTGTTGCTGTGTCTTTCCGATGTGTCTTAGTAATTACGGCATTGGTTGCTGTTTTCATAATTAGTAGATCCAAAAATTCAATCTGGTTCTGATTGATAGTATATGTCAACTTTAGGCCTATATCATTGATGTTTAATATGGAGATGAAATTCATCAATTCTGACACACTGCCGTTCCACGTCAAGAAAACATCATCAATGTAGTGAATCCAAAGACCTATATGATCAGTATAATCAATCAAATCTTCTCCAAAGACGGTACATTCCTCCCATACTCCTAGATGAAGATTGGCGTATGAGGGGGCACATCTGTTTGTAAAATATGTTGTTATATATGAAACAATTTCTAGTTAGTACAAATTCCAATAATTTCAAGACAAACTCACTATGTTTGACATGTTGCAGACCACGAGTTTGTAAATATTTTTTGACTGCCAACATGCTCCCTTCATGTGGAATCGAGGTATATAGTCCCTCTACATCCAAACATTCTAACAAGGAATTATCATCCAAACGCAGGCTATACACTCTTTTCAGGACACTCTTCGTGTCCTGAACATAAGAAGCCAGAGTTGCCACAAATGGTCTAAGGATCTGGTCTATATATGTG
The DNA here is from genome assembly GCA_027410445.1 of Discoglossus pictus. Taxonomy (NCBI): domain Eukaryota; kingdom Metazoa; phylum Chordata; class Amphibia; order Anura; family Alytidae; genus Discoglossus; species Discoglossus pictus. Next base: position 158,236,911 of record CM050166.1, on the reverse strand, counting down.
CTTACATGTTCTGAGAGACTATTCTTGCCAGCTACTATAGGTCATCCAGTATGTGTCGTTTGGTTTTTATGAACCTTCGGTAAAGAATAGAACGTTGGTACAGTTGGATGTCTACTAAATAGATAATTATATTCTTGTCTTGAAATTATGTTGTTCCATAATCCTTCCATGAGGATTGATTGTAACTCCTGTTTGAAGCTTAGAGTTGGATCATCCATCAATTTGTGGTATGTACTAGTATCACTTAACAGACATGAATTCTCTTGGTGGTAATCAGCCTGTTTCAAAATTACTGTGTTACCCCCTTTTTCTGATGGTTTCACCACTATTTGTTAATTTTCTTGGAGTTTAATCAACGACTATATTATCTAAGAGTGCTTCCTGTGTATAGGAGTGTATTTCATACAAGCCTAATATTTGTTTCCATTTTTGATTAAATGTAAATATGTTTTCCCATGATATTTCCCCTTCTAACTGATGGTGCGGAGCAGATATGGTGTTTTCAGAGGTACTTTAATTTTACTTCTGAGGTATAATATATAGTAAGTCCGTGACTTACATGGTTTCAGTTTACACTAATTCAGACGTCAATTGGTTTTAGGTACATAATACTTGACAAATATTTTCCATAAAGCAGAGAGAAAAATTCCAGTGTCATCAACATATTCACATTCTGATCCACAAATAACTGATTAGTGCTGCAAATACAGTACATTTACTGCTTTGCTATTTCTTATGATCTGTTCATAAATATATCAAATATATTGCATTAAAGCATTATGTATGTAGAGGACCTACTGTATATGCTTACATAATGTTTTCACCAGACATATACCAAATAAACAAGAACAGTAGGGATCAAAATAGCTGAAAATATTTAGTTAATACATTGTGTAACGCTAATGTAGTACAAAACAAATTTATTTAGCCAGTTCCCGTTCACAAATACGTGGAAAACAGTAGATAAGGCTGCTAAACAATAAAGCTAATAACATATCAAAATAACATAACTGATAACACTATGACAACTTTTTTTAAATATGTTTTTTATTTTACATATTATCCAGTTATAACACTGTTATCCTAAATACTACACAGAATAATAGAATAATGGTACACAATATGTTGGTGCTTTATAAATAGATGACAAGAAGAATAATGAATTGCAAATTTGCACAAATGGAGAATGGTTTATAATTTATTACTCTATGGCTGGTGTGTATGGCTAAGCGGGCAAATATTTGGATCTATCATTATGTCAGTATATAGTTCATGGTTTTTAAAGGCCCACAGTAGTCTTAGATTTACACTGTGCGCTTTTACACTGACTTGACAATAAGCAAGCTTTCTAGAAAGTTAAAAAAACAATGAAAGCTTTAATTTATTAAGTAGTGTTGGTAATTGTAATGTGCACCCCTTGATTACTAGTTTCATGGCACTATGTGGCTTTGTAAAATTATCAGTCTTTCATTAGTCGTGATTTCCACATTTCTATTCTAGGTGTATAAAAATAACACCTTTCATGGGGAACTGATGAGAAAAATGAAGTGAACTTTCAGAGCACTGTAGAACATTCAACAGATTTAGGTTCACAAATAAAATTGGAACTACATAATATATTTATTTATAATTTTAGGTCACCAGAAACCTTAGAAAATACATTAAAAAAGGCAGATAATGTTAAAAATATGTCTGCAGACAGTGTGGTAAGACTCTTAGATCAAGGTAATGAGATGTACATACAATAGGTCATCCTGAGTTGACAAAACACTTGAATTCTATGAAACAGTTAGTCTAGTGAAGAACAGTTTAGAATATGCCAGGCAAATTACATTGCTAAAGATATAAAGTGTACAAAGTAAAGTATAATATTTCTTTCTATGTCACATAATAGCACATAAAGCCGAGACCCAGGTTCAGTGCAGAATGTGATGTGTCAAATATCATCATAAACGTGAACAGCTCAAAACACAGCCTTAAATACCTGAAAGTTAATATACTGAAAGGACATTTCGAAATATAAAATGAAATAGAGAATTAGGAAAACAAAAGGCTCTCATTCTAGCATAATTACTTATTTTAGATGGTTAATTAAAACCTGTATTTTTATTTTTTTAAATAGCCCATTATTGATTTTACAGTGATCATTTAAGCAGATAGCTCTAGACTGATGGTGGAGCTAAGTCATATCATGAATCTAGATAACATCACATATATAGTTGTGAGCGTACGAGTTGTTGCTAACGCTGCGGGCTCGCGTAGGCTCGCTACGCGAGTCGCGGCCCTCGCGAAGCGCTCCATGCCAGCAACTGCGACCCTCGCAAACTTCACGTCGCAACCCAAACAGTACGACACACACATTACGACACTCGCAAACAACATACGACACACGTTCACACACATTACGGACTCGCAACACTCGGACGCAACTCGCGAACATTACAAAATGTAAAACACAATAAATACACACACCACATACATAAAAAACTTACCTACACCAAGAGGGAGCACCCAGCACCTCAAAAATACAACTTACACCTCGATTTTACTCGAAATAAAACAGTTTAGAGACTAAAAAAAAATCGAAGCGAGAGAAAAAATGGCCGCCGAACAAAACGAAAACGAGGCTACAGCACTCTAAACTCGCAAAACACCACAAGAAACTCGCAAAACACCACAAAACACCTACGGATATTCCGATACAAACGTATACCACACATTACTCGCCATTTTACGCCAATGCGGAAGTACACGACAGCGGTTTGGGCTCGCGCACGCACAGTGTTACACTGCACACATTCAGCACGCTTACACAGCAGATCCACACCACTAATGCTGCAGCAACATCAAAACACATTCACAGCTCTTCCACACAATGCTTTAAAATAGGTAAAGTATATTCATTTATTAATGTATTATATATTTCATTATTACACACTAAACAGCATTAGCTACCTTACAATTTCATTGCCGTCATTTTTTGACGGGCAATTCGCTAGTATATACTAAAATTGTCATACATATGTATTTGATATAACTATCATGTTACTTTTGGTAAATGCATTAATACTAAAATGGTATCAGAAAGTGTGTATTTATCACATAAACTGATTCTCTTATTTCTCTGATGTGCAAGGTAGTGACAGACTTGTTTTTGCTCTTTCAGGTTATTTCCTAGTTGTAATTGTGCTCAGATATATGTAATTATAATATATTATAAATGGTTCATATGTGGAGGCAAATCATTAATCCAAATAAACTTGCTGAGATATACACAAAACAGAAATTAGTCAATAAATACTCCCATTTATTTGCAAAATGTAATTATGAAATGAAATCTGAAATTACAAATTGTTGCCTTTAGCTAAAGGAATGTCAAAAGTTTCTGTAAAGAAGGCAATAATTAAAATTAACTCTGTATTATGTCTATTTTTATGTAGACTACTATTTTTTGCATTGTACATACATTTAGATATCCTTACCATTATCTCTTTTTGGTTGCAGATTCTAATATATTTCATCATATTGTAGCACATTCATATTTTGTTTCTATAAATGCAAATGGGTTTTTGTTTAGTGTGCTACAGTAATGTAATATTTATCTAAGATTCTTTGGGAAATGTAAATCCTGAATATTTTTGTTTTAGAATTATTCTTTCGATACAAGATTACAGGCACGTACAATAAAACTTTGCAATGAGTCCAGTACAGAAATATTTTATCCATTGTTGAGTATATTTTTTCCTCCTGTTTTCTTGATGCAAGTTTTACATATAAATGAAAATTGAAATAATAATGAAAACAAATAATAAATTCTAGAAAACATAAAAATAAAAAGGAACAATATTGGAAAAGTGACAAGTGATAACCAAGACTACTTACCTTTAGGGTTAAGTAAAAACCTGGTTAAGAGATATACAGTGCCTTGCAAAAGTATTCACCCCCCTTGGCATTTTTTGTTTTTTGTTGCCTAACAACCTGGAATTAACATGGATTGTTTGAGGATTTGCATCATTTAATTTACAGAACATGCCCATCACTTTGAAGATGCTTTTTTTTAATTATTGTGAAGCAAACAACAAATAGGACAAAATAACAGAAAAAGTCAATGTGCATAACTATTAACCCCCCTAAAGTCAATACTTTGTAGAGCCAACGTTTGTGGCAATCGCAGCACCAAGTCACTTTGGATAAGTCTCTATAAGCTTGCCACGTCTTACCACTGGGAATCACGCACAGAGTGGTACAGGTTTTGCTCAAGAATATCCCTGTGTTTAGCACCATCCATCTTTCCCTCAACTCTGACCAGTTTCCCAGTCCCGGCTGCTGAAAATGGTGTTCTTTGGGTCATGTGATGTGTTGGGTTTGCGCCAGACATAGCGTTTTCTTTGATGGCCGAAAAAGTTACATTTTTGTCTCATCAGACCAGAGCACCTTCCTCCATACATTTTGGGAGTCTCCCACATGCCTTTTCGCAAACTCAAAACGTGCCATTTTGTTTTTTGCTGAAAGTAATGGCTTTCTTCTGGCCACTCTGCCATAAAGCCCGACTCTATGGAGCGTATGGCTTATTGTCGTCCTATATAAAGATACTCCAGTCTCTGCTGTGAAACTCTGCAGCTCCTCCAGGGTTACCTTAGGTCTCTGTGCTGCCTCTCTGATTTCACTTCACCAACTTAGACTGTTGTGTTCTGATCCATCACATAATATTCAGATTAGCAAAACATTGAACTTAAGGCTGTAATGTAACAAAAGAGGTAAAAAGTCAAGTAGGGTGAATACTTTTGCAAGGCACTGTAGATGACTTCTTAGCGTACAAAGTGACCAGTTCACCAAGTGATGTGTAGAATTGTTGTTTGAACACTTCACCAGTTCATATGTGTAAATACATTCTTCATTTATAGTAAAAAAGACTCCACCTCTGCTTGTCTGTTTTGTCATCGAAGTTTGTGCTTAAAATGGGCCAGGCTCACTAAGATTTACAAAGATTGTGAGGTGGTCCTCCAAGTCTGGGGTGACTTTTTTATTCACTGTTCCATAGAAAATGGTAAATATGAGTTATGTTATGTGCTGAATTTAACTAATTGTGATACTTTATATTTGAGACCAACTATGCTGTGGCTCACTATAGAAGAAACTGGCATCCCACTCCAGTTTTACTGCCATGAATACCAATTGGATCAGCACAGTCCATGAGGTCACTAAGAGTTAGAAACGACTGAATGACTTTAAACAGCATGGGGGGGTTAATGTTAGTTGCTGCGGGGGTACCTACTGTACCTCCACGGCAGGGGTTAACCACTTTTGTGCCGCCGGCCCTTTAGGGACTTGCGTGGAAATTGAATTTTTGTAAATGCTGCAGCAAGGGGTTAATGTGGGAACCCTGTGGGGGGTGGTTAGGGGCAGTGGGAAGGATTTTAGACTTGCAACCTTGAAAGATCAAAGCCTTTGAGGGAAGTAACTTACGATTTGACAAGTATTTGGTCAGTAGGGATCGCAGGTCGGAGCCAGTGCTGTTTATAATGCTGTACTTACTCTTTAATAAAATGCTCAGCTACTTCAAGCTTGCTGCAAGTGATTATATGAAAGTACAATGGATATAAAAAGTCTACACACCCCTGTTAAAATGTCAGGTTTCTGTGCTGTAAAAAAATTAGACAAAGATAAATCATTTCAGAACTTTTTCCACCTTTAATGTGACCTATAAACTGTACAACTCAATTGAAAAACAAACTGAAATCTTTTAGGTGGAGGGAAGAAAAAATATATAAAAATAAAATAATATGGTTGCATAAGTATGCACACCCTTAAACTAATACTTTGTTGGAGCACATTTTGATTTTATTAGAGCACTCAGTCTTTTTGGGTATGAGTCTATCAGCATGGCACATTTTGACTTGGCAAGATTTGCCCACTCTTCTTTGCAAAAACACTCCAAATATGTCAGATTGCAAGGGCATCTCCTGTGCACAGCCCTCTTCAGATCATCCCACAGATTTACAATTGGATTCAGGTCTGGGCTCTTGCTGGGCCATTCCAAAACTTTAATCTTCTTCTGGTGAAGCCATTCCTGATTTGGATGTATGCTTTGGGTCGATGACATGCTGAAAGATGAAGTTCCTCTTCATGTTCAGCTTTCTAGCAGAAGCCTGAAGGTTTTGTGCCAATATTGACTGGTATTTGGAACTGTTCATAATACCCTCTATCTTAACTAAGGCCGCAGTTCCAGCTGAAGAAAAACAAACCCAAAGCATGATGCTGCCGCCACCATGCTTCACTGTGGGTATGGTGTTCTTTTGGTGATGCGCAGTGTTGTTTTTGCGCCAAACATATCTTTTGGAATTATGGCCAAAGAGTTCAACCTTGGTTTCATCAGACCATAACACCTTTTCCCACATGCTTTTGGGAGACTTCAGATGTGTTTTTGCAAAATGTAGCCTGGCTTGGATGTTTTAGAAAAGGCTTCCGTCTTGCCACTCTACCCCATAGCCCAGACATATGAAGAATACGGGAGATTGTTGTCACATATACCACACAGCCAGTACTTGCCAGATATTCCTGCAGCTCCTTTAATGTTGCTTTAGGCCTCTTGGTAGCCTACCAGACCAGTTTTCTTCTGGTCTTTTAATCAATTTTGGAGGGAGCTCCAGTTCTTGGTAATGTCACTGTTGTGCCATATTTTCTCCACTTGATGATGACTGTCTTCACTGTATTCCATGGTATATCTAATGCCTTGGAAATTCTGTTGTACCTCTACTCCTGACTGATGCCTTTTAACAATGAGATCCCTCTGATGCTTTGAAAGCTCTCTGTGGCTTTTGCTGTGGGATGCGACTAAGACAATTTCAGGAAAGACCAACTAGAGCAGCTGAACTTTATTTGGGGTTAATCAGAGTCACTTTCAATGATGGCAGGTGTATGCTGACTCCTATTTAACATGATTTGGCATGTGATTGCTTAATTCTGAACACAGCTTCATCCCTCAGTGATAAGAGGGTGTGCAGACTTAAGCAACCACATTATTTTTCTTTCTTTTTTTCCTCTTCCCTCCACCTAATAGATTTCAGTTTATTTTTCAATTGAGTTGTACAGTTTATAGGTCACATTAAAGGTGGAGAAAGTTCTGAAATTATTTATCTTTGTCTCATTTTTTTACAGCACAGAAACCTGACATTTTAACAGGGGTGTGTAGACTTTTTATATCCACTGTAAATATATTTGTATGCTGAAGGTCTTAGTCCAGATGCAAATCACCTGCTTTTTTTTTAAACAGGGAAATATCTATTTTGTAATTTTTGATTCCACCAAGCTGTATTGCCTTTTATTGCTGATGCACTTGGTATTCATGGCAGAGATACTGGAGTGGGTTGCCAGTTCCTTCTCCAGGTATTTCTTATTTTGACTGATTCTTCAGCCTAATGTGATTAAAGTTTCAACTTAGATACCTTGGATTTAAAGTGCAATAAAAGGCTTTCAATATATGCCCTAAACTCCATATGGTGTAGTAAAGATAAGTTTCTGATTTAATATAAGAGCATAAAATACATAGTGGTCATCTTGTTCCTTCTCAGAGTTTTATTTTGTTTCTCAGTGAGCCATATTGCAAATGCTAGTCACTACATGAAGCAATTTTGTTTTAAAAATAAAATAGCTTTGGAGGAGGCGTGGCCAACCAGGGACTAAGCAGGATGTGTTTGCCTGTAGCTCGCAGGAAGGAAGCTTTATAACAGCCTTATATACAACAAAATCTGGTTGCAGCACCCTCAAACGCACATATTATCGATCAGTGGATCTTCCCGAACTGAATGATACCACTTGCGGGTGTTTTTAAAACTTTTTACCTCCCATGATGTGGAGGCCTACAAGGCCATCCAAGACCAGGCTAAAGTACACCATCCCACCCGCCTACCTAACAACCGCAGCTAGCGAGATGGACGAGTAGAAGGAGGGAGGTGAAGATCCCTCTGGAAGGAGTCCACTCAAGCTGAGCAACACCCGCAGCAGCATCCGTGAGCGGAGGAGACTGGGAAGGCCTGGGCAAAAACCGTGACACCCACTGTGAGGCCAGCAGTTAAGGCACATGGAACTTAGGCTGCAATGAGCGCTGACAGCGCTCATTGCACTGTAAGCCTCGCGAAGCAAAGCGAGCAGTTGAGGCACGCGAGACTAACGACCCGTAGGACTTAGGACCGACTTAGGATTTTCCGTTACAGATAAAGGCTGATAAATTGCAGAGTGCGCTAATTGTGCCCAGGTGGGAAGGCAGAAGTTAGTATAAATGGAGGACGGGGCGAACTTGTGAGCTTGCAAACATTTTCGGTATCAGGTGCAGTTCTAGTGAAGTGTAGGAGTTTAAATAGGGGTAGGGACTTCAAAGAAAAGGGAGGGCAGATTTATAGTGCAAAGGAGGAAAACTTTATACAAATATATTATTTTATATTCTTTATTTTTCCCACTGAAATTTTGTAGACAATAATAATAATTATGAGTCAGTCCAGTGGCAACCTCACTCAGTGTACAGCCTGTCATATGTATGCAATACTGGAACAGATGATCCAGGGTCCATACCTCTGTGACAGGTGTGAGCATGTTGCCTCTCTGGAAGCTCAAATTGGAGATCTGGAGCGGAGAATTGCAGCACTTAGTGATATTGCTCCACTGGAAATTGGGTTGGTGCTCACTGAGCACAGTTTAGCTGGGCCTAGCATGGAGGGCGGAGCTGGGGCTAGTGAGGATGTCCAGGGAGGTAGCTGGGTTACAGTTACAAGGGGAAGCAGGGGGAACAGGAGGAGGCAGGCCAGTTCTGAGTTGGCAAACACCAACAGATTTGCCAGACTGAGTGAAACTGTTGGGGATGTCCATTCAGGAATGGCAATGTCAGATTCCCTCTAACAGACGGGAGAACAGTTCTACTGAAGGAGTGGGAGGGCAGCATAGGCAGAGCAACAGACAGGTTTTGGTTGTAGGCTGGAAATGAACCGGCGGTCTTGGTACATATTGGTACCAATGACAAAGTTAGTGGAAGATGGAGTGTCCTAAAGAATGATTTTAGAGAACTAGGTAATAAGCTGAAGGCAAGGACCTCCAAGGTAGTATTTTCTGAGATACTACCAGTGCCACATGCTAGCCCAGGGAGGCAGAAGGAGCTTAGGGAGGTTAATGCGTGGCTAAAGATGTGGTTTACTAAGGAGGGGTTTGGGTTTTTAGAGCACTGGGCTGACTTCTCACTTCGGTACAATCTCTACAGTAGGGATGAATTGCACCTTAATGATGAGGGAGCTTTTGGACTAGGGGATAGGATGGTAGAAAAAATATGTAGAAGGTCAAGTAATATGTTTGTATGTATATACAGTATATATATATATATATATATATATATATATATATATATATTGTAATGGTGTCCAGCAAGGACAGATAACCTGCACTAGAATCCAGCAAGGGATCTAAATAAGCAGAAGAATGAGTAGGGCTGTACATCCATGCTTGAACAGAAAGGGAGCGTGTGAGCTGCGGCCTAATCAAGCCAGTACACCTGATCTAAGGCTGTGTGAGCATAGAGGGGGCTAGCTAAGTTCACAGGAGATAAGAAGCCTGGAAGAAACCTTGAGCAGAGAGAGCTGTTTTTGAGAAACTGCAATACTGAATGCTGGAGTGCTGTTTTCCTGGAGCTGCAAGTAAACGGTCTTGCTGGATCTGCAAAGAAATTCTTATTAAGTACCTGTGGGACACTGCTGAGTTACCTGACTGGAGAAAGCTGCATGGCAGACTGAAGCTAGTGAGGAGACGGACACTCCATTTACCATAAGGTCAGAAACCTTTTACTTAAATTACTATACCCCAGGGAAGAGGCTGAGTACTTGTCCTGTTAAATTGCAGTGTTCCTATTGCAATATCAAAGGGTCCCTGGGGTGAAGCATATGGGAGAGAAGGGCGGGCCCTATGCTTCATCTAAGGTTACTTAAGTGAAGACATGGAAAGGCCACAGGCTGGCACTATATAAGAGACTATTCGTAACCTGGCCACAAGGTGGCACTACACCACATATGCAAGACTACGGATACTGTAAGAGACTATCTGTATCCGGGCCACAAGCTGGCGCTATAAGGGACTGTTTGTATCCTGGCCACAAGGTGGCACTACAAGAGACTGTTTGTTTTCTTTATGAATTATAATTTAACCTGTAGTAGAAAAGCTGCTCAGGTTATAGTCAGGGTGTTCCAGAGTATAAGTAAGCCCGTTTACGTAGATGTTTATTTTTCTGACTATAAGCTATTTAATTTGTGTTTTGTAACTACTCAATAAAATATATAAAAAGAGCCCAGAAGTCTCTACCATTTACAGTCCATCAAAGGGTACCTTGTTAAAATATATAAATATTTATATATATATATATATATATATATATATATATATATATATATATATAAATATATATTGGAATGTCTTAAGCAAGTTAAAAAACCTGCTTCCAGCTCAGAATTCCGAGAAAAACAGTTATTACACTGTATTCTGGGAAGCTGAGCTGGGACATGCAAATGTGCCCACAAATGCTTCGCTCTTCAATCCATAGCCATTTTGAAACATGGCTTCCTTTAAGCTTATGCCTGCTGTATTACACAGCTTTAATGCAAAGCCAAGGCAGGATTTTACACAAGCTGAGAATCCTATCCATGTACAGCTGTTTCAAGCATACTGGCTATCATCAGCATGGAGCGGGATCTCAGCTTGTGTTGTGGATAGTTCACCACAACAATCATTTAATATATGGTGAGCAAAAGAGCAACAGAAGCCCTCCACCTTACAGTAGTAAATAAATAGTACATCTGTGTTCACATTTGAATGTCTTAAGCAAGTAAAAAAACTTGCTTCAAGCTCAGAATTCCATTGTTGCTGTGTAGTCCATTATTTTAGGGGCTTCAGATTACTTTACATTATTTATTAACTATGTGTGTCTAAGCATATCAAATGCAGTACATTTGTATCTATCTATGATGTTCATGATTTATGAGTATGTTCCTCTTATGTGCTCTGAATAAAGTGAAGATTGTAAAATATTGGAATGTTTTACATTTAAAATCTTTTACATATCATCTTAGTTAGACTTTTACAACTTTTTTAATTGAAAGTGAAAAATCAGTCATTTAAAACATAAATGTATAATGCTGTTATCTTCACTGTTACTAATAAATGATCAAGTGGTCAACTTACATACAGTTGTGCTCAAATGTCTGCATAGCCTGGCAGAAATTGTGAAATTTTGTCATTTACTTTGATCATGACTGATCATGCAAAAAATGTATTTTATTAAGGGATAGTGATCATATGAAGCCATTTATTATCACATAGTTGTTCGGCTCCTTTTTTAATCATAAAGATAAGAGAAATCACCCAAATGGCCCTGATCAAAAGTTTACATACCCTTAAATGTTTGGCCTTGTTACAGACACAAAAGGTCAAACACACAGGTTAAATTGGCAATTAAAGGTTAATTTCCCACACCTGTGGCTTATTAAATTGCAGTCAGTGTCTGTGTATAAATAGTCAATGAGTTTGTTAGCTCTCACAGGGATACACTGAGCAGACTAGATACTGAGCCATGGGAAGCAGAAAAGAACTGTCAAAAAACCTGCGTAACAAGCTAATGGAACTTAAGAAGGATGGAAAAGGATATAAAGAGATATCCAAAGCCTTATTAATCACTTATTAAGAAGTGGAAAATTTGGGGATCTCTTGATACCAAGCCAAGGTCAGGGAGACCAAGATTTCAGCCACAACTGCCAGGAGAATTGTTCGGAATACAATAGAAAAATTCGTAATTGTAGAAAAACCCACAGGTATACTCAGGAGAAATACAGGCTGCTCTGGAAAACAACTGTGTGGTTGTTTCAAGGAGCACAATATGACAAAACTTGATCAAAAATTAGCTGCATGGTCGAGTTGCCAGAAAGAAGCCTTTACTGTGCCAATGCCACAAAAAAAGCCTGGTTACAATATGCCCGACAACACCTTCACAGGCCTCACAGCTTTTCGTATGATGTAATTTGGAGTGACGAGACCAAAATAGAGCTTTATGTCCACAACCATAAGCGCCATGTTTGGAGAGGGGTCAACAAGGCCTACAGTGAAAAGAATACCATCCCAACTGTGAAGCATGGTGGTGGCTCACTGATGTTTTGGTGGTGTGTGAGCTTTTAAGGCACGGGGAATGTTGTGAAAATTGATGGCAAGATGAATGCAGCATGTTACCAGAAAATCCTGGCAGACAATTTGCATTCTTCTGCACGATGGCTGCGCATGGGACACTCTTGGACTTTCCACCATAACAATGACCCTAAGCACAAGGCCAAGTTGACCCTCCAGTGGTTACAGCAGAAAAAGGTGAAGGTTGTGGAGTGGTCATCACAGTCTCCTGACATTAATCATCCAGTCACTCTGGAGAGATTTCAAATGTGCGGTTCATGCAAGACAACCAAAGACTTTGCATGACCGGGAGGCATTTTTCCAAGTCGAATGGACAGATAAACTACCTGTAAGAATTAGGGGCCTCATAGACAACTATTAAAAAAGACTGAGCACTCTCATTGATGCTAAAGGGGTCAATACACAGTATTAAGAACTAAGATTATGCAAACTTTTGAACAGGGTCATTTAATTTTTTTCTTTGTTGCCATGTTTTGTTTTATGATTGTGCTATTCTGCTATAACCTACATTTGAATATGAATCCCATAAAAAATAAAATAAATGTGTTTTGCCTGCTCACTGATGTTTTCTTCTAAAATGGTAAATATATTACCAGTTCGCCAGGGTATGCAAACTTTTGAGCACAGCTGTAATTAGCCAGCATGTTTTGATAGAAACGTTGCTTCCCTGAGCATGTGTTAAAATGCTATAGTGATTGGTGCCTAACACCAGAGTTAAACTTTCATGTTAATAATAGAATTGTGAATGCATTGTAAACATTAAAATATAACCATGTCGCTATAAAATAGTCTGTGTCCTTTAAATAACAATTGGTTGATAGGAGGGATCTCTCATAACTTATTCAGATGATGTATGCTTACATCGTAATCATACCACACAAAATGATAGAACTCTCATAAAAGGGACAGCATAAAGACTAGGCCTATGTCCGACATGGATCCTCCTTCCTGGAAGGCTCACTAATTGATGCACCAAATCTGGCTAAAAAAGTTGTCAAATAAATAGTGAGAAATAGAAACCCTCAGAGAAGAAAGGCACCATCACTGGGTCTTGCAATCACCTTTTGAAGTCCTACAAACCTTTGTATATAAAATATTGTTGCTTTAAAGGTCCAAAAATGCCATGAGAATAGAGGATCCCTTCATAAATATACATATAGTCAGAAGGATCCAGTCTAAAATATTGTTAAAAACACATACATAATCAGGGAATTTCAACTCCAATAGTTATTGTATTTTCAAATGATTGCCCTAATAATTATTCATGGGGGACATAACATAGGATGACGTACTCCTTCTACATAAAGTTTGGGGCAAACTCTTGAATTATACAATTAAAATAAAAAATTCTAAAAAACAAAGTATTTTAGGTTAAAGGGCCACTGTGATTAAATATAGGCTAAATAATTTTAGAATGTAAAAAAAATACAGCCTTTGCTTTTTACCTTTTTTATGCAATTATGCTGCTGTGGAATCTAATATTTTGGTTTCTGCTGATCAACACCCTGAGGTGACTTTGAAATCACAGAAAGCTTCTATCTGCATAATGGAAATATGCCAACTAACCTGTGAGTATTTTCAATAGTAGTAAAGGGAAGATCATTAGTTTAAAAGGACAAAACTTCCTGAAAAACTAACAGAAATAATTCACTGAGAACAAAATGTATTCGGTATAAAAGATAAAAAAGTAAAAGATGTTTTTATTTTTTTGCTTTCTAAAATCATTTTGCCTGTTATGTTATCTGAAAATTGTACAGACATGCAAGTGTACTCAGAATGATATTTTATTTCCTTCCTGGATATACAGTGGAGAGGTTTTCAAGCACATTTCTACCATAACATATTTAGTGTCTTTTCAGAGTTTCTCTCCAGCCTCATGTCACATTTGCAGAACCAACCTCACACTGATGAACCCCAGTATAAGGGTGAAACTGCAGCCTGTAAGTGGGTTCTGGAACTGTACCCAAGTCCATGGCTATGTTTAAAAACTTGCATAAGAGCAGGGCCATAGTATTAAAAGGATACCCATGTTAGTGGGTCTGAGGCAAAAAGGTTGTATGTTTTGAGCCTCACTTCCCAGAATCCTTTGTTACAGTAGACACACTGTTTACTGAGAAGTTATGTGGATAAAACAGCTCTTTTTGGCCCGTGTGAAACATGATGAATGATGAATGATCTTTTATTTCCTTCCTTAATTTGTTATGTAATCTCCATGACCAAGAGGTTAGATAAACGGGTCTAGGTCCCACTGCTTATATTGTTTGTTCATTAAACTCCTCCCTGCCATTAGTGTAAATCACTCAGTCGAACTAGAGTTGAAATTCAAACTTGCAAGTATTTCCTGGATCCTGTGAAAAAACAGTTTATTGAAGCACAAGTACAAATTATATGACTTTTATAATAAGCAAACATCCATAACTGCACTCCCGAAAGGCCAAATTCCAAATAAAATGAAGTTTATTTCATACTAGCGACTTGCCGGTCAAAAAATGACGGCAATAAAATTGTAAGGCAGGTAATGCTGTTTGGCACACAATGTAAGTCTTTTGATCCTCTAAATCCCTTCGGTGCTCACTGCGAGCCTCTCCCTTCATGTAATTTTGGTCATCTGACCACCTTCAGAGCTTATTTTGCGAGCCTCTCCCCAGCTCTGTATTTTTTATATAAATATATTTTTTATAATAATTAATTAATTAAATAATAAATTTATATACTTTACCTATTTGTAATTAATCTATCCAGCAATCAATATGCTGAAGAGCTAACAATCGCTTTTGTTTTCCCTGCAGCATAGAATGTACATTTGGACTGTTGGTGACCTGAGGAGAAAGTGTCAGCAATGTGGCAAGTGTGCAGTGTAAATACGCTGCGTGCGCGAGTCCAAACCATTTGCTTAGTTGTATAAAGCGTAATTTTAGAATGGTAATGTTATTAGTTTTAAGTTAGTGTTGTAAAATGGCGGCGATTGTCTATGTGTTACGCGGGTCTGGATTTTCCGTCCTTCCTAATAGTGTATTTTGTACCTCGTACGTTCCTCCAACGGCCGCTGTAATGAGCCAAAAGCTCATTGCAGGCCGCAAAAAAAAAACCTGCAGGACAAAGAAGAAAAAAAAAAATGAGGTTGCAGAAATACCAAAGGAAATCGGGACTTAAAAAAAGAAATATGAGATCGCAAAAATACGAAGTTAACGGCCGAAACGCGTACATCAAAAAACAACAAAACACAGCAAAATAACAATAAAACATTTAAAAAAAAAAAACACTCAGAGCACGGGGAAACAGCCAGGACGTCTAGGAGTGAGGTTGCACCTGAATTAAAATCAAATTTAGGCATTTTCACCACTTAAAATCTGCTAAGCGAGAAAAAAAATGGCGGCCGCAAAAAAAATTAAAACGAGGCTACTCGACTCCTAACCACGCAAAACAACGCCAAGCACATAATACTTATACACAGGAACGTACGAGGTACAAAATACACTATTAGGAAGGACACAAAAAGGATCCACAACCGCGTAACACATAAACAATCGTCACCATTTTACAACACTAACTTGCAACTAATAACATTACCATTCTAAAATGGCTATTTACACAACTAAACAAATGGTTTGGACTCGCGCACGCAGCCTTTTTACACAGCACACTTGACACATTGCTGACACGTACACCTCATTGTAAGCTGCAGGAAAATCAAAACAGATTGTTAACTCTTCAGGATATTGATTGCTGGATATATTAATTACAAATAGGTAAAGTGCATTAATTTATTAATGAATTTATTCATTAAATATTATTTTAAAAACATATATATAAAAAATACAAATAGCAGAGGAGAGACTCACAATGTGCACCGCGGGGCTCACAATGAACGCACAGGATGCGCAGAGAACCAAAAGTACACAAGGGGAGAGATTCCACCAAATCTTATTGTTTGTGTTTGATTTGTTTTATCTCTGTTTTTTGGTACTAGAAGATCTTCGCTCGGGGTATACATAGCTCTATGGCATGCTTTTTTTAAGATTCGATGACTGTGTCCCCTCAATTTTAGTCTCTCTGCCAGGTCTTTAGATCTTATTTTAAACATTTCTTAATCAGAACAGTTTTTCCGAATCCTTAGGTACTCTCCAATGGGGATAGCTTTTTTAAATTGGCTCAGGATGTGAGCTTTCGTAGTGCAATGTACTGTTGGTAGCAGTGCTTTTACAAAAAATTTCTGTTTTTAGAATGCCTTCAGGGTTCTTTGACATAGTTAGGTCCAAAAGATCGACTGATTTATCATCTATGTGATATGTCAATTAGTGATGTCGCAAACATAAAATTTTCGGTTCGGGAACCAAGAACGCAAACTGCCGCAAATATTCGCGAACCGGCGAACCCGGCGAACCGCCATAGACTTCAATGGGCAGGCAGATTTTAAAACCCACAGGCACTTTTTCTTGCCACAATAGTGATGGGAAAGTTGTTTCAAGGGGACTAACACCTGGACTGTGGCATGCCGGAGGGGGATCCATGGCAAAATTCCCAAGGAAAATTACATAGTTGATGCAGAGTCTGGTTTTAAGCCATAAAGGGCATAAATTACCTAACATTCCTAAATTGTTTGGAATGATGTGCTTTAAAACATCAGGTATGATGTTGTATCGATCAGGTAGTGTAAGGGTTAGGCCTGCTTCACAGTGACAGACCAAACTCCCCGTTTAACGCACCGCAAACAACCGCAAACAGTCCCTTTGCACAACCGCAAACTCCCCATTTGCACAAGGTTGGATACCAAGCTAGCCATGTCCCGTTCCTTGTCCTCACTGATGTCATTGAAGGTCTCTTCCTCCACCCAGCCACGTACAACACCAAGGGTCCCACCGAAAGGTGACAACAAGCCCCCTGGGACGCCTGCTGTGTTTGGTGTTCCACCTCCTCAAAGCCACCTTCCTCCTCTGACTCCTCTTCTTCAGACACCTCTCACTGCGTTGCCTCTCTCTGCATTATTATAAAGGAGTGTTAAGTAGTACTACTCTTATCAGTTTAATACCTGTTAAAGCACATATCAGTGGGCGTGTATAAGGCCTGGATTTTTAGAACCAGGAGATGGAAAAAGATGCTTTGTTGGTCGTATCACTTCAATTTTGGGGCTCGGCACGTGCAATCAAAGGTGCCACCAGATAGGAGTGGCGTGTTTGTAAGTACTACTCTTATCAGTTTAATACTTGTTACGTCACCTATCAGGGGGCATGTATAAGGCCTGGATTTTTAGAACCAGGAGATGGAAAAAGATGCTTTGTTGGTCGTATCACTTCAATTTTGGGGCACGGCACGTGCAATCAAAGGTGCCACCAGATAGGAGGGGCGTGTTTGTAAGTACTACTCTTATCAGTTTAATACTTGTTACGTCACCTATCAGGGGGCGTGTATAAGGCCTGGATTTATAGAACCGGGAGATGGAAAAAGATGCTTTGTTGGTCGTATCACTTCAATATTGGGGCACTTTGAGACATTAGCTTCTTACGCTCAAACATGTCCTTTACAGGCACCTGACTATGGGCAGATGGGCAGGAACTGCTCAAGGCGAGAGATGCAGTGGCGGATGGTTGAGAGGGGGCAAGGAGGACAGCAGTGTTTGATGTGGCTGATGATGCTGGACCAGGAGGAGGATGGCGGCTTTGAGTTTGTGTGCTGCTTGTACTCATGTGTTGGTCTGGAGTCACCCAAACATTAGGTCTCAACCTGTAGAGGATAAGGGAACCAGGCTACTCTAGACCTCATTCATCATTACCGGTTTTGACAGATTGGTACTATGCGTCCAAGCTACTGTGACAACAGATATGGCACTGTGCACTTGTAGAAGTTGGCAGAGTAGACGCTGTAGGTCTGACACACACGCTTGCAGACAACTAACTGCTATGCAATCTATTACAGTAGAAAAAATGTTTTTTGTTTTAAATGTACACTACTGTTACACCAGATATGAGTGGTGTGTTAAGTAGTACTACTCCTATAAGTTTAATCCCTGTTATGTGCCTTTTTGGGGGGTTTGGTTGTTGAAGGCACAGTGCAGCACCAGAGGCCAGAAAAATTAGGCATGTACACATGCCAGAAAAATTAGGTATTGTTGATCTTGCAGCGAGCAGAGAAGAAGGTAGGCCTGATTCAACACCCCAGCCCTGCATACCCACACTCAGAGATTGAGGGGGGGACCTGAGAAGGCCACGGGCCGGAGATATAAAGGGGGGCCATCCCAAATAAGCACACAAGCAGGGACAAAGGTAGTGAAGGGGACATAGAGGCCCATGGACTGACGGTCGCCATCTTGGCAGGAAAAGGGCCCAGCAATTAAGCCAAACTGACCCAGCACAGGCAGCTACTTGAGTCAAACGCTGTACAATTACACCTTAATAAAGCTGAAACATGCAGCAGCAGGGATTCTAAACGGCCACACGGGGACAAGGAGGCTAACCGTCCCCACAGTCTCTGCACCACTCTTTTTAACAGATAACCCAAGGGGCTAACCAGGGACCTTGCCCACATAAAAAAACAGAATTTTATTGGAGGAATTATTAGTGTCTTTACCCCCCAAGAGAGGACATATTATACAGTATCTTTAGACTACCTGATGGCCAAACCTCCTTTAGCCCCAATGCTATCCAAGAAACATTTCAAAACTTTATCTGACTGGGGGTCTATAGAGTGACATTAGTACTGACCTTTATCTGTCTGGGGGTCTATAGGTGACATTAGTACTGACCTTTATCTGTCTGGGGTCTATAGAGTGACATTAGTACTGACCTTTATCTGACTGGGGGTCTATAGATTAACATTAGTACTGACCTTTATCTGTTTGGGGGTCTATAGAGGGACATTAGTACTGACCTTTATCTGTCTGGGGGTCTATAGGTGACATTAGTACTGACCTTTATCTGTCTGGGGTCTATAGAGTGACATTAGTACTGACCTTTATCTGACTGGGGGTCTATAGATGGACATTAGTACTGACCTTTATCTGTCTGGGGGTCTATAGGTGACATTAGTACTGACCTTTATCTGACTGGGGTCTAGAGAGGAACATTAGTACTGACCTTTATCTGTCTGGGGGTCTATAGGTGACATTAGTCCTGACCTCCTGCTGCAGTATTATTACTCCCAGTACTCCCAGGCTTGCTACTATTAGATATAATAACCTCAGTTTCGTTTCCTTATCTGTTGGTAACATCAAAATATGATTATTAAATATTTCATATTTGTTTGCTTTTTTCTCCCAAAGTGTCCCACAGATGTGGCGTTTCCGCTCTGCGTATGTTGGATTTGCACCGCTCAAAAAGTATGAAAAGAGATCCCCCCCCTTGAAGCCCATTAATGACATCATCAGTAAATTGTATGTAACAGATTCAAGTGTTTAGGGTTTATGACCCAATACTGCGATCATATCACTTATGACAAAAATCCGTATTTGTCGTATTATTCAGACGAGCGTGCATCTTTGTGTTACATTTCCTGATACTTTTATTATCTTGATCTTTATATATTTACTAGCGACTTGCCCATCAAAAAATGGCGGCAATAAGATTGTAAGGCAGGTAATGGTTTGGACGAGACATTCATTATGTTGGCGGTCGGAGATCCTTCGGCGCTCATTGCGAGGCTGTTGGTTGTATTTTTTTTCTGATAGGCGCTTTTGCTGTTATTCTTTGGTCGACGGTGATGTGTTTTTTGCGCTTATTGCAAGGCTTTGTATGCTATGAGCAGTGTTGGCGCTCGTTGTGAGGCGCGCAGTGAATGGCTTTTATGTTTAATGTGATAATGTTTTTTTTGTGTATATGTATTTTTGTATGCTAATGAAATAATTACTAAATGAATATACTTTACCTATTTGTAAGTAATATATGCAGGAAGCATTGTGCTGAAGAGCTGACAATCTGTTTTCATGTTCCTGCAGTATACAATGTAGGTTTTCAGTGCTGTGGAGCTGCTGTGTAAGTGTCAGCAATGTGTGCAGTGTGTAGTGTAAATAGGCTGCGTGCGCGGGGGGAAGCCGTTAGGGTAGCTGGGTACTTCCGCATTGTGTAAGTTAGTGTTGTAAAATGGCGGGGAATGTGTATGTGGTACGCGGGTGTGGATGATTTAGCGTCCTTGTTAATAGTGTATCTTTACCTCGCTTTTTAGGAAAATCCGTATGTGTTTTGCGTGTTTAGGATCCTGTTGCCTTGTTTTCTTTTTTTCAAGGGCCATTTTTTCTCTCACTTAGGTGATTTTCGGGTGTCTAAGCTCATGAATTTGGACTTAAATGGAGGTGTAACTTCACTTGCAGAGGTCCTTGGTGCCCGCCTTGCTGTGGGTAAGCTTTTTATGTGTTTGTTGTGTGTATTTATTGTGTTTTTAATGTTTTTAAGTGCGTGCGGTTCGGGCGTTAAGGTCGTATTTTTGGATGGTAAGTCCGTAAATTTGATGGTGTAAGTCCCGCCTGCGGCTCATTGCAGCCGACGTGGGAGCCTTCGACGCTCCTTGCCAGCAACTCTGGCCCTCGCTTCGCAAGCCCGCAGCGTTAGCAACAACCCGCCTGCTCACAACTATATATGTGATATCTGTAACGTCTTCCCCAGTTGGCACTTGTAAATCGGCTAAGCGACAAAAAAAATGGCGTCCGGAAAAAATGAAAACGAGGCTACACGACCCCAAACCGCGCAAAACATCGCCAGCCATGTACGATTTTTACGTAGGAACAGACGAGGTACAAAATACACTATTATAAATAATGGAAACTGCTGGCGAGCCGCGTAACACATACACAATCGCCGCCATTTTACAACACTAACTTGCAACTAATAACATTACAAATCTAAAATGGCGCGTTACACGACTATACAAGCGGTTTCCCCTTGTGCACTGCGCACATTGCTGACACTTACACCTCGGGTCACCAACAGTCCAAATGTACACTGTAAGCTGCAGGAAAATCAAAACTGATTGTTAGCTCTTCAGGTTATTGATCACTGGATATATTAATTACAAATAGGTAAAGTATTTTAGTAATTAATTAATTAATTATTATTAAAAAAATATATATATAAAAAAAATACGCTTAATAGCATATTTTACACTGCGGTTACTTTACATACATTAACGCTTCGCACTTCCTAATACATTTGTTCATTCACAATAGTTATTATCGTGCATTCATTTAATAAGTATTAATTAGTAATGGAAAATAAAAATGTAGACTTTACACTACACTAAAATGTTTTACTTTTTACTCTGCAGTTATATATCTGGATTACTGCTCATTGGCTGCCAGCGATAGCACTCTCAAAGCAGTTACAAATCTAAATCACTTTATTATGCTCTGAGACCTGAATACATTTTTTAATTTACACTGCACAAAAAAAATTATATATTTAACACTGTACTTATATATCTGTCTTTGCGATGAGCGCCGAAGATTGATCGTTGCACAGCACGAAACATGAAGGACACGAGGGAAGAGACTCACAATGAGCGCCGAAGGTCCTCAGAGTTCAAAAAGCATCACATTGTGTGGCAAACAGCATTGCCATGGCTTCAAACTTTATTGCCCCATCATTTGTGCCAGGCAAATCGCTAGTGATATAATATAACAAATGCAATACAATATTATACAGTACACATGGGTGTTGGAACCCCCCCCCCCCCCCAGATTTCTTATCGTATGTATGTATGCGTATAGAAGCTAACAGGGGAGGAGAGAGGGGGAGGAAACACAGGGGAGAGGGAGAGGAAGACACAGGAGAGGGGAGAGGGGGAGGAAGACACAGTGGAGAGGGGGAGGAAGACACAGGGCAGAGGGGGGAAGAGAAACAGGGTAAGGGAGAGGTGAGGGGAAGAGACACATGGGAGGGGGAGAGACACAGGAGAGAGTGGGGGGTAGAGACACAGGGGAGAGGGGGGAAGAGACTAATGGGAGGGAGTGGTGAGGAGACACCGGGGAGAGAAAAGGGGGTAAAGACACAGAGGAGGGGGGAAGAAACACAGGGGAAGGGAGAGCGGGTAGAGACACAGGGGAGAGGGGGTAGAGACACAGGGAAGAAGGGGGAAGAGACACAGATGAGGGGGGAGAGACACAGGGGAGAGGGAAGGGGGGAAAGACACAGGGGAGGGGGGCAAGAAACACAGGAAGGGAGAGGGGGGTAGAGACACAGGGGAGGGGGGAGTGACACCGGGAAGAGGGAAGGGGGAAAAGACACAGGAGAGGGAGCAAAGAAACACTGGGGAAGGGAGAGGGGGTAGAGACACAGGCAAGGGTGGGAGAGACACAGGGGAGAGGGGGGGGAGAGAGACACATGGGAGGGAGTGGGGGGGAGACACAGGGGAGGGGGGGGGAGAGAGACACATGGGAGGGAGTGGGGGGGAGACACAGGGGAGGTCTTCTGCTTTATTATTATTATTATTATTATTACTATATAATGTGTAATACGGACCACTTTTTGACAATGAGCGCCGCAGGCACTCATTGCAGGCGAGCCTTGCATAGCGAGGCGAGCCATTAATACGGACCACTTTGGCAATGAGCGCCGTAGGCCTCTATATATCATTCCTGGCTTATTCAGATATATGGAGGATGAATCCGTGGACGTACCTGAATCCCACAAGAGAGTGGTCGCCATGTTCATGTGGTGTTTATTATGACACTAGCGACTTGCCCGTCAAAAAATGACGGCAATGTTATTGTAACTGAGCTAATGTTGTTTTGTGTGTAATAGTAAACATGTAATACATTAATAAATGAATAGACTTTACCTATTTGGAAGCATTGTGTTGAAGAGCTGTGAACCTTGTTTGCACACAGACCTACAGCACCAAGCACACTGACAGTACACACAGACCCATAGCACCAAGTACACTGGCAGTGCACACAGACCTAAAGCACCAAGCACACTGACAGTACACACAGACCCATAGCACCAAGTACACTGGCAGTGCACACAGACCTAAAGCACCAAGCACACTGACAGTACACACAGATTAACAGCACCAAGTACACTGACAGTACACACAGACCTACAGCACCAAGCACACTGACACTACACAAAGACCTATAGCACCAAGCACACTGACAGTACACACAGACCTACAGCACCAAGCACACTGACAGTACACACAGACCTAAAGCACCAAGCACACTGACAGTACACACAGACCCATAGCACCAAGTACACTGGCAGTACAAACAGACCTACAGCACCAAGTACACTGACAGTACACATTGACCCACAGCACCAAGTACACTGATAGTACACACATATATACAGCACCAAGTACACTGACAGTACACACAGACCTACAGCACCAAGTACACTGCCAAGTACACACAGACCCATAGCACCAAGTACACTGGCAGTGCACACAGAACTACAGCACCAAGAACACTGACAGTGCACACAGACCTACAGCACCAAGCATACTGACAGTACACACAGACCCATAGCACCAAGTACACTGGCAGTGCAAACAGACCTACAGCACCAAGTACACTGACAGTACACATTGACCCACAGCACCAAGTACACTGATAGTACACACATATATACAGCACCAAGTACACTGACAGTACACACAGACCTACAGCACCAAGTACACTGACAGTACACACAGACTCACAGCACCAAGCACACTGACAGTACACACAAACCTACAGCACCAAGCACACTGACAGTACACACAGACCTACAGCACCAAGCACACTGACAGTACACACAGACCTACAGCACCAAGTACACTGACAGTACACACAGACCTAAAGCACGAAGTACACTGACAGTACACATTGAACCACAGCACCAAGTACACTGATAGTACATACATATATACAGCACCAAGTACACTGACAGTACACACAGACCTACAGCACCAAGTACACTGACAGTACACACAGACTCACAGCACCAAGCACACTGACAGTACACACAAACCTACAGCACCAAGCACACTGACAGTACACACAAACCTACAGCACCAAGCACACTGACAGTACACACAGACCTACAGCACCAAGTACACTGACAGTACACACAGACCTACAGCACCAAGTACACTGACAGTACACACAAACTCACAGCACCAAGCACACTGACAGTACACACAAACCTACAGCACCAAGCACACTGACAGTACACACAAACCTACAGCACCAAGCACACTGACAGTACACACAGACCTACAGCACCAAGTACACTGACAGTACACACAGACCTACAGCACCAAGTACACTGACAGTACACACAGACTCACAGCACCAAGCACACTGACAGTACACACAAACCTACAGCACCAAGCACACTGACAGTACACACAAACCTACAGCACCAAGCACACTGACAGTACACACAGACCTACAGCACCAAGTACACTGACAGTACACACAGACCTACAGCACCAAGTACACTGACAGTACACACAAACTCACAGCACCAAGCACACTGACAGTACACACAAACCTACAGCACCAAGCACACTGACAGTACACACAGACCTACAGCACCAAGTACACTGACAGTACACACAGACTCACAGCACCAAGCACACTGACAGTACACACAAACCTACAGCACCAAGCACACTGACAGTACACACAGACCCATAGCACCAAGTACACTGGCAGTGCACACAGAACTACAGCACCAAGTACACTGACAGTACACACAGACCCATAGCACCAAGTACACTGACAGTGCACACAGACCTACAGCACCAAGCACACTGACAGTACACACAGACCCATAGCACCAAGTACACTGGCAGTGCACACAGACCTAAAGCACCAAGCACACTGGCAGCACACACAGATTAACAGCACCAAGTACACTGACAGTACATACAGACCTACAGCACCAAGCACACTGACAGTACACACAGACCTATAGCACCAAGCACACTGACAGTACACACAGACTCACAGCACCAAGCACACTGACAGCACACACAAACCTACAGCACCAAGCACACTGACAGTACACAGACCTACAGCACCAAGCACACTGACAGTACACAGACCTACAGCACCAAGCACACTGACAGTACACACAGACCTACAGCACCAAGTACACTGACAGTACACACAGACCTAAAGCACCAAGCACACTGGCAGTGCACACTGACCCATAGCACCAAGTACACTGGCAGTGCACACAGACGCATAGCACCAAGTACACTGGCAGTGCAAACAGACCTACAGCACCAAGTACACTGACAGTACACATTGACCCACAGCACCAAGTACACTGATAGTACACACATATATACAGCACCAAGTACACTGACAGTACACACAGACCTACAGCACCAAGTACACTGCCAAGTACACACAGACCCATAGCACCAAGTACACTGGCAGTGCACACAGAACTACAGCACCAAGAACACTGACAGTGCACACAGACCTACAGCACCAAGCATACTGACAGTACACACAGACCCATAGCACCAAGTACACTGGCAGTGCAAACAGACCTACAACACCAAGTACACTGACAGTACACATTGACCCACAGCACCAAGTACACTGATAGTACACACATATATACAGCACCAAGTACACTGACAGTACACACAGACCTACAGCACCAAGTACACTGACAGTACACACAGACTCACAGCACCAAGCACACTGACAGTACACACAAACCTACAGCACCAAGCACACTGACAGTACACACAGACCTACAGCACCAAGCACACTGACAGTACACACAGACCTACAGCACCAAGTACACTGACAGTACACACAGACCTAAAGCACCAAGTACACTGACAGTACACATTGACCCACAGCACCAAGTACACTGATAGTACACACATATATACAGCACCAAGTACACTGACAGTACACACAGACCTACAGCATAAAGTACACTGACAGTACACACAGACTCACAGCACCAAGCACACTGACAGTACACACAAACCTACAGCACCAAGCACACTGACAGTACACACAAACCTACAGCACCAAGCACACTGACAGTACACACAGACCTACAGCACCAAGTACACTGACAGTACACACAGACCTACAGCACCAAGTACACTGACAGTACACACAGACCCACAGCACCAAGCACACTGACAGTGCACACAGACCTACAGCACCAAGCACACTGACAGTACACACAAACCTACAGCACCAAGCACACTGACAGTACACACAGACCTACAGCACCAAGTACACTGACAGTACACACAGACCTACAGCACCAAGTACACTGACAGTACACACAAACTCACAGCACCAAGCACACTGACAGTACACACAAACCTACAGCACCAAGCACACTGACAGTACACACAAACCTACAGCACCAAGCACACTGACAGTACACACAGACCTACAGCACCAAGTACACTGACAGTACACACAGACCTAAAGCACCAAGTACACTGACAGTACACATTGACCCACAGCACCAAGTACACTGATAGTACACACATATATACAGCACCAAGTACACTGACAGTACACACAGACCTACAGCACCAAGTACACTGACAGTACACACAGACTCACAGCACCAAGCACACTGACAGTACACACAAACCTACAGCACCAAGCACACTGACAGTACACACAGACCCATAGCACCAAGTACACTGGCAGTGCACACAGAACTACAGCACCAAGTACACTGACAGTACACACAGACCCATAGCACCAAGTACACTGACAGTGCACACAGACCTACAGCACCAAGCACACTGACAGTACACACAGACCCATAGCACCAAGTACACTGGCAGTGCACACAGACCTAAAGCACCAAGCACACTGGCAGCACACACAGATTAACAGCACCAAGTACACTGACAGTACATACAGACCTACAGCACCAAGCACACTGACAGTACACACAGACCTATAGCACCAAGCACACTGACAGTACACACAGACTCACAGCACCAAGCACACTGACAGCACACACAAACCTACAGCACCAAGCACACTGACAGTACACAGACCTACAGCACCAAGCACACTGACAGTACACAGACCTACAGCACCAAGCACACTGACAGTACACACAGACCTACAGCACCAAGTACACTGACAGTACACACAGACCTAAAGCACCAAGCACACTGGCAGTGCACACTGACCCATAGCACCAAGTACACTGGCAGTGCACACAGACCCATAGCACCAAGTACACTGGCAGTGCAAACAGACCTACAGCACCAAGTACACTGACAGTACACATTGACCCACAGCACCAAGTACACTGATAGTACACACATATATACAGCACCAAGTACACTGACAGTACACACAGACCTACAGCACCAAGTACACTGCCAAGTACACACAGACCCATAGCACCAAGTACACTGGCAGTGCACACAGAACTACAGCACCAAGAACACTGACAGTGCACACAGACCTACAGCACCAAGCATACTGACAGTACACACAGACCCATAGCACCAAGTACACTGGCAGTGCAAACAGACCTACAACACCAAGTACACTGACAGTACACATTGACCCACAGCACCAAGTACACTGATAGTACACACATATATACAGCACCAAGTACACTGACAGTACACACAGACCTACAGCACCAAGTACACTGACAGTACACACAGACTCACAGCACCAAGCACACTGACAGTACACACAAACCTACAGCACCAAGCACACTGACAGTACACACAGACCTACAGCACCAAGCACACTGACAGTACACACAGACCTACAGCACCAAGTACACTGACAGTACACACAGACCTAAAGCACCAAGTACACTGACAGTACACATTGACCCACAGCACCAAGTACACTGATAGTACACACATATATACAGCACCAAGTACACTGACAGTACACACAGACCTACAGCACCAAGTACACTGACAGTACACACAGACTCACAGCACCAAGCACACTGACAGTACACACAAACCTACAGCACCAAGCACACTGACAGTACACACAAACCTACAGCACCAAGCACACTGACAGTACACACAGACCTACAGCACCAAGTACACTGACAGTACACACAGACCTACAGCACCAAGCA
Source organism: Discoglossus pictus (assembly GCA_027410445.1). Taxonomy (NCBI): domain Eukaryota; kingdom Metazoa; phylum Chordata; class Amphibia; order Anura; family Alytidae; genus Discoglossus; species Discoglossus pictus. The sequence continues at coordinate 158,208,670 of CM050166.1, read as the reverse complement.
CACTGACAGTACACACAAACCTACAGCACCAAGCACACTGACAGTACACACAGACCTACAGCACCAAGTACACTGACAGTACACACAAACTCACAGCACCAAGCACACTGACAGTACACACAAACCTACAGCACCAAGCACACTGACAGTACACACAGACCTACAGCACCAAGTACACTGACAGTACACACAGACCTACAGCACCAAGTACACTGACAGTACACACAAACTCACAGCACCAAGCACACTGACAGTACACACAAACCTACAGCACCAAGCACACTGACAGTACACACAAACCTACAGCACCAAGCACACTGACAGTACACACAGACCTACAGCACCAAGTACACTGACAGTACACACAGACCTAAAGCACCAAGTACACTGACAGTACACATTGACCCACAGCACCAAGTACACCGATAGTACACACATATATACAGCACCAAGTACACTGACAGTACACACAGACCTACAGCACCGAGTACACTGACAGTACACACAGACTCACAGCACCAAGCACACTGACAGTACACACAAACCTACAGCACCAAGCACACTGACAGTACACACAGACCCATAGCACCAAGTACACTGGCAGTGCACACAGAACTACAGCACCAAGTACACTGACAGTACACACAGACCCATAGCACCAAGTACACTGACAGTGCACACAGACCTACAGCACCAAGCACACTGACAGTACACACAGACCCATAGCACCAAGTACACTGGCAGTGCACACAGACCTAAAGCACCAAGCACACTGACAGCACACACAGATTAACAGCACCAAGTACACTGACAGTACATACAGACCTACAGCACCAAGCACACTGACAGTAAACACAGACCTATAGCACCAAGCACACTGACAGTACACACAGACTCACAGCACCAAGCACACTGACAGCACACACAAACCTACAGCACCAAGCACACTGACAGTACACAGACCTACAGCACCAAGCACACTGACAGTACACAGACCTACAGCACCAAGCACACTGACAGTACACACAGACCTATAGCACCAAGTACACTGACAGTACACACAGACCTAAAGCACCAAGCACACTGGCAGTGCACACAGACCCATAGCACCAAGTACACTGGCAGTGCACACAGAACTACAGCACCAAGTACACTGACAGTACACACAGACTCACAGCACCAAGCACACTGACAGTACACACAGGCGCTCATTGTAGGCGAGCCTCGCATTGCGAGGCGAGCCGTTAATACGGACCACTTTTTTATGGAGCAAACTGCTCCATATGTATATTAATAACTATACAACTTTCCAAACATACACATCTCATTGCAATACGCTAGTAATAATAATAATGCACAAGAGTCCTTCAGCACTGCAATGGACACTGAATAAACTTGCCTAGCTATGGTTTTCCCTATTGATGCAGTATCATCCAAACTGCCCCTCCTCTCAGTAAGACTGCAAGGTACTTATGATTCCAAAATGGCTGCTGTCCATGAGGTAGAAGGGTGTAGAAGGGAGTGTATGCTGCTGATTGGCTGGAATGTGTCTGCTGACTGTGACATGCAGGGTCAAAGTTTGCTCAATGATAAAGTATTGGGGGCGGATCGAATCTCGCATATGTTCGCAGTTCGCCGCGAACGCGAACATGCTATGTTCGCCGAAAAAAGTCCGCCGGCGAACTATTCGCGACATTTCTAATGAGATGTAAGATCTCTCCATAATAAGACCTTAATGCTCTTGTGCTTTATTATTATTGTTATTATTATTACTATTTAATGTGTAGATGTACCGGCTGGGCATGCTCTTGTGCATTATTTGTATTATTATTATTACTATATAATGTGTAGATGTACCGGCTGGGCATGCTCTTGTGCATTATTATTATTATTATTATTATTATTACTATATAATGTGTAGATGTACCGGCTGGGCATGCCCTTGTGCATTATTATTATTATTATTACTATATAATGTGTAGATGTACCGGCTGGGCATGCTCTTGTGCATTATTATTATTATTATTATTATTATTATTATTATTATTATTATAATTATTACTATATAATGTGTAGATGTACCTGCTGGCTATGCTCTTGTGCATTATTATTATTATTATTATTTTTACTATAAAATGTGTAGATGTCCCGGCTGGGCATGCTCTTCTACATTATTATTATTATTATTACTATATAATGTGTAGATGTACCGGCTGGGCATGCTCTTGTGCATTATTATTATTATTATTATTATTATTATTATTATTATTACTATATAATGTGTAGATGTACTGGCTGGGCATGCTCTTGTGCATTATTATTATTATTATTATTATTATTAGTAGTATTATACTACTAATAATAATAATAATGCACAAGAGCATGCCCAGCTGGTACATCTACACATTATATAGTAATAATAATAATAATAATAATGCACAAGAGCTTGCCCAGCCGGTACATCTACACATTATATAGTAACAATAATAATAATAATAATAATGCACAAGAGCATGCCCAGCTGGTACATCTACACATTATATAGTAATAATAATAATAATAATAATAATAATGCACAAGAGCATGCCCAGCCGGTACATCTACACATTATATAGTAATAATAATAATAATAATAATAATGTACAAGAGCATGCCCAGCTGGTACATCTACACATTGTATAGTAGTAATAATAATAATAATAATGCACAAGAGTATGACCAGCTTGTACATCTACACATTATATAGTAGTAATAATAACAATAATAATAATAATAATGCACAAGAGCATGCCCAGCTGGTACATCTACACATTATATAGTAGTAATAATAATAATAATAATAATAATAATAATAATAATAATAATAATGCACAAGAGCATGCCCAGCCAGTACATCTACACATATAATAATAATAATAATAATAATAATAATAATAATAATAATAATAATAATGCACAAGAGCATGCCTAGCTGGTACATCTACACATTATATAGTAGTAATAATAATAATAATAATAATGCACAAGAGTCCTTCATCACTGCACTGGACACTGAATAAACTTGCCTAGCTATTGATTTCCCTATTCAATCAGTATCACCTACACTCTCCCTCCTCTCAGTAAGACTGCAAGTTAGTTATGATTCCAAAATGGCTGCTGTCCATGAGTTAGAAGGCTCTGGAAGGGAGTGTATACTGCTGATTGGCTGGAATGTGTCTGCTGACTGTGACATGCAGGGTCAAAGTTTGCTCAATGATAAAGTATTGGGGGGCGGGTCGAATCTCGCATATGTTCGCTGTTCGCCGCGAATGCGAACATGCTATGTTCGCCGGGAACAATCCGCCGGCGAACTATTCGCGACATCTCTAATGTCAATTTAAAATTTAAGAAGTTTTTATTGAGGATGGATAAGAATTCTTCCAGTTCTTTTTTGTCTCTCTCCCAGATCAATAAGATGTTGTCAATAAATCTTAACCATAAACTGATATGGTCAGTGTACTTGGTATTTTCATCATTAAAAACCCATTCCCGCTCCCACCAGCCTAGATATAAATTGGTGTAGGTGGGAGCGCATGCTGTGCCCATGGCTGTTCCCTGTGTTTGAAGATAGTATCTCCCATCAAAAACAAAGAAATTATGTTCCAATATAAATTTTAACATCTTTATTAGAAAGCTATTTTTTCTTGATTTATGTTGGCTTCCTTATTTAGAAAATACCCTATCGCTTCAATACCTTCTTCATGTTTGATGGAAGTATATAAAAATTCCACATAACATGTGGCAATTAGGGTATTGGCATTCATAGTGAGGCCTTCTAGCCTTCTCAAGGTGTCCATGGTATCTCTAATATATGACGGTAGAGTAGTTACCATAGGTCTTAATCTGATATCTATGTATCTACTTGCTTTCTCTGTTAGGCTTTAATTGCCAGATATTATTGGCCTAACTGGTGGCTTTTCCTTATCCTTATGAATCTTTGGTAATATATATAAGGATGCAATATTTGGTTTATTCACTTGTAGGTAAGAATATTCTCTGATCAGTCCATTTGATTTTGCTTCATTCAGAATTCTGTTGTAAATGATTAGATAACTTTCTGTAGTGTCACTTTGTAAAAAATATTTTCAACTTCCTTAAAATAGGCCTCTATGGGCCATATGACTAGATTACCTCCTTTATTGGAGGGCTTCATTATGACATCTTCCCAATCTATCATTTTTCTTAAAGCCTCATTTTCTTTTTTCGTAGTGTTGTACATGCCTGTTTTGGCAATTTTTTCTAGGTCATCTGTAACAGTCTTAATAAAGACTTCAGCTGCTGGGCAGCTTGTGATAGGAGGATTGAAGTTGAATTTTGGACGTATTTTGTCCAGACATGCATTTTCTTTGGAACCATGTTCCTGATCTTCCTCATTTCTTCTTGTGTCTTCGTCTATGGGTAGATTGGTTTCTTCTTTCCTTGCTGTTAAATCAATTATCACAGGATTGTCATATTTCACAATATTTTTTTATCTAGTCATGAAAAATCTTTTAATTAGCAGTTTTCTTATATAAAGATGTCTTATTTAAAGAAGTCAAAGGGTCGTGTAAGCGAAAAAGATAGTCCTTTTTTCAAAATAGAAAAATGTTCTGAACTAATTACTTTAGAAGACAGATTGATGATGGACATTTCATTATTTTTATCATTGTTTTTGCTTTCTCCTTCTATTATCATCTCGGTGTACGTGTTCCACTTCGGGTTCTGGTCTGATTGTCAGTATTTCTGTAACCCCATTGTTGTCTGTCTCTCAGATTCTTGAAATATGTTTGATTTATTCTGAATCCTACTTCTTCTTGTATATTTGGACCCTTTGGATTTCGGCCTCCATCTAAAAAAATATCTTTTACCTCTTACATCCATTTCTAAATATAATTTATTCTCATCTTCCGTGCCTGAGGTTTCAATGTCTGATGCAATATATTGTGATCTATTCCTTGTTGTGGGATATCTTGAAAATCTTCTTACATTTAACTTATGGGACAGGTTATAGACATTGTCATTTTGGTAATATCTAGTATCTCTATTGATTTTTTTTTTTTTTATGTAACTATTTCTCGTTCTTTGGAGTCTATTTCAGATTGAATCTTAATATACGTAACTCTTTTTAAATTCTTCCAGTCCCTTAAATTGTTTCAGTTCTTTATTTATTTTGAAGAATCTCTTTGTCTAAACTTCCAAATATTTCTGTTTCATAATCTGCTAAAATAGCCAATAGGGTTTTTGAACAACTCGTTAGGGCTGACTCTAGTGATGTCGCGAACATAAAATTTTCGGTTCGGGAACCGAGAACGCGAACTGCCGCAAATGTTCGCGATCCGGCGAACCCGGTGAACCGCCATAGACTTCAATGGGCAGGCAGATTTTAAAACCCACAGGCACTTTTTCTGGCCACAATAGTGATGGGAAAGTTGTTTCAAGGGGACTAACACCTGGACTGTGGCATGCCGGAGGGGGATCCATGGCAAAATTCCCAAGGAAAATTACATAGTTGATGCAGAGTCTGGTTTTAAGCCATAAAGGGCATAAATTACCTAACATTCTTAAATTGTTTGGAATGATGTTCTTTAAAACATCAGGTATGATGTTGTATCGATCAGGTAGTGTAAGGGTTAGGCCCGCTTCACAGTGACAGACCAAACTCCCCGTTTAACGTATCGCAAACAACCGCAAACAGTCCCTTTGCACAACCGCAAACTGCCCATTTGCACAAGGTTGGATACCAAGCTAGCCATGTCCCGTTCCTTGTCCTCACTGATGTCATTGAAGGTCTCTTCCTCCACCCAGCCACCAAGGGTCCCCGAAAGGTGACAACAAGCCCCCTGGGACGCCTGCTGTGTTTGGTCTTCCACCTCCTCAAAGCCACCTTCCTCCTCTTACTCCTCTTCTTCAGACTCCTCTCACTGTGTTGCCTCTCTCTGCATTATTATAAGGTGTGTTAAGTAGTACTACTCTTATCAGTTTAATACCTGTTACAGCACTTATCACGGGGCGTGTATAAGGCCTGGATTTTTTTAACCGAGAGATGGAAAAAGATGCTTGGTTGGTCATATCACTTCAATTTTGGGGCACGGCGCGTGCAATCAAAGGGGCCACCAGATAGGAGTGGCGTGTTTGTAAGTACTACTCTTATCAGTTTAATACCTGTTACAGCACCTATCAAGGGGCGTGTATAAGGCCTGGATTTTTTGAACCGAGAGATGGAAAAAGATGCTTGGTTGGTCGTATCACTTCAATTTTGGGGCACGGCACGTGCAATCAAAGGTGCCACCAGATAGGAGTGCCGTGTTTGTAAGTACTACTCTTATCAGTTTAATACTTGTTACGTCACCTATCAGGGGGCGTGTATAAGGCCTGGATTTTTAGAACCGGGAGATGGAAAAAGATGCTTGGTTGGTCATATCACTTCAATTTTGTGGCACGGCGGGTGCAATCAAAGGTGCCACCAGATAGGAGTGGCGTGTTTGTAAGTACTACTCTTATCAGTTTAATACTTGTTACGTCACCTATCATGGGGCGTGTATAAGGCCTGGATTTTTAGAACCGGGAGATGGAAAAAGATGCTTGGTGGTCGTATCACTTCAAATTTGGGGCACTTTGTGACATTAGCTTCTTACGCTCAAACATGTCCTTTACAGGCACCTGACTATGGGCAGATGAGCAGGAACTGCTCAAGGCGAGAGACGGAGTGGCGGATGGTTGAGAGGGGGCAAGGAAGACAGCAGTGGTTGATGTGACTGATGATGCTGGACCAGGAGGAGGATGGCGGCTTTGAGTTTGTGTGCTGCTTGTACTAATGTGTTGGTCTGGAGTCACCCAAACATTAGGTCTCAACCTGTAGAGGATAAGGGAACCAGGCTACTCTAGACCTCATTCATCATTACAGGTTTTGAGAGATTAGTTCTATGCGTGCAAGCTACTGTGACAACAGATATGAGTGGAAATGTGCACTTGCAGAAGTTGGCAGAGTAGACGCTGTAGGCCTGACACAGACGCTTGCAGACAAGTAACTGCTATTCAATGTATTACAGTCAAAATTGTATTCTTTGTTTAAATGTGCACTACTGACTGTTACACCAGATATGAGTGGTGGCACTGACTGGGCAAGTGGGCACAGTATACGATGTGAGCCTAAGACACACACGCTGGCAGGCAGGCAAATGAAATTAGATTACACAGAAAAAAAGTGTTGTTTTTTTAAATGTAGAGTGCTGGTACACCACTAGATTGGATTGGTTGAACTTGGCACAGTACTTGTAAGCCTGACACACACACTGGCTAGCGGTCAGGCAAATGAACTTAGATTGGCGGTCAGGCAAATGAACTTAGATTTAAGAAAATAAAATTATTGTTTTTTTAAATGTAGTCTGCTGGTACCCCAACTAGATTGGATTGGTTGAACTTGGCACAGTACTTGTAAGCCTGACACACACACTGGCTAGTGGTCAGGCAAATGAACTTCGATTGGCGGTCAGGCAAATGAACTTAGATTTAAGAAAATAAAATTATTGTTTTTTTAAATGTAGACTGCTGGTACCCCAACTAGATTAAATTGGTTGAACTTGGCACTGTACTTGTAAGCCTGACACACACACTGGCTAGCGGTCAGGCAAATGAACTTAGATTGGCGGTCAGACAAATGAACTTAGATTTAAGAAAATAAAATTATTGTTTTTTTAAATGTAGACTGCTGGTACACCACAATATTGTATTGGTTGCACTGTGCACACACAGTATAAGTTGCGAGCCTGACACACACACTTGCTAGCAGGGGCTAGCAGGGAGACAGGCAAATGAAGTTAGATTAGACAGAAAAAAACAAACAAACAAAAAATGATGTTATAGCCCTATAAAAAGGGCTTTTTGGGGTGCTGTGTTTACAGCAGAGATCTGATGAGTCCTTCAGCACTGCACTGGACACTGAATAAACTTGCCTAGCTATTGATTTCCCTATTCAATCAGCATCACCTACACTCTCCCTCCTCTCAGTAAGACTGCAAGTTAGTTATGATTCCAACATGGCTGCTGTCCATGAGGTAGAAGGGTCTGGAAGGCAGGGTATGATGCTGGAATGGTATGATTGGCTGGAATGTGTCTGCTGACTGTGAAGTGCAGGGTCAAAGTTTGCTCAATGATAAAGTATAGGGGGCGAACTATTTGTGACATCTCTAGCTGACTCCCATCTTTCTTTATATTGTGGTATGTGGAAATTAAAGGATGGAAAAATCCTAATCCTTAAACCTCTAGGTATCATATTGTACCCTAGGAGGTGTTTGCCATGTGTTGTTTTGTTCCAGAAGGAGCTTAATTACTTTTTCAGTAATTTTTCTAGATCAGCTAGACTTTCTGTCCACCCCTTTTTATCTGTTCTCTCAGACCCTTGACTAAAGGTTCTTTCTACTTCCTCCATCCTTTTTTTATATCTATGGCGGTAGTCTATACCTAAATCTATCTCTGTCCTTTTTGTGGATAAATTCTTTCAGAGAGCTATCTTTGATAGCTTAAGTCAACACTTTTTAGAAACAAAACTTTTTGAAAGAAATATTACCATCTATTGTTTGAGCTTCTTTAATTTATATTTCTTATATACTTCTAATATTTTTGATACAATTGGCTAAGTTTTAATGGAGTTTGTTACTGTTTGCCTTCCTCTGGATTCAATACCGGTGTGCTTTACCAGTAGTTCAACTACAAGTTGCATGTTAAGAAGCATTCTGTAATGGTTTAAAATACTCATTCAGACAAAGTTGACCTATTGTTATGAAACTCATGCATAGCTCAGAGTTCAATTTTTTAGTATTGTTAAAAATAATTGGTTGACCACTGTTTCAAATATAACTTCCATGTTACAAAGCTTTATGTAATGGTTTAAAATACTTATTGATTCAAAATTCATCCATTCTTATATTATCCTGACATACTTGACAATTAAAAAGGTTAATATTGTTAAAAAAATATGGTTTTCACAGTTCTTCAAATACAAGTTCAATGTTAAAAAAATAAAAACATTCATTGCAATTATTGTACTTCTTTGTAGATAAAAAAAGGTTAAGAGTGTCAGAGACTCACATTGTGTGGCAAACAGCATTCCCAGACTTACAATTTTATTGTATCCCCATGCCCCATTGCCTATAACACCCTGTTCCTTTCATGCTCCCTATGGCAACCCACTGCATGGCCTGTGTTATAGAGTGGTATACCATTTAGCCCCAATCAGCATCACCCACTCCTCTCTTTAAGGCCAGAGGCTGCCCATCATGACATTTTTCACGCCCCAGTGTATTACACCCAACGGCATGGTGTAGATGACATACCCTCCCATGAAAGTGTTGTACATGATTGCACTCAATACACTGATGTATTGTGTGGGGGGTCACTAGCCCTTTAATAGCCAGTGCATTGGAACACCTGTTGGTCATGTGGGTTTCCTGATTTGTATTAACTGCTTGTGTATTGGGGTCTATGTTACCCTTGAGGTTGATATGTGTTATCTGGTGGTATATTATTGCCAATAGTTGATGTTCCATTATGTGTAATGACTCAAACATATTCATTCCAAAATTATTTTTTTAAGATCATATTTGTGCATTTGTCACTGTAACATATTGATATATAATGCACTTACATGCTTTATCATGCTTTTTTACGACTGTACTGTCTCTTCAACTGCTTTTGCTGGGTCTCAGATATGCTTTTGATGTTCCCAATATGTATAGTGATTCAAACATATTAATAAAAAAATATGTTTTGCCAGTACTCTGTACAGTTACAATTGAATGGTGTCTTTGTGAAAATCTTTGAAAAAGCAACTTGTAAAATTATGGATGTGTGAAAATCAATGGGAAAGTATCTCATAATATTGCGAGTATGGGTTGTTCTAAACCATTTTAAGTAGCTCACTTGCAGACATGAAAAAAAAGTCAGTTGAATAGAGTTACTGATCTGTTTATAGAGGTGTGACTTTACCCAATATGGTGAATTTAATAGCACCCTTAGTTTTCCATATGTAATACAGTTGTGCTCAAAAGTTTCCATACCCTAGCAGAAATTATGACAATTTGGCATTTATTTTGAAAATATATATATTATTTTTTTATTGAAGGATAAAGATCATATGAAGCCATTTATTTGCTTGGCTCCTTTTTAAATCATAATAACAGAAATCACCCAAATTGCTCTGATCAAAAGTTGACATACTCTTGAATGTTTGGCCTTGTTGCAGACACACAAGGTGATAAACACAGGTTAAAATGGCAATTAAAGATTAATTTCCAACACACGTGGATTTTTTAATTGTAATTAGTGTCTGTGCATAAATAGTCAATGAGTTTGTTAGCTCTCACATGGATGCACTGCGTATTATACAGGATGTATTCACCATGGGGAGCAGAAAAGAACTGTCAAAAGACCTGCGTAACAAGGTAATGGAACTTCATAACAATGAAAAAGTATATAAAAATATATCCAAAGCCTTGAAAATGTCAGTACTGTTCAATCACTTATTAAGAAGCCGAAAATTCAGGGATCTCTTGATACCAAGCCAATGTCGGGTAGACCAAGAAAAATTTCAGCCGCAACTGTCAAAAGGAATGTTCTGAAGAAAAACCCACTGGCAACCCTAGGAGAAATACAGGCTGCTCTGGAAAAAAAAAGGTGTGGTTGTTTCAAGGAGAACAATATGACGATACTTGAACAAAAATTAGCTGCATGGTCGAAATGCCAGAAAGAAGCCTTTACTGCTCCAATGCCACAAAAAAGCCGGTTACAATATGCCTGTCAATACCTTGACACGTCTCACAGCTCTGGTACACTGTAATTTGGAGTGACAAGATAAAAATAGTGTTTTATGGTCACAACCAAAAGTGCTATGTTTGGAGAGGGGTCAATGAGGCCTATAGTGAAAAGAATACCATCCCCACTGTGAGGCATGGTGGTGGCTCACTGATGTTTTGGGGGTGTAGGAGCTCTAAAGGCATGGGGAATCTTGTGAAAATTAATTTAAAGATGAATGCAGCACTTTATCAGAAAATACTGGCAATTTGCATTCTTCTGCACGAAGGTTGCGCATGGGAAACTCTTGGACTTTCCAGCATGACAATGACCCTAAGCACAAGGCCAAGTTGACCCTCCAGTGGTTACAGCAGAAAAAGGTGAAGATTGTGGAGTGGCCATCACAGTCTCCTGACCTTAATATTATCAAGCCACTCTGGGGAGATTTCAAACCTGCGGATTTTGCCAAGACAAATGGGCAGCTATACCACCTGTAAGAATTAGGGGCCTCATAGACAACGATTACAAAAGACTGCACGCTGTCATTGATGCTAAAGTGGGCAATACACAGTATTAAGAACTAACTATTTAAACTTTTGATCAGGGCCATTTGGGTGATTTCTGTTATCATTATGACTTAAAAAGGAGCATAACAACTATGTGATAATAAATGGCTTCATATGATCACTATCCTTCAATAAAACATAAAACATTTTTTTGCATGATCAGTCATATTAGAGCACATGGGGCTCTACAGTGCCTTGCAAAAGTATTCACCCCCTTGAATGTTTACCCATTTTGTTACTTTACAGCCTTAAGTTCAATGTTTTGTTAATCTGAATTTTATGTGAAGGATCAGAACACAATAGTTTAAGTTGGTGAAGTGAAATGAGAAAAATATATACATAAAACTATTTTTTAGAAATAGAAAACAGAAAATTGGCATGTGCGTATAAATTCCCCCCACTTGTTATGAAGCATATTTAGTGAAATGATGTCCACCTGTGCGCAATCTAAGTGTCACATGATCTGTCATTACATATACACACTTTTTTTGAAAGGCCCCAGAGGATGCAACACCTAAGCAAGAGGCACCACTAATCAAACACTGCCATGAAGACCATTTTTATTGGCAATTTGAAAAAAAAACACCACAGAATAGACAGTATTTCCTTGATTACATTAATTAATATTAAAATTAATAATTCCATTTTTATGAAAATATATTCAGGTTTAAGAATAGATAGATTATTGCACATTGTTTGAAATTATTTTAAATACATTTGAAAACATTTCACCTAGTGTTTTATTAACTCAATATGTAACAGAACAAAATTGATTTGGTTACATTAAACAATCACTTAATTAATATTAAATATAATTCTAATAATGTATTTCTCCATAATATATTGAAATAATCTAATAATACAAACACAAATATTTTTTTTTTACAATAGAATTAAATTCCTGTGAATCCCCATGTATTTACCATTCCCTTTCAGTTGCAATATGTTAAAATCAAGGTTATAAAAATGTTGAATTCCAAATATGAGTGAAGGTGGTAGCATCATAATGTGAATAGTAGTTTAGGATTAGATTAAGTTTCAATATAAATTGGTTTTGTCTTAGTTTGTTTAGATTTTGGCATTGCTTTATATACTAAGATTTCTACATGACCCTTATCACCAAGTGTAATCACTGACATCTTGTACATATCACAAAATTTGTATGAAATATTAACAAGCCTTGAGAAAGATAGCAACAAAACTATCGAAACAGGTCGGCATATTTTATTCCCTTTTTCTGATAGCAGGATATACATCTCCTTTCCTTGATGTGATCCCTCCATGACACTGCTAGCGTATCTTGCGCTATGCTATGGTGATCTGTTCACTATATACTAGACTCTTAAGAATTCCTAAGTCAGTCACAGTTATCTTTGCGTATGCGGGAAGGTTTCAGGGGTTTAATAGCAGTAAGTCCTACGGGCTACAATACGGGCTACGTTTTAACACGTAGACCAAATTTAATGGGGCTGACAGTTATCATCATGTAAGCACCATTATGTATTTGTTATTTACATATATTTGAAACTTCCCTTTCAAGAACAATATTTTTGAGCTGTATTTGTACCTTTAACATGGAAAATCACTATAATTGACACCAGTATAAAACTGTAAATTGTATACAATCCTTTGAATTGTGCTTTGGTGCTTTAAAAGCCATAAAAATGTATATGTAATCAATATCCAACATACTTTTTTTGTATTATTACATTATTAAATTGGATAACACTAGTTACTCATGAATAAGGCTTACTCTTTTCCAATATGGACACTGACATTTTGTCATTGATGATCCTCCCTTGATAGCAAGACCACTATCCTGCTAATTACAGTTGCATTTTTATTTTCATCAAGGCCTACACACACACAGTGGAAAATAGGCCTAAATTATGAGTAAGTGGTGTCATCCCTTTATCTTAATAATGTAGTAATAAAAGAAAATATGTTATAAAGTGGAAAATTGATAAATCTGACTTTGTTTTTTATGACAATTAAAATGTTATTGAATTGTCTGATAAACTAATGGTATTGGAACAGTGAAGGTACATTCAGGAGGTATTATTGTGTACAGTTGGAAATTCTAAAATCATTCACAGACTGGCACTAAAGTTCAGTTCTACTAAGCAATGGAATCTCAAAAAGAATGACAAAGCAGTTTGCCAGGCAAAGACATTAATTAATAAAGATCAGCAGCACATATTAAAAAGTGTTTGGTCCTTTCCTATAGTGTTGCCGAGCTTGCCGGTCCCCGCCATGGACGCGACATGCCGCGTGCACAATGCAGCAGTACTACACAGGCAGTTTTAAATTGATAGCTCAAAAGGGGAGGGGTTAGGCTTTTAAAATGGATTGCTGTAGGGGAGAGGGGTTAGGCATAGGGTTAGGGGTTAGGATTAGGCACAGGGTTAAGGGTTAGGCAAAGGGTTAGGGGTTAGGGTTAGACATAGGATTAGGGGTGAGGGTTAGGCATAGGGTTAGGGGTTAGGGGATAGGGTTAGACATAGGGCATGGTTAGTGGTTAGGGTTAGGCATAGGGTTAGGGTTAGACATAGGATTAGGGGTTAGAGTTAGGCATAGGGTTAGGGGATAAGGTTAGGCATAGGGGCAGCGTTAGTGGTTTGGGTTAGGCATAGGTTTGGGGTTAGGGTTAGACATAGGATTAGGGGTTAGGTTTAGGCATAGGGTTACGATTAGGCTTTATTATAGGGTACTCACATTAGTTGTTTTTAATATGTTTAGTGCAAATAGTATGTAGCGCATTCTTGCCTCTAGGAGGTGCTGTGGCACAGCTTTCAAGCACGCTCTATAAAAAGGATAGATCCAAGTGTTTTACTTACATTTTATTTAAACATAGCCTTGCAGTGTTATATATTGTGAATTATTTAACAACTGATAATGTTAATAGAGAAAATAAAAGTGCTTTTTGTGTGCAGAAATTGAGGTTGGTTTCTAGTTTTTGGCATGAATACATGCAGCTGACTATTCCATGTAACTGTGCCTCATTATCCTATCTCAATCCTATTTTTTTTTTTTTTTTTAAATCTCTTATGCAGTTGATGTTAAGGCATTTTGCATGAGTCATTACACTTTTCCCTTATTTTGTGCTTTAAAGATGGAGGTCTTGTTATGAAGGGAATACTATAAAAAAAATCACTGTATCCATATTGGAAAAAAAGGCAAAATTGTGAGGAAGTTGTGCATTATTTTAATAAATTAATAGAAGAAAATATATTATAAAGTGGAATATTGATTAAACTGGCAATTTTTATTCTGACCAGTGGCACTATTCAAGATAATATAAGATTGTAAATATCTCCAATATATAACACTGTAAGACACCAACAATGTTTGATTAGGTCAGTTAAGTTCTTCATCATTCTCTTCTTGATGCAAGTTCTGCAAAATAAATTAATAAATAGTATTAACCATACAAATTTTATTTTATATATGTTATAATACAATAGTTTTCATAATTTATTTTGTCATTTATTACAACATTATATAATATATATATATATATATATATATATATATATATATATATATATATATATATAAATATATATATATATATATATATATATATATATATATATAATCCATGCTCCATCTCAATAGCTGCCACTTTTACCCTTCATCAAGTCAGTATGTTTTGTTAACATCATATGCCAACATCAAACAACTAGAAGGTCAGTAGTCAGTAGTTACTGATATATAACTGATCTAATTATGTAGAATTACTATGTAATAACACATGCTAACAGTGTACATATTAATACATAATCAGACAAATACATTTAAAAATGTGATGCTTTATATGCAAGTGCGTTTCATAGGCGATCAAATACAGTAATTATAATAATCAATAGTTATAACTGCAGTTGATTGTTATTAATATTTTGTACAAGCTTTAGATAATGGAGCTTGAAAATAAGACATACATTATGCAAAATATCGTGCTTTGTAACTCCCCATTTCTAAGGCTCTTAAATAACTCCAAATGTGTTGGGGGGTAAAGTTGAATAGCATGTCCAGTTGGTTAAATTACTATGGACCCAAAGATTTTTAAGTGTTAAAGTCTATGGCATTATTATTATGTATACCAACTGGGTATGTTCTTTCAGATTATCATCCCCCACTGTCAATCAGATGATATAAGACATTAACAGAGGGGAAAGATATCTACAGGTAATGTATGCTGAAAATACCTAACTTTTATTCCCCCATACCAAATGAGCTTAATTAATTATTATTTATTATGTTTCTCTTAAAGTGCTCTTAAAAACAGCTAAACAGTCTATTGTTTTCTAGGGTTGTTAATTCTTGAGAATTTTCTTTGTAGCTTTCATAGGTGAATCCACATTTCTGTTATATTAATGTGCATCCATGGGATTAATGGGTGGCAATGATGTGTTCATATATGACACAGTGACAAAATGATCTACCCTTTTGCTGTGTTATCATGCAAGTAGGTCTCATCCTCCACAATCAATCAAAATGTGACATAAAATAATATATTAGAGCCTCACATTAATGTTCTAGAATCACACTGACAGTGCTGTATATCTAAAGAATGATTTACTGTATTGAAAATTGTGTGTAGAATATATAACCAGTTCTTTAAAAAAAACAGCTTGTTGTGGTGAGAAGGGCAGGATCTTTTCACATTTGTCAACGTAATCCAAACATAGTCCAATCATGCACACTCAACAATTCAACTTTTTTTATAGCAGGAAAAATATTATATCTTTTTCACCTTGTTATGAAGCTATAATCTACATCAATTTGCAGTTGATAGGTGCTGGTCCATTTTCTTTTTCCTGATCCAGGAATGACTTCCAGTCAGGTGGTGATAATGGCAACTTGATCTGAAAATGGTTCCAGAATCTAGAAAGAGATTATGTTATTGTGAGTAAAACAAACAGAAGAGAATGTAGGGTAAATCAGAACCAAACATAGGTTTGGTGTTAAATAGTCATAAAATGGTAATATTACCTTATGTACAATATATATTTTGATGCTACGCATTTTAATTCAGCAAATGCATAACGGTTTCTAACATAGGATCCAGCCGCAAAATAAAATGTAGTGTGATAAAGGAATGTCTGTTTGTTTAAAGGGACTCTTTGGGAAGTTTGTTTCGTTTTATCTAAATATTGCAACAATATTTACTTAATTTTACCCTCTGCAGTGTGATTGTGTTTATACTTTACTTCTAAGAAGGCCACAGAGTAATAGTTTCTCTACTTCTGGAACCGCCCTATCCACTCCTGTTCACTCATGAGTGCTGACATTTATTACATGTTACCCAAGGCCATGTTCATGTGGACCATGGCCACATACTACTTCAACCAGTCATTCAGATAATGTGTGTTAGAAGCTGTAGAGACTTTAAACTGTCAAGGTTTGTTTCAAAGAGAAAAAAAAATTAACTATGAGGAGAATATGGAGATTTGTATGTTACGGGCTTGCAACATGTTATTATAAATGACTAAATGTAATCATTATGATTAAAAAGGTGGAATTATAGGATATGTAATTAATAGCCATACTAGGAGTTATAGGAAAAGGATGTATTGAACAACAAAATAAGTATCTGTCCCTTCTTCTTTCTCATTTTGAATCAGTATAGTTAATATTTTTTAACACATTGTGTACATGAAATGTAAAAAAAGGATGTACATATCTAAACATTAATCTCTTCACAGTACATTTTTTAGTCAGTTTAGAGTATGGTTCCACCTAAACAAATAAAAATATACAGGAAGAAAAAAAGTAAACATAGCTAAAACATTTATATAAAATAAGAAAAAATGCCTAGAAACTCTAATGATATACTTCAGCAGTCTTTTCAATAAGAGGAATAATGAGAAGACACATGATTCACTTTAAGGTTGGAAAGCTGTTGGAGAAGTTCTCCATTCTTATGTTTTTCATTTGGGAAGTATGTACCAAGACTGAACATTTATAAAGAAGATTTTTTTTCTAGTGAGCTCTATTTGCCTTTACAAACAACATGGCCTAACTTCAGTAGGTTTAACTGGCGTGCCAAATAATGAATAAATTGATACATTAATATACTTTACCTATTCCTAATATGCAGGAAGCATTGTGCTGAAGAGCTGACAATCTGTTTCTATGTTCCTGCAGCATCCAGTGTAGTTTTGCACGTTTCTGTAGCTGTGGTGTAAGTGTCAGCAATGTGTGCAGTGTGTAGTGTAAATGTGGTGCGTGCGTGAGGTAAAGCCGTTAGTGTAGCTGTGTACTTCCGCATTGATAAATGGCGCGAATGTGTATGTGACGCTGGTGTGTATGATTTTCCGTCCTTAGTAAAAGTGTATCTTTAACTTGTACGTCTTTTTGGAAAATCTGTATGTGCTTGGTGCTGTTTTACGTGTTTAGGGTCCTGTAGCCTCGTTTTCGTTTTTTTTTCGGCAGCCATTTTTTCTCTCGCTTAGGGGAATTTCGTGTGTCTAAACTCGTGAATTTGGACTTAAATGGAGGTGTAACTTCACTTGCAGAGGTCCTGGGTGCCCCAACTTGCTGTGGGTAAGATTTTTATGTGTTTCATGTGTGTATTTATTGTGTTTTGACTGTTTTCCGTTGCGCGCAGTTTGGCCGTTAAGTTTGTATTTTTGCGAGGTCGTAATGTTTTTTATTCTAAGTCCCGCATCTCGTATTTTTGTCTGCTAAGTCCGTAAATGTGCGTCGGGTCGTATTGTTGGTAAAATGCTGCTTGTGTGGGTGTTTGTAACCGCGTGTGAGGCGCCCTTGAGCCTCCACCTCCGCAAATGTGGCCTCTCCCTTCGCGAGGGTCCGTATTTGCGGCCTGTAATGAGCCTTTGGCTCATTGCAGCCGATGTAATAGCCTCCACCTTCCGCAAATGTGGCTCCTCGTTTGCGGACCAACTGCGTCCCTCGCTTCACAAGGGATGCAGTTCTTGCGAGCACGCTTCGCGAGCTTGCAAGAACTGCGTAGCTTGCTACGCAAGCTTGCAAAATGTGATGACGATTCATAGTTTGACTATTATAATATGGGATAATATCTGCCTGTCAAAAAAAATAGATAAATGTACTAAGGCAATAGAAGGGTGTAAAACTTAATTCTGCACATACTTGCTTTTATGGGATGCACAGTTTTCAAGGGGCAGTGAAACACTTTTCATGTTAAATCTATGTTATAGTTCACCTTTAATTAACATTAAAAATGCATGTACAAACCACAGCAAAGCAAATCTGTAGTCAAAAAATATAATTTTAAAACACAGTTTACCTTATTAATGGCCACCGCTGTACCCCAACCCATCTCTCTCATTGTACTTAGCCCCACTGAAAATACAATTTTCAACTGAGATTGCATTAATTAGGAAGGGAAAAAACAACATGAAAAGAGCTTACAGTGGTGCTTTAATACAAGGAGAACATTTTGACTTTCCATATAGGTTTATTTATTACATTAGCCAGGGATCAATTTATGTGTGGGGCAATGATACATGAAACATAGGTGCATAGTTATAGTGTTGTAAGAATGTATATTTTTAGTAAATTTTAGTGTGTACCTACTATATTGCTATTAATATTTATTCATATATATAATAAAGCAACCTACTGGTGATGGTAGATGTCAGGGTCACGTAGTAATCGTGTCTGGAATCCAATGTATAAGTCGTCCCATAGCAGTCCATTCTTTACCACATGCCTCATGACCGTAGCTCGGCTTCTTATCTTTTAAAGAAGAGAAATGACATTACAATTACAGAATTCAAACATACCTGATATAATCATATAGGATTTCTGAATATACAGCTTAGTCAATGCATAAAATATTGTTATACCCAATTATTCATTGCTGAAGGAATCCATTTTCTTCTATCAGCCTATCCTGTCATTATTTCTCAGGAGAGTGTAAGCTAATGACCATTTAATTAAACCTGATGAATGTACTGGTGGTTGTAGATACCACATTCCCATTGTGCAGATTGAAACTTCCTGTGTAACATCCTGGAAGTTTCAATCTGCACAATGGGAATGTGGTATCTACAACGTGGTTGAAGTAGTATGTGGGCATGGTCCACATGGGCATGGCCTTGGGTAACATGTTAAAAATGTCATCACTCATGTGCAAACAGGAGGGGATAGGGTGGTATAACAGCAAAAAAAAAACAAAATGGCAGAGCCTACAGCAGTATAGCTGCATATTCAATGTAATGTATTAGAGGCTATATTATTTTTTCTATTGTAAAAACATTTTGCATATTTTCAAATGAAATTCTTCAAAATTGTATTTTTTTAAATATATGACTACAATGATCCTTAAACTCTGCAACTATTACTCTGTCTACTACATAAACACCTCACAATGTGAGGGTAACACTTATGTTACACAATGGTTCTGTATTAGCATGTAAGTGTGCATATGTTTTTTATGCTTATATAATATACTAGAGACTTGCCCGTCAAAAAATGACGGGGCAATAAAAGAAAGTGTTGAAATGCTGTTTGCCACACAATTTGAGTGTACTGTGTGCCTCAACTATATAGACCCCTCTAACAGAGTAATGAAGGCATGTAATATCACTATAAGTGCCATGAGGGTCATCCAGGACCCTCATGACACAAAGTGTAAGCACTACACAATTTTACCCGGTCACTTATGGGGTACTATCCAGACCCTCATAAGCCTCTATTTAACCCCATCAGTCCCATAAGTGTATATTATGACCATTATGGGCCTATTACCACCCAACATTAACCACATAAGAGCCATGACGGTCCTCAAGGACCATCATGCCACAAAGTCTAAACACTCCACTGCACTATACCCCCCAATAAAACATTAAATATAAACTAACCCCCCTCTACACTAACCTATTAACACCTACACTATCTACCTACACTACCTGCCTACCCCCTAATAACCCCCTCCCCAAAAAAAGTAGTCTTCAAAAACCAAAAATCTACATTACATAAAAGAAAAAAACCTAAATCACAAAAAATAAAACATCTACATTACAGAAAATAAAAAAAAACTAAATTACAAAAAATAAAAAATCTACATTAGAGAAAATAAAAAACATAAATCACAAAAAATAAAAAAAATCAACATTACAGAAAATAAAAAAACCTAAATCACAAAAAATTAAAAAAGGAACATTACAGAAAATAACAAAATACATTAACCCCCCCCCCCACTACAGAAAAAGAAATATTACACACCTGAAAAGGAAAGACATATATTACATACAATACAATCCATACAATACAAATACAATGAAATACAATACACCCCTATCTAATATACATCCCTCAATCTATCTAATATACAATACATCCTGTCTATGTAATATACATCCCCCAATCTATGTAATATACAATACATCTAATATACATTACCCAATCTATCACATATATAGTTGTGAGCATACAAGCCGTTGCTAACGCTTGCGGGCTCAGAACTGCGTCCCTCGCGAAGCGAGGGACGCAGTTCCCCGCAAATGCGGGTCCTCGCAAAGCGAAGGGCCACATTTGCGGTGGTGGAGCATCCCAACGTCCCCGCAAATGCTGATCCTCGCGAAGCGAGGGTCCGCATTTGCGGAGGTGGAGGCTCCTACGTCGGCTGTGTTTGTCCGCAAGCGAGGGGCCGCATTTACGGTGGTGGAGGCTCCAACGTCGGCTGTGTTAACACACACACACACACGACTTTAAAAAAAAAAAAAAAACTCAAAGGCGCCTCACACCCGGTTAAACACACACACGCAAGACTTTAAAAAAAAAAAACTCAAAGGCGCCTCACACACTGTTAACACACATAGGCACGACTTAGAAAAAAATACACTGCGTCGTACACGTAAAAAACAACTGCGTGCCTCGCAAACAAATTACGGCCGCATCGCAAAAAAAATTGTCCGCGAAAGGACCCATTCCCAACACGCAAACCGGACAATAACGGCGCGCATGAAAACATCAGAAATAAACACAACGAACACATAAAATGCTTACTTACAGCACCTCGGAAAGTTAATTTACACGTCCATTCAAGTAAAAAAAAAAGAGTTTAAACTGCCGAACTAAGCGAGAGAAAAAATGGCCTCCGAACAAAACGAAAACAAGGCTTCAGACGTAACTATACTACAGTGACTCGCAAGACTGAAATACATACTATGCGGAACGTACCACACTGATATTAACCACCATTTTGAAAACTACTATGCACAAAATGGAACGCAAATTGTAAGCTGGAACGCAAATAGCGCATGCGTATTGCGTTCTAACGGTCTCAGGCAGTTGAAAGTTTATTAATACTGCCTACTTTCCAGAAAATTCTACATTTATACTCAGGTGATGAACGGAGTGACTGGATAGTTAACTGCTGCTGTTACTTGAGAAGAGAATTGTTTCCTAATTTCCTACTTTACATTGTGCAAATTAGAACTGAGAGGTAAGCTATAATATATTACATTTTTTTATCAAGACAGGACAAAAAAAAAAAAAACTTTAAGTATGAAAATGTGATTTATGTATAGTGACATGTGGCACGCACATTTATGTGTATAGCGCCTGCAACAAACTAATCTTAATCCAAACTAATTAAACAATTAAAATAAACAACTTTCCAAACATACACATCTCATTGACGTCATTTTTTGACGGGCAAGTCGCTAGTCTAATATAAAATACATCCCACAATGTAATATACAGTACATGCTATCTCTATCTAGAAACCCTAATTCTAAGCTAAAATAAAATAATTAAGGCCACTTACCTTTGAGATGTCCCTTCAGATCAGCCACCTAGGGAAAAAATATAAACAAATTAGTACAACATTTACATAAAATAAATAAACATAGTACATATTCAAAATATTCTACTCACCTTTCCAGCATGTCCCGTTCATCTTCTTTTCCTCCTCTCCGGTGCGGCCCCTGTTAAAAAAACACATTACATTAATACACATAGATAAACATAAAATACAGTAAAATAAACATAATATACATTGTACTTACCTCCCTGCGATGTCCCCGGCCTCCTCCTCTTCTGCCCCGGCTGGACCCTGTAAAAATCTGAGCTCTATAAAAAAATGGTGAAAAAAACTAATGGAGGTCCGCACTTGCGAACCTCCCCGATGCTAATGAGCCTCCTACAGAGTGTTCCAGAATAAAATTGGCAATGGCGGCTTTTGATTGGCTGAAAACGCTATCTATCAAATTCAGCCAATGAGAAGACGCCAATTGTGAGCCAATGAGAATGGGATACACCCCCACAGGTGATTGGCTGAAGACATTTGCGCCTTCCCATTGGCTGTAATACTGATTGACATTGACAACAGGCAATGAGAAGGCGCAAATGCCTTCAACCAATCAGTATGTGTGGGTGTATAACATTGTGATTGGCTATTGTCAGTGCAACCAATCAGAATGCGCTGATGCCTCCAGCCAATCATCCTGTGGGGGTGTAGTCCACTGTGATTGGCTGAAGGCATCTGCGCCTTGTGATTTACATAAAGATTGACAGCTGCATTATCCAATCAGAGTGGGATTTTAGGGTGTATCCCTTTCTGATTAGCTCACACATTGGCGCCTCCTGATTGGGTGAATTAGATAGACAGCGTTTTCAACCAACCAGAATGCGCCATTGCCTATTTTCTTCCGGAAAAGGCTCCGGGAGACTCATTAGCGTCGGGGATGTCCGCGAGTGCGGATGTGTGTTATTTTTTTTTTTTTTAGAGCGCGGTTGCAGGGCGGGACAGAACAGGAGGAGGCTGGAGACATCGCAGGGAGTTAAGTACAATGTAGATTATGTTTATTTTATTTTGTTTTATGTTTATGTATGTGTACTAATGTTGTTTTTTTTAACAGGAGCCGCACCGGAGAAGAAAAACAAAAAAAAGGACGGGGACATGCTGGAAAGGTGAGTAGAATATTTAGAATGCTTATAATGTTTATTTATTTACTGTAAATGTGGTGCACTAATTTTATTTCATTTTTTTCCCTAGGTGGCTGATCTGAAGGGACATCTGCAAAGGTAACTGGTCTTATTATTTTATTTTAGCTTTGAATTAGAGTACTTTATATATAGATATCATGTATTGTATGTTAGCTAGGGGTATGTGTTTTATATAGATAGCATAGCATGTATTGTATATTAGATTGTGGTATTTATTTAGATAGATTGGGGGATGTTTATTAGATAGATAGGATGTATATTAGATAGATAGTATTTATTGTATAAATAAATTGGGGGATGTATATTAGATAGATTGGGGATGTATATTACATAGATAGGATGTATTGTATATTAGATAGCGGTGTATTGTATTGTATTTCATGTTATTTGTATTGTATTGTATTGTATGTAATGAATGTATTGTATTGTATGTATTATATGTATTTCGTTTTAAGGTGTGTAATTGTTTTTTTTTTCTGTAGTGGGGGGGTTGTAATTTATTTTTTTATTTTCTGTAAGGTTCCTTTTTTATTTTTTGTGACTTAGGTTTTTTATTTTCTATAATGTAGATTTTTGATTTTTGGTGATTTAGGTTTTTTTATTTTATGTAATGTAGATTTTTGATTTTTGTTGACTTTATTTTTTGTATTTTCTGTAATTAGAGTGGTGGGGGGTTATTAGGAGGTAGGTAGTATAGGTAGTGTAGGTGTTAATAGGTTAGTGTAGAGGGTGTTTAGTTGATATTTAATATTTTATTAGGGGGTATAGTGCAGTGTAGTGTTTATACTTAGTGGCATGATGGTCCTTGAGGACCATCATGGCACTTATGTGGTTAATGTTGGGTTGTAACAGGCTCATGATGGTCATAATATACCCTTATGGATCTGATGGGGTTAAATAGAGGCTTATGAGGGTCTGGATAGACCCCCATAAGTGACCGGGTTAATTATGGGTTTATGGGGGTCTGTACTGACCCCCATGAGTGAGGGGGTTAATGATATGTATTATGGGGGTCTGTATTGCCTCCTATGAGTGACAGGTTAATTAGGGGTTTATGGGGGTCTGTATTGACCCCATGAGTGACAGGGTTAATTAGGGGTTTATGGGGGTCTGTATTGACCCCCATGAGTGAGTGGGTTAATTAAGTGCTTATGGGGGTCTGTATTGACCCCCATGAGTGACAGGGTTAATTAGGGTTTATGGGGGTCTGTATTGACCCCCATGAGTGAGTGGGTTAATTAAGTGCTTATGGGGGTCTGTATTGACCACCATGAGTGAGGGGGTTAATTAAGTGCTTAAGGGGGTTTGTATTGACCCGCATGAGTGACAGGGTTAATTAAGTGCTTATGGGGGGCTGTATTGACCCTCACGAGTGACAGGATTAATTAAGGGTTTATGGGGTCTCTATTGACCCCAATGAGTGCCAGGGTTAATTATCGGTTTATGGGGGTCTCTATTGATCCCCATGAGTGACAGGGTTAATTATAAATTAATGGGGGGCTGTATTGACCCCCATGAGTTAAAGGGTTGATGATATGTATTTTGAGGGTCTGTATTGACCTCCATGAGTGACAGGGTTAATTAGGGGTTTATGGGGGTCTGTATTGACCCCCATGAGTGAGGGGGTTAATTAAGTGCTTACAGGGGTCTCTATTGACCCCCATGAGTGACAGGGTTAATGAAGGGCTTATGGTGGTCTGTATTGACCCCCATGAGTGACAGGGTTAATTAATTAAGGGCTTATGGGGTTCTTTATTGACCCCCATGAGTGACAGGGTTAATTAAGGGCTTATGGGGGTCTATATTGACCCCCAACATTGACAGGGTAAATTAATGGTTTATGGGGGTCTGTATTGAACCCTATGAGTGCCAGGGTTATTTGTGGGCTTATGGGGGTCTTTATTGACCCCCACGAGTGACAGGGTAAATTAAGGGCTTATGGGGGTCTATATTGACCCCCATGAGTGACAGGGTTAATTAAGGGTTTATGGGTTCTGTATTGACCCCATGAGTGCCAGGGTTATTTATGGGCTTATGGAGGTCTATATTGACCCTCATGAGTGACAGGGTTTTTTAGGAGTTGATGGGGCTCTGTATAGAGCCCCAGACAGGGTTAATGAATGGTTTATGGGGGTCTGTATTGACCCCCATGAGTGCCAGTGTTATTTATGGGCTTATGGAGGTCTTTATTGACCCCCATGAGTGACAGGGTTTTTTAGGGGTTGATGGAGCTCTGTATAGAGCCCCATGCGTGATAGGGTATTTTTTATTATTTTTTATTACGGGTCCTTTAAGGACCTTTACGGTCCTTTAAGGTTCGTAACGCAGGAATTTTGAATTTGCGTGCGATCGGCACCCCCACTGCGATGGTTAGTGTGGGGTTAATGCAGGTCTCCGAGCTTATCTCGGATCCTGTGGGGTTAATGCGCTTTTCTTAGCTTATCTTGGATCCCTTCTTGGGTAAGTTGTAGGTGGCTGGGCGGTCCTGGGTCTTTGAGCCTCGTTTTCGTCTGAACTCAGGAATTTGGACTTAAATGGAGGTGTAACTTCACTTGCAGAAGTCCTGGGTGCCCCCCCCCCCCCCCCCCCTTGCTGTGGGTAAGCTTTTTAATTATTTTTTTAGCTTAAGTCTGTGGTAGTGCAGCTTGTGTGGGGGTTTGTAACCACATGTGAGGCCGTAGAGACTCCACCTTAGTTGCTGGCAAGGAGCGCCTTTGGCGCTCCTTGCCAGCAACTGCAGCCCTTGCTTCATGAGGGCCGCAGGCTCGCGAGGCCCACAGTTGCTGGCAAGGAGCGCCGCAGAATTAGCAACGGCCTGCATGCTCACAACTATATATGTGATAACAACGAATAATTTCAATTGGATTAAATGTTTGCTCTGTCGTGATAAAATAGTTAAACACTCAAACAATTATGTGATTTCCACATAATAAAATGTATACAGTTTTTGTAATTAGGTTTTGTAATTAGCTTTTATTTTATTTAATTGAATGTGTAGAAAAGCACTCTTCTGTTTGGGGAAACCTTTTTCCTTTTTTATAGTGTCAATCAATAGTGGTATCAATATAAAATATAAATTCAGCTCTAGAATGAAAAGCACAGACACTGTTGTCTGAGTACTGGAAACTATTAAAAAATATATTTTCTAAACAAAAAGGGTAACAAATGGTCAGCAGACAAATTAACAGCGGGAAATAAAGTCTCATACTCCAGTTAACATGTCCCAATAGTGAGAAAAAATTAATTCTGATATTATTCAACCCAATTTTGATATGCAAATTCTTCATGTTTGTCGACTGGTAAGCCCACCTCCTGAAACACATAGAATGAACGTGTCACCTGACCTTGCCGGTGACATAATACTAACCATTGTTAATTTACAAAGCTAGTTTGTTTTTATGTTTTAACTGCATTTAATTCTAGTAATGGGCTACTATTAATGGATTACTCTATAAATATCGGTTCTCTTGCTTTTACATGTTCCCATATTGGTTAGGAATGTTGCCAGTTTCTTCTGCCAGATTAATCCCTATCTATCCCACAGAGCATTATTTTGCCCAATATAATGTGATTAGGGGATACATATTTTTTTCCAAGAAATGTAAAGATCTGATTACACAGTACTCTATAAATATTTGTTTTTGTCTTTATGGGTATATTTCATATTTAGCAAGTTTGAATATTAGCAGATTATTGCACATCAGTGATATTTAAATAGTAAAATGGATTGATACATGTTTTTCTTACTAATAGAAGGATTGTTGCATAGTACTTTAAATAAATTATGAGACTGATTTTTCTGTTAAACAAAATGAAAAAAAAAACAAGGTTTACAGCTAAGCTAAAGAGATTTATTATTCAGAGGCAGAGCTACCAGTGGTGCAGGTGGTACAGTGCACCAGGGCCCTGCTCTGGGGGCCCAGTGCGTTGTCATTTTCTTTTGACCTCCCACCACGGCCCTACCCACCATGACCCCCCAGGCCCATCTATGACCACATAACCCTCTACCCCAGCCAGAAATTAGTCTGTGCTTGTTTACAAAAAGCATTTCTACTGAAACTACAAAAGGTGGCAGTGTGGAGCTGTTCAGCATGCTGGAGATGTGTATGAGGGAAGAAGGTAACAGAGCACAGGCTGCAAAGGGACATCAATGTACAGGGGGATGGGTTTTGTGAGGGAGAGCAAAAGAGATAGAGATGGGTGCTATGTGAGGTGGGAGCTGAGAGGGATTGGTTGCTGTGCAGGGGTGACTGTTTACAAGGATTGGGTGCTATGAAGGGGTGTGTGCTTCCGGTAGCTGTGCCCAAAACCCTTTCTGCAGGAACGGGAGCTTTGGGCAGTCAGGAGTTAAGGCGAGGGGAGCAGCTATGGAAAGGGTTTTGGGAAGGGTGCTGTTATCGGAATGGGTGTTAGGGGGGAGCTATTATGGTAAGGGTCTTTTTTTTTTTGCACCAGGGCTCTCCATTCTCCACTACTAATATTATTGGTGGTAAATAGTGACAAGAAACTTAAGGAAATTAGAAATTTAAAAATTACTGATTAGAGTCTAATTATCCCAAATATCACTCCATGTTAAAGAACAATATCCTAATGCAGCTTCCAATAAGATATGTAATTTCTACACACACTAAGAGCAAAAATGAGGGAAAGTATAGAAGCTCCAGGCTTTCCATGACTCCCCATGGCTATCAGCTGTATTACAGGGTGAAAATTTGCATCTCTCTGGAACAGGTGACATTATCTTACTGTATTGACAAAAGGACACTTACTTTTCGTGGCACTCTTCTGTTATCCAGCCACTCCAGCATAACCTCCTTATAACACTGGACTTTCTTTGGACATTACCCTTCACTTGCTGTATCTTGTTTATGGTTTGTTTTAATGACATTTTGGTGGTCTTAATTGGAGCTTTTTTACTGGTCAGTTTGGGAATTTTTATGTTACTTTGTTTCTCTATTTCATTTTATTGACATATTATTTGTTCTAAGTAGAATAATACTTTTTTAATGATATTATATTGATGATATTAATGACAAAATTAGTTTGACATAAATATGTATTCATTTTGATCGGTGTCCATTATTAAGTGCTTCTTTACGTTCACTCATTTTTAGTTTTTTTCTCTTGCTTATTTGTAGGTTTGAGCACCAAAACTTTGTTTCTCTAATTTTGTATTGGGCCGTAGTGTTATCCCATAGGGATTGGCAGCTCCATTACCTTCATATTTATTTCTGAAGTGCCACTTCTTTTACATGGTTTTTTGTTGTCAGAATAAGACATAATAAAAAAAATGTTTAAATAAAATTCACTGAGTTTCACAGGGAAGATGAAGAGCGATGCATATTTTCTGTGGAGAAGCAAACTTTTCTGTAGTCTGCTCTCCACTAAAAATAGCCATTCTTAGAGGTGTCATTGTCACCTCTAAGAATCTGGCTCAGACAATCTGGCTCTGACTGGGACATGGAACACAATTTTTCTTTCATGCATTTAATACAATATGCTTTAAACAGTATTAAAAGTGTGTTTTATATGAAAAAATATTATGTAAAACTTGTTTAAATGTCATTGAGACTTACATGAATTTCACAAAGCATATTGTAACGGAACCCATCACTGTTTTACCCTGTTTTATGATTATTTAATTCTTGGTTAAAATATGATCACATTGCTGTACTGTATATATGTTGTTTTATGTTCTACAGAATATATTGGCTCAGAATATTAGCCAGACTTTTGCAGACCTAGGCTAATAGATAATCCTGTTACAGAGATTCAAGAGATAAGAAAGTTGTAAAGGATCCTTGCATTTTCCAAAGTGTTTTCATTCTCTGATAAGAACAATGAAGAATGATCTAATTAATGTCTGATTGTATCCAAGTTGCCAGGGAGGTGTGACTCACCTATTGTCCTATATGTGTATTGTGTGGGGGATATGTGCAATGTCTGTGTGTTATGTGTAAAAACATACTTTTACTAACTTTTGAACCCCTGGTCTGATTCATGCCATTTTTGTATATGTTGTTCCCCTGGGTGAGAGCTATTGAACGGTGCTGGACTTAAAGGTGTACCCCCTGTATTTGGGGTACATCCAGAATGTGGTTAAAATTGTGTCTGTTTTAATTGTGTTACCTGTTATCTGAGGGGAGGAGACGTGGGGGTTGAACCATGTATATAATTGGCTGTTGTGATAATTATGTGGGTGTAGCCCTTCAGAGGGCACCATTGCATAAAAGGAGATTCTCTGTCATTAAAATATAGTTCTACTTGACCCTTCAAAACGTAGCCTTGTCTCGTTATTGAAGGGATCGCTATATCATACTGGGGATTGCTATGCTTTTGCATACTCCCTTGAGCTGTAACTACTGAACGCTTGTTCCTGTCGTACTATCCTTGGAGTGTGTGGTGGTTTTGGTGTCCGGTGCAGTGCTTGTAGGCCTCGACGCAAGCTAGGACGCATCCATCAACGGAGGTACCCGGTCGGGTTGCCAGTAGATCCGTTACATTGGTGGCAGTGGTGGGATGGCGTCCTAGTAAGAGGAAAAGCAGCACGGAGACACCGGTAACGTTTGGAGTTACAAATTGAGGGCAACGCTAGTATCCGTACAGCGCCCCTGGCTACAGCAGGATGGAACCGGCTAGTTTTCAGACAGCGTTTCATGATGAGGAGGAGGAGGCGGCCGCGGACTACAGGGATGCAGACAGAAAGGAACTCTGGTATGATGCCCTGGAAGATGCCCAATGGCGGCGAGGTGAGAGTCTCCCCAGTGATGAGCAGCGGCTACAGAAGCGTGTGGCGATGCGGATGTATCTATTGGGAGAGCAGCCCCTGGATGAGTGGGTGACAAGACTAGAGACCCTGGTATGGCGAGAGCTCTGGCTAGACAACGCATACCAGGCCCTCTGGTGGCATACCGTTCGACTTACCCCCTGGACGGCTGAACACGACTTACCAGAGGGGGATGATTATGATGGCCCAGGTTTATTATGGGATGCCTTGGAGGACGACATTGATCTTGGCAGCACGGAGGAGTCTAGGTTTTGGGACATCTACGACTATCGGATGGGCATGTATGTCTGGGATGACGAAGGCGAGGTGAGCAAAGACATGACCCACCTGGTAACGAGAGAGTGGGAGCTGGAGCAGGACTACCAACATCTGCTCAGCTTCGTGCAGCCCCAACCTACTCGACAAGCAGAACCAGACTTCATTGACTGGTCCTGGGATGACCTCCAGATGGCAGGTAGAGATGGGACCGAGGTCTCTCTACCGTCCCTACAGGGGGCAGAAGGTGTCGTCCTTCCCCCCCAGCGGCAGTGTGTACCCCAGGGAGCCGAAGGTGTCGTCCTTCCTCCCCAGCGGCAGTGTCTACCCCAGGGAGCTGAAGGTGTCGTCCTTCCTCCCCAGCGGCAGTGTGTACCCCAGGGAGCTGAAGGTGTCGTCCTTCCTCCCCAGCAGCAGTGTGTACCCCAGGGGGCCGAAGGTGTCGTCCTTCCCCCCCAGCGGCAGTGTGTACCCCAGGGAGCTGAAGGTGTCGTCCTTCCTCCCCAGCGACAGTGTGTACCCCAGGGGGCCGAAGGTGTCGTCCTTCCCCCCCAGCGGCAGTGTGAACCCCAGGGGGCAGAAGGTGTCGTCCTTTCCCCCCAGTGGCAGTGTGAACCCCAGGGGGCAGAAGGTGTCGTCCTTCCCCCTCAGCGGCAGTGTGAACCCCAGGGGGCAGAAGGTGTCGTCCTTCCCCCCCAGCGGCAGTGTGAACCCCAGGGGGCAGAAGGTGTCGTCCTTCCCGCCCAGCGGCAGTGTGAACCCCAGGGGGCAGAAGGTGTCGTCCTTTCCCCCCAGCGACAGTTTACCCTAACCAGGGGAGACACCAATCTCCCAGACGGCGCAGATGGGACTGTGGTCTCTGCGCCCACAGCTTGTCCAGACCCCCAACTACCCTCACTGGGACAACCGAAGGAGGGGGTAAGTACAAATTCCCCTCCCCAGCTAACTCCTAATGTGGTCCCAGGGTTAACAGAGGAAATGTTAACCCCCACTGACTCTCACGTTTCCCTGGCTACTGAGCTGGAATATGTCCCAAGTACCCCGGCAGAAGAGCTGGCATCAGGGCAGAGTGCCGCTGGCCTCTGCCCCTCAAGTCCCCTCAGCGTGTTGCCCCATCACCACAGCGAAATATCCAGTTGCAGTAACGGTTTGTTGTGGGTGGGCTGCTCTTGCACTTTGTTGTTGTGGGGGGGCTGCTCTAGCCCTGGTTTATTGTGGGTTGGTGGATCGTCTAACGGAGGCACGGACCGGCAGAAGGTCAGGTGCCCGGTTAGACTTCCCCCCAAAGGGGAGATGTGTGACGAAGTGCCCTTCGCCACTTTGGCTTGGAGAGGACTGTTTGCCAGCGTCCTGCCCTGCGACTATGGCCCAGGGACATATTGCCCTTCAAACACAGTATTCGGCCATACCAGAGTGTATGTCACTCATTCTGGCCCTTTACATACAGGGGGGGTCAGTCGGTACTTGCCCTGTGGGAGCGGTGATACCCCAGATAACTATGCCATGGAGCCCATTCATATGATGAAAGACTATGGGAAAGACTTTAGCTACATGGCAATTGAATTGTGTGAAGATGATCGGAGCGCTATTCGGTAGTTTTCTGCGCTCAGATCCCAGCTATCTGGGGATATGTGAAATGTGAGTCAATGTGAATTGCAGTAATGCTGATGGGTTGTCAAACTAGAGAATTGACCAACAAATACTTTTGTCCGGACATCCCCAGGCCGATCCGTTGGGATCAGACCGTGTATGCCGGCTTATGGTCACGGGGGAGGTGTGTAACAGAACCCATCACTGTTTTACCCTGTTTTATGATTATTTAATTCTTGGTTAAAATATGATCACATTGCTGTACTGTAGATATGTTGTTTTATGTTCTACAGAATATATTGGCTCAGAATATTAGCCAGACTTTTGCAGACCTAGGCTAATAGATAATCCTGTTACAGAGATTCAAGAGATAAGAAAGTTGTAAAGGATCCTTGCATTTTCCAAAGTGTTTTCATTCTCTGATAAGAACAAAGAAGAATGATCTAATTAATGTCTGATTGTATCCAAGTTGCCAGGGAGGTGTGACTCACCTATTGTCCTATATGTGTATTGTGTGGGGGATATGTGCAATGTCTGTGTGTTATGTGTAAAAACATACTTTTACTAACTTTTGAACCCCTGGTCTGATTCATGCCATTTTTGTATATGTTGTTCCCCTGGGTGAGAGCTATTGAACGGTGCTGGACTTAAAGGTGTACCCCCTGTATTTGGGGTACATCCAGAATGTGGTTAAAATTGTGTCTGTTTTAATTGTGTTACCTGTTATCTGAGGGGAGGAGACGTGGGGGTTGAGCCATGTATATAATTGGCTGTTGTGATAATTATGTGGGTGTAGCCCTTCAGAGGGCACCATTGCATAAAAGGAGATTCTCTGTCATTAAAATATAGTTCTACTTGACCCTTCAAAACGTAGCCTTGTCTCGTTATTGAAGGGATCGCTATATCATACTGGGGATTGCTATGCTTTTGCATACTCCCTTGAGCTGTAACTACTGAACGCTTGTTCCTGTCGTACTATCCTTGGAGTGTGTGGTGGTTTTGGTGTCCGGTGCAGTGCTTGTAGGCCTCGACGCAAGCTAGGACGCATCCATCAACGGAGGTACCCGGTCGGGTTGCCAGTAGATCCGTTACACATATCTAGATTGTAAGTTTGCAAGTTTTCATATCAGATTGTAAGCTCAGAGATAGGGCCCTCCATCCTTTAGAACATGTTAATATTGCTATTTTGTTGCCTTGATGGTAACCCATGTATATAGCTACGGCATATGTTGGCCTGTTACAAATAAATGATAATAATAACAATTATAATAATGTACATCTGTAGATTTCATTACTGCTCACTGACTAGCAGGGGCAAGCTCCCATATTAAACATTTGAAATAGTTTTTTTTTCTGCTTAGCGAGCTTAATTTGAAAAAATTAAATAAAATATGCATCATCCCATTACCAAATACCGTATTTCAGAGGCAACAAAGAAAATAACGTTTTCAATGTCCCTTTAACCAGAATGCTGCAAGTTGCGCCTCAATGATCGTCTCTGCTCAGATCTGTTTTTGTTCTTTCTTTAGCCATTGGGGTTACTTATCTATTTTTACTGTAGCTAAGATAAACACTGGGGATAGTTCATACATAAACTTTCATCTTTTAATAGCATTTGCACAGGGCATAAACTTACATTTAGCAATATTATTACATTAAACTTGTTTGCAAAAATGTTTGCATAGGATTGAATTTGAATGACATTTGAAAATATGCCTACAACTTATCATTAGTATTTTTATAAAAATTAAAATATCAAATATATCAGTTACCATAACTAATGTTCTTAAATATATTACTGTGTTTAACAGTCTATTGGACTTTTTGTGGTGAAATAGTGCTATAATTGTTGTCTGTGATCTATAGGTTGAATTTGTTAACATCCTTTTCTTTTTGAGGAATATATAATGTTCATTATTTTATGAATAAACATTTTTTATAGCAATTGCAAATTAAATTTTTTATGCTAGAAAAATGATTTTCTCTCACACCAGATAAAAAGACGTCTCTAAAATTCTTACTTCCTCATAGGGATGTTCACGGCTTGGTCTTTGTGTAGGAAAAGATAGATCAGAGAAATCAACCAAGTAGTTGTATCCTTCAGACAAAGGTTTAAAGTTTTCATCTGTTTCAATCATCTGTAAAAGAAAATCAGAAAACTGTTTTATATCTGTATGTAACAAAAATGTATGAAAAGGCATTTACATATATTTTAACTGGTAGGTAAAGGATATTTGATAAACTATTCCTTATTCACAAATGCAGACAAGGTCATTAGAAGATTGTTCTAGACCTTGAATTAAAACTAAAGTTTATATCATATACAAATCTGTGCATTTTTTGTATGAAAAACAGTAATCTTTATTTTAGGAAATTTACATTCATAATTATGCTCTGTTAAATTATACAAAGTGGAAGGAATACTTGGCTTTCACTTTGCACTAAATAACTGCCATTCTTTAGTTTTAAGTGGTTTATGATTGCTTGACACAACCCTACACCCTACACAAACTTTCTTTTATTTATCATGTCAGACTATAGGTGAGTAAAAACACTTTACAGTGTAGCATTTTTTTTCTCTTACTATGTTTTACTTATTATTTATTATTAAAACAAGAGTTTCAGTTTATTTAAGTCATGGCTTCTCATTTCTAGTGTAGGACAGCTTACAAATACAACCCACTTTATTTAAGTGATACCACATTGTGTACATGTATTAGTACATATTAGTGTTGGTATAAAGGCGTCATCATTCTGTGATGAAAAGGCTGATGGGCTTGTTTGCAAGTTCAGTGTTTAGTGCATACAATGAAGGGATTGCTGTACGTTAACAAATCACCATGCAGCCATGACATGAGCCGTCTTTCTTGTAGATGGTCACAAACAGTCTGCCAATATGACACGGTCATAGCTAAAGAAATACTGGGATGCATGACAAGGCAAATATCTCTACAAGATCACAGTAAAAATTAGCCATCACGATCCTCTTGTCACTCTATAGATGTTTAGTAGATCTATCCATATATTCTGGCTGTGCATTTTCGTATTTCCATTGTAAAAATAAATCTAACACCTAGGCCCTCATTCTATTATCGGCCGTAAATCGGCCGCAAAGCTGCGATTCCTTGCAGGGGCTCTCGTTACCTTGCAATTCAATTATACAGCGCCGCAAGGATATCCCCTTACGGCCTGCCGTATATCTTGCAATCGGCCATAAGCTCAGAAATCTTTAAATGCAAAAATAAATTCAAGACGGCACTGTAAAGCTCTGTAAATGCTAGGGATCATTATGGGGGACATGAGGATTAATAGCAACCCCCTCTCAAGCTTGCACATAAACCCAAATCCGAGATTACATCAACTGTTTAATTTCCTGCCGCAGCGTGGGCGGGTCTGAGGTGCTCCAAGCCCTCTGGACTTTTTACATGGATATGTGACATAAATTTAAAAAAAAATGTATTTACGGATTTGAGTGTAGGGGAATGTTGTGCTATGAATGCTAACACCTACAATCACTTTATAGTCTCATAAGAGTGCAGGATGGCATTATTATGGCTTTATAATGTGCTTAATTGTGTGCCTGCAGGACCTTTTTGCTGCAAGTAAGCTGCGGCTCGGTTTTAGCCTTGCAGAGAGGGTTCCCGGAGCAATTGAATAGCAACCAGGATTTTCTTACGGCCGAAACTCTTGCGGCCGTTTAAGATCAAAGGCTTTCCTCCGGCGTGTGCGGCCGCAAGGGATAACAAGGCGCCGTCGCAAGCCTGCCGGAATCCCCGGCCGGAAGGGAATAAAATAGGTGAATAGCTTGCGGCCGGTCCTTGCGGCCCCGCATCTCCTATGGCCGATAATAGAATGAGGCCCCTAATATATAGTTTGTCTTGAAGGGCCACTGTCGTCATTTTGTTCTATATTGTCTTTTAAATGACTGAACTTGATAATGAGCAAAATGAAAAGAAAATCAGAAAACAAACAATCCAATTAAATTTTCAATAAGCATCTAATCTGCAATGTGATGATTATTTCTGCTACTCTTTCAAGAGGGAGTATCCTTGTAAGATAATGAGCTTTCGATTAGTTGTGTTCATAGTACAGACATTTTTAACTGCCAGAGTATCAGTGTGCAGACACATGCTTCTTTAGACCATTTCGGATATTATGGGTCAAGTTATTTATTAATGTTATAATAGAACTCAGTTGCCCCATGTACAAATGGGTAAAGTAGAGAAGAAAAACAGAAAAAACAAACTGTTTAGCTCTTTTGTCTCCTTTAAATTCATGTGGAAATCCATGGTCTTGTACACATAGTTATTCCAAGGTCTCCATATTTTGCAATATTTTTCATGTTATTCATTTATTGCAAAAATAGTATTCCCATGTGCCATATTATTAATAAAATTAAATATATTTTTCACTGTAGCAGCTTCAAGGTTTCCCAAGCTCCAGCAATTTGTATTTATTTTAAACAATTACAAACATATTAGTAAGTTGTTTTTGGAATAAATTATTATTATAAATTATTAATGTATTAAGGTAATATCGGGGTTACCCTTTACATTGATTTTTCATATTTAATTACATTTGAAAATGTCTCTCGCAAAATTATAATAATCTCATCATGAAAATGTCCCCCAAATATAATAAAGTACTCTATTTTTATGTATGTTTCATAGTTCCATAAATACAATTTTTACTAATGGTAAAGTCAGAGATAGATATATTTTTTAAAGTTTATATTTCTCAAAATATAGTTTAGGAGTTAGCAATTTCCAAAGCTTAAGAAAATCCAATGTACTTACTCTGATTACGAGATTGTACCCTTTAAATCCAGCCCATGTGAAGTATTCTTTTATCCAACTTGGATAGTGAAAGATGTCATTGTGGAATGAGCAAGAAATTGCATTCAAATATGTTTCAAAGTCCCAGGAATCATTGTAGATCTTAGTTCCAGATGGAGGATCTGATATATAATTACTAAATTATAGAAATATGTGTTGTAATATTAGCATTTTATTTATACATCATATGATTAACTAAAGATAATCTTAGAAACACACACAATACTAACTATAAAAAGAAGAAAGAGGAGAAAAGAAAATATAAAGAGAAAATATAACTGTCTGAAATGAACAAATGTACGCTGTAACCTTTTTTATTCATTCATTTATAAAAATTATGACAATAATTGATTTGAATGATTTTGATAATAATTGTTCATGTATGCAAATGTAATTGTATGTTAATAAAAAAAATGTTAGCATTTTATGTGTTAAATTAAAATATTTGTTTTTTATAAATAGGTATGGGTCATTGTGACTGATTTATACAATTATTAGAGAACTGGAATAACTGACAACACTTTCATATATATGATGTGCGATAAATAATACAGGCTCCAACAAAGTGCCTACAGAAAATATTTTTTTTTTGTAATTAATTTCACTTGTGAATATATATATAAATAAGATAGATAGATAGATAAATTACCCTCCCCATTAACCTTCCTAAAGCCGCGTCACTGAGCGCATGCATAATTTTCAGGTGGGTAGTTTCTTTTGGGAAGTTGGAAAAAGCTAATGAACATATTTTTTATTTAATAATATTCACTTTTGGTATTTAGGTTTCATTTCCAAAATCAGGGAATAATTCTATTGCTTCGTTTGGTATCATAGCAATAATTTTGTTCCTTAGGATATTAAATGTAATTAATAAAAGTTAAATTTTATTATATAAATTATTCCCAGAAGAGCAACAGTAACCCAGATGTTTCTCAAAAAAAAAAAATCTTTGTAATTGGTTTGCCTATTTGTAAAAAGTGTTTTGCTTGTATATTTTATATGATTTTTAAGATCTACAGCTAAATAAAATAAATCCCTGTCATGTTCCTTTTCCCAACATAAAAGGATGTGAACTGGTATCACATGGTTGAGAGATTTATACAAAAACTATTGACTTTTTAGACATAAAAATATGTGGGAATGTAAATAAATCAAATATAGTATTCTATTATAACTAATAATTATATATGTTAATACTATTATGAACATTTTACACATAAAGGAGAAAACTATACTAATTTAAATCTTGATAAGCTATATGTTTTGTTTTTGCTCTCCCCTTCTCTAATTTTATTTACCTGCAGTATATTTATAGTCTCACAAAAGCACATACAGTGGGGGGAAAAGTATTTGATCTTCTGCTGATTTTGAACGTTTGTCCACTGACAAAGAAATTATCAGTCTATAATTTTAATGGTAGATGTATTTTAACAGTAAGAGACAGAATAACAATTTTTTTTTTAAAAAAAAACAAGAAAAACGCATGTCAAAAAAATTCTAAATTGATTTGCAGGTCAATGGGGGAAATAAGTATATTAGACCCTTTCAACTTTCAACTTGGCAATCACAGAGGTCAGACATTTATTTTAGTTGGCTACCAGGTTTGCACACATTTTGTCTCACTACTCTTTGTAGATCCTCTCCAAGTCATTAAGGTTTCGAGGCTGATGTTTGGCAACTTGAACCTTCAGTTTCCTTCACATATTTCCTTGGGATTAAGGTCTGGAGACCTTAATGTGCTTCT
This sequence comes from Discoglossus pictus, assembly GCA_027410445.1. Taxonomy (NCBI): domain Eukaryota; kingdom Metazoa; phylum Chordata; class Amphibia; order Anura; family Alytidae; genus Discoglossus; species Discoglossus pictus. Next base: position 158,170,144 of record CM050166.1, on the reverse strand, counting down.
TCTTGAGCCACTCTTTTGTTGCCTTGGCCGTGTGTTTTGGGTCATTGTCATTCTGGAATACCCATCCATGACCCATTTTCCATGCGATGGCTGAGGGACGAAGATTCTCACCCAAGATTTGACAGTACATGGCCCCATCCATCGTCCCTTTTATGCGGTGCAGTTGTCCTGTCCCCTTAAAAGAAAAACACCCCCAAAGCATAATGCTTCCACCTCCATGTTTGACGGTGGGGATGGTGTTCTTGGGGATATATGCAACATTCCTCCTCCTCCAAAAACAGCGAGTTGAGCTGATGCCAAATAGCTCGATTTTGGTCTCATCTGACCACAACACTTTCACCCAGTTCTCCTCTGAATCATTCAGATGTTCATTGGCAAACTTCTGACGGGCCTGTACATGTGCTTTCTTGAGCAGGGGGACCTTGTGGGCGCTGCAGATTTCAGTCCTTCACGGTGTAGTGTGTTACCAATTGTTTTCTTGGTGACTATGGTCCCAGCTGCCTTTAGATCATTAACAAGATCCTCCCGTGTAGTTCTGTGCTGATTCCTCACTGTTCTCAGTGAAATCTTGCATGGAGCATCAGACCAAGGGAGACTGACAGTTATTTTGTGTTTCTTCCATTTGCGAATAATTGCACCAACTGTTTTAACCTTCTCACCAAACTGCTTGGCGATGGCCTTGTAGCCCATTCCAGCCTTGTGTAGGTCTACAATCTTGTCCCTGACATCCTTGGATGGCTCTTTGGTCTTGGTCATGGTGGAGAGTTTGGAATCTGATTGATTGGTTGCTTCTGTGGACAGGTTTCCTTTTTACAGGTAACACACTGAGATTAGGAGCACCCCTTTTAAGAGAATGCTCCTAATCTCAGCTCATTACCTGTATAAAAGACACCTGGGAGCCAGAAATCTTGCTGATTGATAGGGGATCAAATACTTCTTTCCCTCACTGACCTGCAAATCAATTTATAACTTTTTTGACATGCGTTTTTCTTGTTTGTTTTTGTGTTATTCTGTCTCTCACTGTTAAAATACACCTACCATTAAAATTATAGACTGATCATTTCTTTGTCAGTGGACAAACATTCAAAGTAAGCAGGGGATCAAATTATTTTTCCCCCACTGTAATTTTGGATCAGTTAGAGGCAGAGGTGGGATGGATACCTGATTGGGGACAAAGAAAGTAAAAGGCGTGACAACAGTTTAAAGATACACTTCATAAATGGGGTACACTTATGCAGTCAGCACACTTGTAGAGCAACAGAGTTCCCAAACAATCAGATGATCTAAAAATTATAGCACATTTCATCAGATTTATTTTGTACCAATATCATTTTCTATTGATGCAAATACATCACACAGATTATTATTACTTCCTATACCTGTCTGATGGGTTTTTCAAAAATATTCCTAAATCAAGTATTGCTCCAGGTTTTGGCGTCCAAGTAGCAACGTCACTTGATTTTGTTATAAGCTTGTTGAGTTCAGCAGCATTATTCTTCAGATTGGTGTCTTTAATGTATCTGTATTGAAAATAAATGAACATTATAGCACTTTTATAATTTAGCTGATTTGCTTCAGTAAATCATTTATGAAAGAATTGAAGAACAAGTAGATTAGCATAAATACAGTTTATCTACATTTTTACACTATTTGTCTTTTCCATCACATTATTTCTTGACTCATGACAAAGATATAACAGCTTTAATCCCATAATACTATCTCTGTTAATCACATATGGCTTACAAAGCATAATATACCTAGCATATAGATTTATTTCAACATCTATGCCCAATAAACAACAACAGTGCACAGCAGCAGAAATATGAGTAGTATCACACATAATAGTTGTCATAATTGCAAGTTTGTCGGTAACAATATGTTAAAAGTTACGGGCTTGCACATGTGAAATGAGCGCCGGAGGCGAGGCACGCAATTTAGAGGGGGGAGAGCCTTGCAGTGGGTGGCAAACGGCATTACCAGACTTCAAATTTTATTGTAGTAATTTTTCTCGGCAAGTCACTAGCATTTATTATATTGCACTAAACTATCAAAAAAAAGGTACAGCTGAATTAAAAGTCTGAAAATATCTCCAAAGATGGATTAGTCTGATTTTTGGAACACGTCAGGGTTATAGCATTACCTATAGAATGAACTATCAATTCAGAAAATATACATCTGCATTTAGTATTGAGGATGACTCTGTGATAAATTCTAACTCCCATGAACATACATATATAGCCATGACAATTATGAATCCTATCTCTGTGTATGAGGTAAAGCATGCAGCGTATTTACTTGGTTTTTATTATTATTATTATTATTATTATTATTATTATTATCTTTTATTCGTAATGCGCCAACATTTTCCATAGCACTGTACAGGGGATAAGAGAAAGGAAATATGCAACATTATACACATATTAACAACTGTATAAGATGGAGGTCCCTGTTTCGAGCTTTGAGTCTTGTAAAAGTGCTTATTCCCAAAGCACCCTACAAGAATGAATACTTGCTATTTACTATCAAAAGGAAATTTAAGAGGCAGAGTCCTGGGGAGGAGCAGACAGTAATTGCAAAGTTCAGGAAAGAAGTGAGAGTTACATAGGTAGGAAGGTGTAAAAAGTTAGAAAGTTATTCATTAGTTGGAGAGGGAAGGGATCTGATGTAAAGTCAGTGTGAAGTGAATGGCTCTAGTATGCAATATGTTATCTGCCCCTAGTGTTCGGATAATGTAAACTGCAAGTGGGAAAGTGAAGAGACACACAATTTAAACAAAGCTTAACTAAAAGTAGCTCATGGGAGCATAAGAGAGGAGGGCAAAGCATGAAAGGTGAAACAGTTATGTTGAGAAGTTGAGAAGAAGAGCCTGAGGAAAAAACATTGTGTAAAGGATTAATAGTTAACAGGTGTTGCTAATTGATCAGCTGTAAAAAATGAGTGTGAATCAATCAATTAAGAGTAACCAGGGGCGGGTGGGTTAGATGGAGGGAGAGGATTAGGCTCAGGAGACCAGAGAGACAGACTAGGGAGGCAGAGTGAAAAATATGATGTCTGGAAAGAGTGAAAATGGCTTTAGAGCGTGTGAATTAAAGGCTATAAACACAGGGTTGTTAGAAGGCTATGCAAACAATGGTGGGAGGGTACAAAGAATTACAGAGACACACAATGTTATCCATGGAAACTAACAATGCCAGTACATGGTTACATAGTATCTGAGGTTGAAAAAAGGCTTATAGTCCAACAAGTTCAACCTTTTAAGCTCTCCATAGGAAGGCAAACAAACAAGCAAAAACAAAAACATTCAAACATTGCCAATCGTCTCAAAATGGAAAAAAATGAATTCTGTCCTCATCCCAGAAACTCGCGATCCAATTCCTCCCTGGATCAATACTCCCTCTCTAATTAACCAGGATAACCTAGGATAACCTAGAATGCCCTTTTTATGTAAAAATATATCCAGTCCCTTTTTAAAGGTATCTTTTGAATCTGCTGTCACCACCTCCTTTGGTAGAGAATTCCAAAGATTAACCACCCCTTCTGTGAAGAACCATTTTCTTTCTTTAAAGTGGAATCTTTTTACTTCTAATGTGCATAGATGTCCTCTTTTCAGGTGAAAACCTCTTGGCACAAAAAGCTCCCATGACAAATCTTTTTACTGACCTTGGATGTGTTTATATAGGGTAATCATATCCCCTCTTAGATGCCTTTTTTCTAGAGAAAATAAATTTAATTTGGTTAGTCTTTCTTTATAATGTAGCCCCTCCATTTCCCTTATTAGTTTTGTTGCCCTCCTCTGTACCTTTTCCAGCACTAAAATGTCCTTTGTATGATGTGGTGGCCAAAATTGTACTCCATATTCTAAATGAGGCCGTACTAGGGATTTTGTATAGTGCCAGAATTATATTTGCTTTCCTTGCTTCTATACCATTCTTGATACATGCTAATATTTTACTTGCCTTTGCAGCTTCTACTTGGCATTGAGCACTGTTACCTAAGTGGTTGTCCACAAGCTCTCCCAAAATCCCTTTCAATATATGATATCCCTGGATTTGCTCCAATAAGATTATACATTGCATGGCTATTTTTCCTTCACAAATGCATAACTTTACATTTATTCATATTAAATCTCATCTGCCCATTCCTCTATGTAAATTCATTTGGAGGGAAAGTAAATCATTATCTGATTTAATTACCTTGCACAACTTTGTGTCAACAGCAAAAATGGAGACACTACTTTCCAGTCCTACTTCTAAGCCATTAATAAATATGTTCAAAAGGTGAGGACCTAATACTGACCGCTGAGGAACTCCACTTACCACATTAGTCCAATATGAGTATGTTCCATTTACCACAACCCTTTGCTTCCTGTCTTTTAGCCAGCTTTCAATCCATGAGCAGATATTTACTGCAATTCCTGTATCCCTTAGTTTGCACAATAGTCTTCCGTGTTGCACTGTATCAAACGCCTTTGCAAAATCAAAAAATACTACACCCACTGAGTTACCTTAATTCAAGTTCTTACTAACTAACCTCCTCATAGAAACTAAATATATTTGTTTGACATGACCTATCCCTCATAAATCCATGTTGACTCCTGCTTATAATCCTGTTCAAATAGACATATTCTTGTATATTATCCCTTATTAAGCCTTCTTAAAGCTTTCCCACTACATAAGTGAGGTTCACTTGTCTATAAATCCCCAGATTTGCTATTGTTCCTTTCTTTAATATAGGTATCACCTCTGCTTTTTCCCAGTCATCTGGCAGTGACCCTGTGTTGAGTAAATCTTGAAAAATTAGATGTAATGGTTTGGCTATTACAGAACTCAGTTCCTTCAGTACCCTTGGATGTATTCCATCAGGACCTGGGGCTTTATTAACATTTATTTTTTCCAACCTCTTTTGCATTTCCTCCTGCATTAACCAATTATTTAGTGATGGTAGTGTAGCCCCATTTTGTTGCAATGCCCCAACCAGTGGTACCTCCCTTGCGTATACCGAAGAAAATAACCTATTTATTTCATCTTCCTTTTCCTGGTCACTATTTACCACAAATAGCAAGGGCTGCAGACTATGAATAGGATTTTTTTGTGAAAAGGTTTTATGATTTGTCATTTAAAGTAATATTTCACTACCAAAGATGCAAGTTCTGATTTATATTACTCACAAGTGGATCAATACATGATGGATTGATTGCTAAGAGGCCTGCTACACACTCCTAAATGGGAGACCAAATCACTACTCTTGGCATAAAACATATGGCAGCTGCTAATCTACTGTTACCTCCATACAAGGATAGACTTTAGGCCTTTAGAACATATGTCTGCGAGCTTGACATTTTCAGGAGTTACAGAGCGATTAAATTAGAAAAGGGCGCAACGACATGGCCAGAATCCAAATCCATAAACCATGCTTCGGCACATGGCATTTCCGGGCATGAACATGACAAATTATTCAATCCTGTAGTTATGGGTTTATGGAGCCAATAGTAAAAGAGACTGTCATCATTACATCATTAAAACACTGAGGTTAAATTTCAATCACTTATGGTTTTGAAATCCGAGTTGTGATCCGACCCGCATTCCAGAAATAATGCAATATGAAAAAAAGAATAAATATAATATTCTAGTCAATGCGAGTTCTATTACATGTATTAACACATTGATTGCCGGGATCGATATAACAAGGAAATTAAACTTACATTTTTTTTTTTTTTATTGCAGATTTGCAAGCTTGAGAATGTTGTGCTGGGAGATATGTGAGGAGAATGGGGGCAGGACCAGAAATTAGCAACTCAGTTGCTTGATGCGACTGCAAAGTCGATATGGAGGAGCGCGGTCATAGACTTCCAGCGTGGTGTAGCGGTATAGCTTCTCTCTTAAGCAATACCGGGGACATATATCCTTTAATGTGAGTGTATGCCCGACCAGAGACGTTGCAGCAGCTGAAACTTGTCCAGTATATGCAACAAGCTTTTAATCAGAAGAGAAGCGGAAGCGATTGCAGTTGTCAATGCTAACTATAAGCAAAAACATTTGAATCACCCTACTAAAAAAATATAAAAGTTTTTACTGATATTTCCCCTGCTACTCTAAGACCTAAAGAATACTTGGGTATTGAACAAGCTTTGAGACAAAATGACTTGGTATACAAATGGAGACTTCCAGCTGGCTTGATTGTTTCAAGACATTCTAAATGGCATAGAATAAACTCAGTAAAGGAATGGGAAGACTTGGTGTCAAAATGGAATATGACTATAGAGAAATCTCAGAGTTTAAAAAAAATGGACCTATTGGTGAAACAACCTGAATGGTTACTAGTGAAACATTAATCTTGTTATATTGGTTTTAATTAGTCACAATTTATTAAGGAAGGATAATATGGTATATGTAAAAGTTTTTTTGATTTGATGTTTTTTTTATCCACTTTTTATCCTCTATAAAGGAAAATCTCATTAGGAATATTTTAGCTAGGTGATGATGAGAGTATATATCCCCTATGCATAATTCACTAGCACCCTAGCTACTTATGGATGTATTTCCCATCATTTTTTCACTAGAGATATTAGATATGTAACAAAATACATTTCTAGTTAATCTTCTTATTTTTTTTTTATTTTTACAAAATATGTGTATATAGATAGATGTGCTATATATTGAGTGATAGTAATTTTCATCATTTTTTTCTTTCCTTGTTTAATTACATTTTTTTTTCTTTTTCTTTTTGTTAAAAATAGACCTATTATTAAAGTAATGGAAGTAACAAATCAACAGCCTCATTAAATTGGAGCTACGTTTTAAAACATAGTCCGTAACGCCAAATTGTTGTTTTACGGATATTAAATAAGCCCTGTAATGTTTGCGCACTTAAATCCTTTGATCCGACGAGCCTGTAACCACTACGTTTTCAATTCAGCTATTAAATTACAACATGGTCACTCACGAGCAAGCATGTAATACGCAAATGGAGCCCAAAGGCCAATGTGTGCTCGAGAGCAACCGCAAGAGGGGTAAAGTGCAATAAGTAGCACTACTGTACATTTATTATTAGGAAAAGTGATGCTAGGTCTAAGAATTAATAGCACAGCATTCTCAACGCTGCAAATCGGCCTCGAAAAATACTTTATTTCATGTTTATATTTTGTGTTATATGAAACCCTGCAATCAATGGGTTACGACATATACTGTAACTCGCATGTAATAGAATATCATATTTACAGCTTTATTAATATTGCATTATATCTGGAATGTTGGTCCAATCGCAAACTTTAATTGAAGCACATAGAACTTTGAATTCGACCCTCCCCTTTTCAGTGACGTAATGCTAATGATCTCTTTTTCCATTGGCTCCATCTGAACCAGTAACTTAATTGTTTGCGTTCGAGCACGCAACTTCGACGGCCCGAGAACTGGAAATAGTGTCTCTCGCTCGTAGCTTGCCGGCACATTCTAATTTAATAACGTCGTAAAACGGCCACATTTTAAGCATGCAGCCCTTACGTGTTACACGTTGGACTTACGAGGCTGGAATTTAATTTGGCCCCTAGATTCCAATCATATATATGAACAAGATTGTATTAAGGTCTATTGAGCCACAAAGATTTTATATTGTTATAAAATTCTGGATGTCATTTTTTTGCAATCTATGCAATCTAAGCATAAGAAAATTATAAATAAAGGGGGAAAAAAAGAGAATGTTGAGCTATTCATTTTAATACCATTCGTAGCTTTTCCTGTAATTTAAAATACAGTAGTGTGTTTATATTTGCTTTTACAGTGCTATGGACAGGAGTTTAACCTCCTTGCAAGTCCTCTCTAGTACCCGTAGGATTTTTGGCTACTTGTAGCAATTAATTAGCGATTTTCGATGGGAACATTTACAGGATTGAAAGATGAAAGGCTTAGCTGGGACGGAGCTCAGACTTTGACAGCCTGTAGGGATTTTTAGCCTGTAACCCTCAGATTGTTTGTGGGTAGCTAAAAGAGGCCAATTTAATAGCCGTAACTTTTGCAGGTTCCTTTACAGGCTACTTAAACTCCGAATTTAATAGGGCCCCAGGTCTTGTCAAAACTTTGGACCTGAGAACAATCCTATAGTATATTAATCTGCTCTTGCTCCTCACTGGGCTTTAAAATGACACCATGGGTAGTAGAAATATGAAGTTTAATAATTTAACTACTAGGAGACTATTTAATTTCTAAAATTCCGCCACTATGTAATATAATGTGGATCAAATATTATGAAGTATTCCTACTCAGTGGTAACTACACATGCAAGTGTTCATCATAATGTTAAAATATAAAACTAGTGATTATATAGGATGCAAGTTATGCTTCACTCTTTGAAAAGCATTACCATTGCATCCAAACAGTTGGTAAATCTAGATAATGTAGCCAGCATTAACTTATTTGATATATTATATATTCATGAAGGAAAGCTCCAAATAAATCCAAATATAGATACCATTGCCTTGTCAGTTGAGAGTAGCACATACTCCATTATATTACCATGAAGAAGGATTTCATACCATTTTAATATGAGTGAAAACCCACTGATAATGATACAAATATCTGTGTCAAACCACAGATATAAGTCTGCATAAAAAGAGGCTATAATTCTTGTTGCTGTCAGCGATCCATTGTTCTTTTTCTAGGCAGTCATGTTTGTAGTACAGAGAATGTCACGGGTAGGGAGTATATAAATCAAAAACAGTATACAGAGAGGAGACGGTTCTATTTTAATTAAATATAGGATCACCGGTAAGTACCTAATTCCCCAGTCCCACCATCAGTATTAGTGTATTTAGACATTTTTATTTTTATTTTCACATTTATATATTATTTTGCAGATAGTTTATTTATATTAGTATAAAGGAGTAAATGGTGGGCTCCGCTACCACCAAATTAACTTTAGGGAATTATATTAAGAAGGTAGTTAATAGTTATTTATTTATATAAACAGAATATATATATATATATACTTTCTGTTGATATTATAACATTGTACAAAGCTGGTGATTGTCATGACTACGTATGAATTTTTTTAATGTTTTTATAAAGTTTTGTAAATTGAACTTGTAATTAATAAACTATTAGATTTTATTTATCTGTGTTTTGAGTACTACAAAATTCCATATTCTCTACTCAAACTAAGGAGGTTATATTGATGTGGATATATAGGTGTTCCTTTTTCTTTGTTTTGTACAGGTAGGGAGTAGCCTAAGCAAAATCAGAGACAGAGGTGCTCAATCTAAGAATGAACAATACTGAAGGAAGTCTGTAGGTATTGTGACCTACTCAGAGAGCAGAACTATTTTAGCTCACTTGAACCCTTCACAGGGAAAATATTCTGTAGCATATCAGTATGATCAGTGATCCAGTCCCACAATACCAGGTAATTATATCCTGGACAGGAGAAACCGCAAACCCTAGATGTATGTTTTGGCCTGTATTCAGTCTTCTCAGTGAGGTGTAGCTGAACTCCCAAGGCACCATGAACAAGGAGTCCATGTCTGGAGCCCCTTATCACCCTTATGGAGTCTAAAGCTCCAAGCATCATATGCAAAACCTGAGTCAGAGGTTCTCAATCTGAGATCAAACAACAACACCTAAATCGAATATTCTATAGACACAGGAACCTACTGAGAGAGCAGCACTCCATGAAATGACTTGCGCCCTTCACAGTAAGAAATATTCTGTAGCACATGAGTCTGGTTTCACTCAATAGATGATCCATCCCCAAAATACAGAGCAATTCTACCCTGAACAAGGGAAACAGCAAACAACATACATATGTTTTTACCTGGATTATGTGGCTAGATCACTCTATTGAGCCAGACCAGACTGATATACTACAGAATATTTCTTCCTGTAAAGGTCACAAGTGAGCTAAAAGAGTGCAGCTCTTTGAGGAGGTTACTATGCCTATAAAATAAACCTACACATATTGTTTGTTCTCAGATGAAGCATCTCTGATTCAGTGTTTGCTTAGGTAGTAGCCTCTCAAATTTTAAGCTACACCTTATGATTAGCCAGATACAGGTATTGTCCTAGTGAGTAATAATCACTGACAGTTGACTAATTTACACAGTGATAATGCTGATAAGAACAATTCAGCATAACAACATGGAATGTTAGAGCTATAAACAAGGCAAACTGGACGTGGTCAAAAATGAGATGACAACTGATGACAATGAACTCAAATGGACTGGAATGGGACATTTCAAATCAGACAACCAGATCTTCTACTATGGTCAACATTCCAACTGAGGAAATGGAGTAGTCCTCATAGTCACTAAAAGGGTGGCCAAAGTAGTGCTCAGTTAAAACTCAACAAATGACAGAATGATTTCAATGTGAATTCAAGGCAAGCCATTTAACATCACAGTGATCCAAGTCTATGCTCCACCCATGGATGCTGAAGTTGTCCAGTTCTACAAAGATATTCAACACATCATAGATATAATGCCAAGAAAATATGCTTCTATCATCATAGGAGATTAGAATACTAAAAGATATATCTGAAATAACTGGAAAGTTTGGCCATGGAGTACAGAATGAAGCAGGCTAGAGACTGGTAGAGTTCTGTCAAGATAATTATCTGAACAAAAAAAGTAGAGGTGCTCATCTGAGAACGAGCAATACCTTAGTAGGGGCGGCTGGTGCATAAGGGCAGATGCACTGACTTAATCGCCCATCACTTAATTAATTGTATAATTTATATAATACAAAAATAATAATAATTTTATCCGGTTCAATATACTATTTTTTAATAGCTGCTGCTGTCACTTTAAATCACAAACCCTCTGTGCTGCAGTTCAACACACAGAATATGACGTTTAACATCTAACCCCCTGCTGCTAGCTTGTCTAGTACTACAGATCAGGGTACATGTGAGAATTAAAAAAGCAAACAGTGAAAATGCTGTCTTTTCCCGACTTGTGCTTTAATCTATAGGACAGTGCCTGTCTGTCTAACACAGCATCAGAATGGCCTGGAGAAAAAAGTCCCAGATCTCGAAAAAACAGCAACTCTCACAGTCCCTCAGAAGTGAATACATTGGTGCAATCCTGACAATCCCAATAAAGTTTATTGAAAACAACTCCCAGCTCACAGTGCATGCTTCAGCTTTATCAATACTCTGACGGTCTTATTGATTTTGACTACCCTGCTCCACACACCAAGCTTGTGTCCTGTCTGTCACCACCCTTGCCTATACCAGACAGAAGCAGCTGCAAAGCTCAGGTGAGTCTATATTCCTCTCTGTGTCTTGTTGTTGTTGTTCTGTCCTTCAGTCGAGACTGACTCTCAGTGACCACATGGATGCAGCACACCAGGTACATTTGTCTGTGCTTATTCATGCGGTTTTCATAGCAAATATACTAGAGTGGGTTGCCAGTTCCTACTACAGTAGACTGCATTTTATCTGATCTCTCTGAAGTGACCTGCCCAGCTTGAGTGACTCCTCATGATATAGCTCACAGCTTTATTGAGGTAACAAGCCCCTTCACCACAACAAGGTAGGGATCCAGAAGGGGTCCTGATTCCCTGATTCTTAGTCTCTCTCTATATCCATATATATATATATATATATATAAATATACTGTGTCTCTATATTTACAGTGCCTTGCAAATGTATTCACCCCCACCCCCTTGACTTTTTACCTATTTTGTTACATTACAGCCTTAAGTTTAATGTTTTGTTAAACTGAATCTTATGTGATGGAAGAGAACAAAATAGTCTAAGTTGGTGAAGTGAAATGAGAAAAATATATACATAAAACTATTTTTTAGAAATAGAAAACAGAAAATTGGCATTTGCGTATGTACTCACCCCCTTTGTTACGAAGCCCATAAAAAGCTCTGGTGAGACTAATTACCTTCAGAAGTCACAGAATTAGGGAAATGATGTCCTCCTGTGTGCAATCTAAGTGTCACATGATCTACCATTACATATACACAACTTTTTTGAAAGGACCCCAGAGGCTGCAACACCTAAGCAAGAGGAACCACTAACCAAACACTGCCATGAAGACCAAGGAACTCTCCAAACAAGTAAGGGACAATGTTGTTGAGAAGTACAAGTCAGGGTTAGGTTATGGGGAGCTATAGTTCATTGAGGATACCATGAATGCCAACACGACCCCAAACAAACCTTCACAACGATCACTGCCTTGTTAAAGAAGCTAAAGGTAAAGCTGATAGACTGGCCAAGCATGTCACCAGACCTAAACCCTATTGAGCATCTGTGGGGCATCCTCAAATGGAAGGTAGGGGAGTGCAAGGTGTCTAACATCCACCATCTCCGTGATGGAGGAGTGGAAGAGAACTCCAGTAGCAACCTGTGAAGCTCTGGTAAACTCCATGCCCATGAGGGCTAAGGTAGTCCTTGAAAATAATGTTGGCCACACCATATATTGACACTTTGGGCCCAATTTGGACATTTTCACTTAGGGGTGTACTCACTTTTGTTGCCAATTAATGGCTGTGTGTTGAGTTATTTTGAGGGGACAGCTAATTTACACTGTTATACAGGCTGTACACTTACTACTTTACATTGTAACAGAGTGTCATTTCTTCAGTGTTGTCACATGAAAAGATATAATAAAATATTCACAAAAATATGGGGGGGTACTCACTTTTGTGAGATACTGTATATGTGTGTGTGAAAGAGCAGAATTAGAAATATATTCTTAATTAACCACTCAAATATGTTTTTTGCAACTTAATATTAATTATGTATAGACAGCCTATAAACTGAATAAATATTTTGAAAAAACACATAGATTTATTCAAATGTATTTTTTTAAAGATTGTCTGAATAGCATGTGGGAGGTTTGAGATGCTTCCAAATGCTATTTAAATGATGTTTAAAATGGAGGGAGAAACAAACCAGTACTGAATCATGCAGGATCAACTTGGGATTCAACTTTCTTGTTCTGGTCTGTTGTTGGTGAATTATCACCCTGTCCTTCTGTAGGTGCAAGATCTTCCTCCCACGTGTTGTTTTGTCTCTGTTTGCTTAATTAATCAATTTGCTCATTTAACAAATTATTTATTTATGCAGTTTTACTCTTTTCAGTAAATTTGCTGTTTTCATATGGCCTTATTCAATTTTTAGGTCGCAAGTCCTGGGATATAGGCTGTATGTCTGTGGGCTTGCTGCGGGCTATTCAAATGGACAAGACCGCAATTCCCGGCTCGATAGCGAAAATTGTAAACCATGCCATCATATGTAGCATTTTGGGGCATGAACATGATCAATTAAGCAAGACCATAACTCCTGATGCAGAAACAGCCAATAAAAAAGTAGCCCGTCATCATGAAGTCAGTAAAACATGGAGGTTACATGTCAATCAACTAAAGTTTCAGGGTCCGATATGTGATCGGACCCGCAAACCTGCAAAGTGCAAAATAATAAATATGAATGAAGTCAATGTTCTAGTCCATGTCAGTGGCCTGATATGTATTAACTCATTGATTCCCTTTTTAACATATTTATTAATGACTTAGAGGTGGGACTGGAAAGTAGTCGTAGTAGTCTCCATTTTCGCTGATGAAACCGAGTTGTGCAAGGTAATTCAATCAGATAATGATGTGCTTTCCCTTCAAAGGGATTTACATAAAATTAAGGAATGGGCATCTAAATGGCAGATGAGATTTATAATTTATATACATAATATATAATTATATATAATTTATATAATTTATAATCTTAATGGAGCAAATATAGGGGTATCAGATATTGAAAGGGATTTGGGAGTACTTGTGGACAACCACCTAGGTAACAGTGCTCAAAGCCAGGCAGAAGCTGCAAAGGCAAATACAATATTAGCATGTATTAAGAAGGGTATAGAAGCTAGGGAAGCAAATATAATTCTGCCACTATACAAATCTCTAGTACGCCCTCATTTGGAATATGGAGTACAATTTTGGGCACCACTTCATAAAAAGGACATTTTAGAGCTGGAAAAGGTCCAGAGGAGGGCAACAAAACTAATTATAGGAATGGAGGGGCTAGGTTATGAAGAAAGACTAACCAAATTAAGCTTATTTTCTCTAGAAAAAGGCGTCTAAAGAGGAGATATGATTACATTATATAAATACATCCAGGGTCAGTATAAAGATTTGTCAAGGGAGCTTTTTGTGCCAAGAGGTTTTCAACTGACAAGAGGACACCCCTTGAGGTTAGAAGTAAAAAAATTCCATCTTAAAGAAAGAAAAGGGTTCTTCACAGTAAGGGTGGTAAATCTGTGGAATTCTCTACCAAAGGAGGTGGTAACAGCGCATTCGATAGATAACTTTAAAAGGGGACTGGATTTATTTCTACTTAAGAAGGGAATTCAGAATTCAAAGAGAGAGTATTGATCCACGGAGAAATCCGATCGCCAGTATCTGGGGTCATGAAGGAATTCATTTATTTTTCCCTTTGAGACGATTGGGTTTCACTTGGGGTTTTTTTCTGTTTAACTTCCTCTGTACCTTCCTCTGGATTAATTAATAATTAAAATAAATAAATAAATAGTTGATTAATAATTAATTAACAATTAACAACTAATTAATTAATAACTAATCCTCATTTGCAGATAAGAGGAGATCTTAAAAGGTTTAACTTGATAGACTGAAAGTTTTTTTTCAACTTTAATTACTATGTAACTATGTAACCATGAAAAGGCATATATAAAAGAAGATTTATTATTGCAGAATTACAGGCTTGAGACTGTTGTGCAATTAATTCTAATGTCTTCCATCGTCTTCCCCGTCATATACAGTGCAGTATAGAATTTATATTTGCATTTACAGTACTCCGGACATGTCTATAACCCCTTTACGGGTTCTATCTGGTACTTGTAGGATTTGTGTCATTTACTGGTGTGAAAACATTTGCGGGCTTGAGGCATCTCAGCAATTGAATAGCAATTTGCATTTGAAAGATCAAAGGCTTGAATGGGCTGTAAGTTGCGATGTTACCCATTGCAATGAATCAAAGCATGCAATTGAATAGACGCCTGCATCTACGGAGGGCTCAATTGAATTAGGCCCATAGTATTTTCTTTTATCATTATAGGCTCAGTTGTAAAATACCTGACCTAGGCTCAGAGGGATAGACAGAGAGAGGGAGGGATAGAGAGGTATGGTTATAGAATGGGTAGAGAGGTAGGGGGAAAGGGGCAGATAGAGAGATGGATAGAGAGGGAGGGAGGGGGATAGAAGAAGAGGCATATAATCTATTTCTCTAACTTTCTATCTCTCTCTTCAATCCCTTTACTCTCTCTCTATCCCTCCCACTCTCTCAATCCCTTTCTCTCTCTCTCTCTCTCCCTATCCCTGTCTCTCTATCCCTCTCTCTCTCTCTATCCTCCTCTCTCACTACCCCTGCCCCCTCTATCTCTATCCCTGTCTCTCTCTATGGGATAACTTTTGTGGGTGTAGTCTTTGTCACTGGGCAGGGTCTATCCAGGTAACATGTTGTGAAGGGTTTATACTGTTGGGTGGAGTCAATGTAAGGGGAGGGGCCAGGTCTCTGTCTTCCGCCCCACTAACTTGGAAAGTTACCAGCCACCAGTGGTTAGCTCAATAGGTCTGGTTACCTACTCATAGAGCAGCCTCTTTTAGCCCACTTATGTCCTTCACAAGGAGAATTATACTACAGTATATCAGTCTTGTCTCACTCAAAAGAGTGGCCCAGCCCTGAAATACCAGGCAATTCTACCCTGATTAGGAGAAACCCCAGACGCTCTCTAAATAGGTAACCAGATCTATAGAGCAAACCTACTAATGTATTGTTCATTCTCAGATGAGCACCTCTACTCTTTTTGTTTATATAATTATCTGGTCATAACAAATCAGCCTCTTCCAAAAGCATCAGAGATTACTCTACACATGGACATCACCAAAAGGACAATATAGAAATCAGATTGACTATTTACTTTGGAGGCAAAGATGGAGAAGCTATATGCAGTTCGCAAAAACAACATCTGGAGCTGACTGAGGCTCAGACCATGAGCTTATTATTACAAAATTCAGAACTAAACTGAAGAAAAGAAGGAAAATCATCAGACCAAGCAGATACGTAATAGGTAATATAACCTGTGAATATGCAGTGGAGGTAAATAATAGATTTAAGGGGCTAGACATGGAAGACAGAATGCCCGAATGACTTTGGACCGAAGTTTGCAACATCGTTCGGGAAACAACAAAAAAGAATATTCCAAAAAGAAAGAAAACTAAGAATGCAAACTGGCTATCTAAAAGTAGCCCAGAAAAGAAGGAAAGTGAAAGGTAGTGGAGATAGGGAAAGATTGGTCCAACTGAATGCAGAATTTCAGAGGATAGCAAGAAGAGACAAGGAGACATTCTATAATGAGCAATATAAAGAGATAGAAGAAGATAACAGGATGGGAAAGACATGGTAAAATTAGGGATCTCAATTGAACCTTTTGTGCCAAAGCAGGTGTGATAAAAGACAAAACTTAACTTAACAGAGGCAGATCCTATAAAGAAGAAGTGGGCAGGAATACACTGAAGATCTATACAGGAAGGATCTTAACAACAGTGATGACCTCAATAGTTTGTCCAAAGACCTGGAGCCAGACATCTTGAAAAGTGAAGTGAGATGGGCCCTTGGATGCCTTATTGATAACAAGGCTGCAGAAACTATTCAAAATCTTACAAGATGATGCTGTGAAAGTGTTGTTTTTCTTATGCCAACAAATTTGGAAAACTCAATAGTGGCCAGTAAACTGGAAAAAGTCAGTCAACATCCCAATCCTCAAAAATGTTAGTGCTGAAGAGTGCTCCAATTATTGAACAATTGCACTAATGTCACATGCCAGCAAGGTAATACTTAGCTCAGCTTTAACAATATATGGATCATGAACTAGGAACCACCAATATGGACTGGGCATCCACCAATTACCCCCTATATCTCCAGTTCCACCACACCATAGATCAGCTATTGTACTATATAATTAGAATGTAGAGTAGTAGCTTTTCTCCACAATAGGGCTTCTAAATAGGGAGTCTGTGGTAGGCTCCCGGTACTACCTAGACAGTATCTGTAGGGACTCAAGATTATGGAGTTATATGTATCTATTGTTACAATTAACTGACACCATATATATATGAATGTTTGTCATAAGTCATAGAGCAGCTTAATGATCAATTTATTTACTTTTTTTTGCATATTGCACTTAGTTGTACAGCATTATTTTTTCTATATATCATCTGTATATCTTGACAAATCATTGTTAATATACAATTATAGTAGGTGACCGTGAATTTATATCCTACATATAATGTGATTGCCCTTATTACTCAAATTGTAGATATGTTAATGTGTGAAATTTAAATGCATACATCTGCATCAGATAGTGGGGACAGTAAAGTTTTATTTTTTATTCTTCATTTTTCATTTTATTATCAAGTATTTTAAAATGTATAAATAAAGAATTAATTTTATTTATATAATGGTTATGACTTTATATAGGCAATTCTCGGTAAGGGATATCAGATAGTATAATAAATGTCTTTTTTTTTTAATAGTGTACGTTTTTACACTTACTATCTGAGGTCTAGTATTATTAGAATTATTTACATATATATTCTATTGTATTCTAAGATTGTGTAGTGTCACATTATTTATTCAACTTACATGCGGAGTACAACATGCATAAACATAGAGTGCAAAAGCTGGCCTGCTGCTAACCGTTTAAAAGATCAAGATCATGGCAAACAGAAATCTCCGTTCCTGGCAAATAGACAGAGATGAAGTAGACACTGTGACAGATTTTATTTTCCTGGGATATAAGATCTCTTCACATGGTGACGGTAGCCATGAAATTAAAATCTATTTGCTTCTGGGAAGGAAAGCTAAGGTAAGCTTGGACAGTAGATAGTAGCTAGTAAAGATGTTACAATATCAACAAAGGTTTTCATAGTTAGAACTATGGTATTCCCAGCAGTAACGTACGGATGGGAGACCTGGACCATAAAGATGACTGAGAACCACAGAACTAATGCCTTTGAATTGTGGTGTAGGCAAAAACTACTTAGAGTCCCTTGGACGGCAAGACAATCCAATTAATCAATACTTCAGGAAATCAAGACAAATTGTTCACTGGAAGGGATGATCAGGAGGCTGAGGCTCAAATATTTTGGCCATATGCAGCATCAAAGTCTTCTCATGAGAAGACATGACTCCCTAGAGAAGACTTTGATGCTGGGAAAAATTGAAAGCACTTGAAAAAGGGAGAGGCAGAAGTAGAGATGGATTGAAGAGGTCAATGAAGCAATGGACATGAGCTTTATGGATCTCAGAAGGGTAGTGGCTGGAAGATGTGCCTGGCATCCTGCGGTCCACAGAGAGTTGGAAATGACTGAATGACCAAACAGCAACAACAATACTGTGAACATGACAACCAAATTTGAGGCATTGTTTTAATTAAATAAATATATCTGACTTTGCAATTATATAATTTATTGGGCTGACCTTATTCTGTTAAAGCAAATATGCTTAGTAATACTGACAGTGAATGTTGTCATCTACACAAGGAAGACAGAAACCCTTGATGACTCCATATTATCTAGTTAGTGTGTTCCCATTATCCACATGGGATGCACTTTATGGCCAACAGGAAATACTGAATTTCTGCTGCAATTATTGTTTATGAAGTTTTCAAAACCGCAATGAAAAATATTGGGGTTCCTATCTTGTTTAGTCTTAGTGCTCTTTAATTGCCTTTAGTAAATATTTTATTGCTCCTTTAGTAAAATTAGGGTTTCACCTCCATGCGACTTTGTAAGGAATATCTAAAATGCTGCCAGACTTAAACATTATTCCAAATAACTGATCAAACAAATATTGACCTGGCCGTAATAAGACAAAAAATGATGAGATAATCATAATAATATAAACTGAAAAAGGGAAAAAGAAGTAGGATCTACAAAAGTGGTGCAACAGTCATGTCCTCATAAAAATATTGAACAAGATTGTTGTCCCATTGTTTAGGAGTGAAATACTTGTCGGTACATTATTTCCACCCCAGTAACACCTGCAGTTGTAGCATTACACTATTGTACTCATTGTGACCCACTGATGCCTGCAGCTTAGAATGAAACATTCAATTGTTCTCCAAGGTGCTTGGGGTACAGAGTAATAAGAATTTGTGACAGCAGTAACAGGACTGACAAAGCACTTATAAACATCTTGTTGGTAGGTTCTACTTAACATGCTCTTGGACTTGAGTGGGGGCTGTTAACTAGTTACATTGCTGACTGAGGTCATAAACAGTGGAGGGCAGAGTATCCGCTTTGTGCATCAACTGTTATTTGACATATTTCATGGTTACTGTTTTGAGTTCGGGGCACTATGATGGACTGATATATCCTCAAACATCTGAATAGCCTATACTTATCTATAGTAAATCTTTGGAAAGATACATACTACATAATTTAATGTTTTATTTACTTTATGCCAATTTGCTTCTAATTCTTTCAGTATTTTCTGAGATTTTGGTTTCATGGGTGTAAGCTTTGGGTTGTTTGTGTCGTTTTTCTGACCATGGGGATATCAGACATCATCACAGTGAGATCTTGATAATTATATTTTATTTACTGTTCTTTACTTAGGTATACCCATTTTTTTATATTGAACAAATGTATAAATGTAGAGAAATATACAAAAGCTAAATCTTAAAATTGTTTCCTAATAATCACACACATATATATTTATGCATATATATACAGTGCCTTGCAAAAGTATTCATCCCCTTTGGCGTTATTCATGTTTTGTTGCCTCATAGCCTGGCATTAACATGGATTGTTTGAGGATTTGCATAATGTAATTTACAGAACAACTTTGAAGATGCTTTTTTCTATTGTGAAGCAAAGATCAAATAAGACAAAATAACAGAAAAAGTCAATGTGCATAACTATTCACCCCGCTAAAGTCAATACTTTGAAGAGACACCTTTTGCGTTAATCACTGCTCCAAGTCGCTTTGGATAAGTCTCTATGAGCTTGCCACATCTTACCACTGGGATTTTTGCCCATTTGCAAAACTGCTCCAGCTCCTTCAAGTTGGATGGTTTGCGCTTGTGAACAGCAATCTTTAAGTCTGACCACAGATTTTCTATTGGATTGAGGTCTGGGCTTTCACTAGGCCATTCTAACACATTTACATGTTTCCCCTTAAACCACTCAAGCGTTGCTTTAGCAGTGTGTTTGGGGTCATTGTCCTGCTGGGAGGTGAACCTCCGTCCTAGCCTCAAATCACGCACAGAGTGGTACAGATTTTGCTCAAGAATATCCCTGTATTTAGCACCATCCATCTTTCCCTCAACTCTGACCATTTTTCCATCCCAGCTGCTGAAAAACATCCTCACAGCATGATGCTGCCACCACCATGTTTCACTGTGTGGATGGTGTTCTTTCGATGATGTGATCTATTGGGTTTGCGCCATACATAGCGTTTTCTTTGATGACTGAAAAGTTCAATTTTAGTCTCACCAGACCAGAGCGCCTTCCTCCATACAGTTTGGGTGTCTCCCACATGCCTTTTCGCTAAGTCAAAACGTACCATTTTGTTTTATGCTGAAAGTAATGGCTTCTGGCCACTCTGTCATTAAGCCCAACTCTATGGAGTGTATAGCTTATTGTTGTCCTATGTACAGATACTCCAGTCTCTGCTGTGGAACTCTGAAGCTCCTCCAGGGTTACCTTAGGTCTCTGTGCTGCCTCTCTGATTAATGCCCTCCTTGCCTGGTCCGTGAGTTTTGGTGGGCGGACGTCTCTTAGCAGGTAAGATGTTGGGCCAATCTCTTTCCATTTGGTTATGATAGATTTGATGGCACTCCTGGGGATCATCAAAGATTTGGATATTTTTGTTTAACCTAACCCTGACTTGTGCTTCTCAACAACATTGTAAACTTACTTGTTTGGAGAGTTCCTTGGTCTTCATGGTAGTTTTTGGTTAGTGGGGCCTCTTGCTTAGGTTTTGCAGCCTCTGGGGTCCTTTCAAAAAAGGTGTGTATATGTAATGACAGATCATGTGATACTTAGATTGCACACAGGTGGACATCATTTCACCAATTATGTGACTTTTGAAGGTAATTGGTTGCATCAGAGCTTTTTATGGGCTTCATAACAAAGGGGGTGAATACATACGCACATGCCAATTTTCCGTTTTCTATTTCTAAAAAATAGTTTTAGATATATATTTTTCTTATTTCACTTCACCAACTTAGACTATTGTGTTCTGATCCATCACATAAGATTCAGTTTAACAAAACATTGAACTTAAGGCTGTAATGTAACAAAATAGGTAAAGGGGGGTTAATACTTTTGCAAGGCACTATAGCTTTAAGCAAATACCCAACATACCTATATTGTATAAACTGGGATACATACCTTATGGGACTATCAGAAGTAGATATGCTTAGCTTGGGGAAGTTAAAATGGTATAGAGCATGTAGATTATCCGAATTACTCTTCTGATAAGCAAATAAAACACTCAGTGAAGTATTACTCTAATATAAGATGCAACTCCTCGCGTAAGTCTCGCTCAGCTACAAGAAAGCCATTTGTAAGTGAAATCACCATTGGAGCAGTCAGAGGCTGATTCAAAGGACTTTCAAATATAGCACACATTTGCATTAGTCTGAGATAGACAGTCCACAAAGTTTGGAGAAGGAGGGTAGAAATGTCTGAGTTTTTGAGATCTAACTTGGACAAGATTTTTCCAGCAAGCAGAGTTCACACTTAATACATGAGTATTAAATCTTTGCTGGAGCCTTACAAGGAAGAGACAGCTGCCTACTAGAACCTTAACAGATTAAAGATTCAACAACTTTACTTTCTTTTTTATATATAAAGGAATATCTCCCCATTTTACATTCTCTTGAAATTAGTTATTTATTAAGAGACAAAGAAAAATGTCTAGAAAATCCAAAATAAAAAATAAAAAAAATGTCATCCCAGAAGGTTCCAAAAAATTTTTCCCCAAGAATTAATCCAACAAATAAATCATATAATGATTCTCAAACTACTGTGAAAGATAATAATCAGAGTATGATGAGTAATAATGAATCATCAGAGTTTAATGAGCCAAATACAATAGGGGAAGAACTTTTGACGACAGTAAAAATGAGAGAAATCATGATAGAATTTCAAAACAAAATATCTATAGATTTCAAAGAACAAATAGGTGAGAACTATAAAGCCATCAAGGAGATACACTCCAGAATTGAGGAGATGGAGGCTAAGCTAGAGAAGCATACCAAAGATCATGTCACCATGTCACTATCATAACATACACAACCTCTTTAGAAAGAAAAGTAGTTGACCTTGAACATAAAATAATCAAACTAGAAAGCAGAACCAGAAGGAAAAATATAAGAATAAGAGGAATTCCTGAATCTGTTCTTGAACTCAGATCTTAAAAAATACAACACAGACTTTCTTTCTACCTTAGACCCTAGGCTTACTCAAGAAACACATTTTTTGGATACAACGCACAAGGAGGATATTATGAAAATAAGCTATAAACAAATAACTTTTATGACTCCATGTAAGAATATTAAAATCTTTTCAGATATAGCTCCGGCTACATTAATAAAGAGGAAGGCCTATGATAACATTACACAAGCCTTGATAAGACAAGAATTGAAGTATAAATGGATGTTTCCGGAAGGCCTTCAGATATTTAAAGATTCTCACTGGTATAAAATCTCAACAGTAGAAGAAGGATAGAACCTACTAAATAAATGGGACATAAAAATAGAGAAAACTCAGAAAGCAATGCCGAAGATGGATCCGATAATAAAAACTTCGGAATGGCAATTAATTAAATGAGGAGAGCTCGACAGTGATCCATTGGGGAAAGTACTTTTGTAATATATTGTTGTAAATGTTTCTTTTATATTAATAACAAGGATCTATTGGGTCTATAGGTAAACAATAACATTTAGAATCCCTATTAGATTGGAGCATAATTCTGCCCTTTCACGCTTGACTTAATAGAGTAGTTTATAATTTAAAGTTAGTACATAAATTAAGGCACACACATTTTAAGTATGAAGGTATTTTCACTTTGGAGATAAGAAATAAGTAGATTACTGTATTCTTTTTTTTGAGAACTATGCAAGTTAGAATTAAATAAGTTAACAGAAAGTAACTATATATAAATAAATACAAGAATTATAAGGACACAGGTCGCTTCTTGCTTTGAATACATTTGATGATTAATTGGACATTTAATGGATTTTCTATTATCCAATTCTCTTAATAATTTAGGATATGTAAAATAGATAGGAAAGGGATTGGCACTTTAATTTTTCCTTATAGGAATTAAGGATTAGTCAATATTAGATAGATGCACTTAAAATGAAAAGAAAGCACATGGCACTTATTAGATACTATTAAGAAAGTTTTTTTTTTTACTTTCTAATGAATCTTTCATAAGAGTTTAAGGAGAGAATGAAATGAGCACTGTAGATTATGGAGATTATCTGTAGACCCAATTTTTAAACTATTGATAGCTGAGTAGGTAGTAGACTAAAAGCAGAAAAGGTCACTTTATATAGATAGGGCATACTAAAGAAGACTTAGACCACTCTGACTGTCCCCATGTGATTATTGAGAGATCCCAGGCGGCCCATTGTTTCAATCCATCAGCAAAATAAACCCTGTATAATGAAATTGCATAGAAGACCTTATGCAATAAGTAGTGTGAATGTAAGTTTGAAAAATGAAATAGACAATCAAATTAACAATTTAAAGAGATAGAATAAAGGATACAATTCCAAGATGATTTAATGTCAGAGGACAAGATTGTAGAATGTAAAATGTTTAAAATGATGGGACATTTTATCAAGGAAATTTTATTTGGCAACTTATCTGATAAACAAGCAACAATAGACGAAAGAGAAAGATTAGTAAAATATAGAGATGGAAATTAAAGTCATATCCCAAAATGCGAGGGGTTTGAATACCTCCTATAATGGGAGGTTGGTAGAGATGTCCCGAATAGTTCGCCGGCGGACTGTTCCCGGCGAACATAGCATGTTCGCGTTCGCGGCGAACTGCGAACATATGCGATATTCGACCCGCTCCCTATACTTTATCATTGAGCAAACTTTGACCCTGCATGTCACAGTCAGCAGTCACATTCCAGCCAATCATACACTCCCTTCCAGAGCCTTCTAACTTATGGACAGCAGCCATTTTGGAATCATGACCAACTTGCAGTCTTACTGAGAGGAGGCTGAGTGTAGGTGATACTGCATCAATAGGGAAAACCATAGCTAGGCTACTGTACACAGTGTGCAATACAGTCCTGAAGGACTCTTTTGATCTCTGCTGCAAGGACACCCCTGTGTCTCTTCCCCCCCTTATCATCATCCTCCCCTCACCTTAGCACCCAACCCTAACACCCCTCACACTTATCCATAACACCCATCAACCTGACACCTAACCCTAACACCCCTCACACTTATCCCTAACACCCCTCACCCTAACCCTAACACCCCTCACACTTATCCCTAACACCTAACCCTAACACTAACACCCCTCACACTTATCCCTAACACCCATCACCATAACCCTAACACCCCTCACACTTATCCCTAACACCTAACCCTAACACCCCTTACACTTATCCCTAACACCCCTCACCATAACCCTAACACCCCTCACACTTATCCCTAACACCCCTCACCCTAACCCTAACACCCCTCACACTTATCCCTAACACCCCTCACCCTAACACCTATCCGTAACACCCCTCACCCTAACCCTAACACCCCTCACACTTATCCCTAACACCCCTCACCCTAACACCTATCCCCCTCACCCTTATCCCTAACACCCCTCACACTTATCCCTAACACCCCTCACCCTAACCCTAACACCCCTCACACTTATCCCTAACACCCCTCACCCTAACCCTAACACCCCTCACACTTATCCATAACACCTAACCCTAACACCTAACTTTAACACCCGTCACACTTATCCCTAACACCCCTCACCCTAACCCTAACACCCCTCACACTTATCCCTAACACCCCTCACCCTAACCCTTACACCCCTCACACTTATCCCTAACACCCCTCACCCTAACACCTAACCCCCTCACCCTTTTCCCTAACACCCCTTACACTTATCCCTAACACCCCTCACCCTAACCCTAACACCCCTCACACTTATCCCTAACACCCCTCACCCTAACCCTAACAACCCTCACACTTATCCCTAACACCTAACCCTAACACCTAACCCTAACACCCCTTACACTTATCCCTAACACCCCTCACCCTAACCCTAACACCCTTCACACTTATCCCTAACACCCCTCACCCTAACCCTAACACCCCTCACACTTATCCCTAACACCTAACCCTAACACCTAACCCTAACACCCCTTACACTTATCCCTAACACCCCTCACCCTAACCCTAACACCCCTCACACTTATCCCTAACACCCCTCACCCTAACCCTAACACCCCTAACACTTATCCCTAACACCTAACCCTAACACCTAACCCTAACACCCCTTACACTTATCCCTAACACCCCTCACCCTAACCCTAACCCTAACACCCCTCACACTTATCCCTAACATGCCTCACCCTAACCCTAACACCCCTCACACTTATCCCTAACACCCCTCACCCTAACCCTAACACCCCTCACACTTATCCCTAACACCCCTCACCCTAACCCTAACACCCCTCACACTTATCCCTAACACCTAACCCTAACACCTAACCCTAACACCCCATACACTTATCCCTAACACCCCTCACCCTAACCCTAACACCCCTCACACTTATCCCTAACACGCCTCACCCTAACCCTAACACCCCTCACACTTATCCCTAACACCTAACCCTAACACCCCTTACACTTATCCCTAACACCCCTCACCCTAACCCTGACACCCCTCACACTTATCCCTAACACGCCTCACCCTAACCCTAACACCCCTCACACTTATTCCTAATATGCCTCACTCTAACACACCTTACACTTATCCCTAACACCCCTCACCCTAACACCCCTCACACTTATCCCTAACACCCCTCACCCTAACACCTAACCCCCTCACCCTTATGCTTAACACCCCTTACCCTAACACCCCTCACACTTATCCCTGAGACTCAGGGGAGGGTGATGAGGAAGGGGGGAAAGAGACACAGGGGAGGATGATGAGGGAGGGGGATGTTAGGTTATTTATGCCCTTTATGGATTAAAACCAGACTCTGCATCAACTATGTAATTTTCCTTGGGAGTTTTGACATGGATCCCCCTCCGGCATGCCACACTCCAGGTGTTAGTCCCCTTAAAACAACTTTTCCATCACTATTGTGGCCAGAAAGAGTCCCTGTGGGTTTTAAAATCCGCCTGCCCATTGAAGTCTATGGCGGTTCGCCGGGTTCGCCGGTTCACGAACATTTGCGGCGGTTCGTGTTCGCGGTTCGCGAACCGAAAATGTTATGTTTGCGACATCACTAGAGGTTGGCTATGGAAAACTTTGTTAAGGAGAAAGCAGATATAGTTCTTATACAAGAGACACATTGGAAGCAAGGTAAACCAATTATATTTCCCAGTAGACATTTTAATGACCCAATTATATAATTTCATAGATCTAAATCTAGAGGGGTAGCTATCCTAATAAAAAGCTGACTATACATGAACATCATATAATTTCAGATAAAGAGGGTAGGACTATAATCTGGCAGGGAAAAATAAATTACGATTTATATACTTTTGCAAATCTATATACTCCTAATATTAACCAGAAGAAATATTTGGAAAAAAAAAAAAAACCTAAAACACATAAACCAAATTAAAAAAGGGAGACTGATTATACGGGGGGGATTTCAACATGTTATTTGATTCTTCACTTGCTAGAACAACCCTCAAGAAGTGAAAGAAACCTCCAGATATCAAGAATGGCAAAACAATTTACACTGGAAATCTCCAAAAACAGGTTATATGATGTCTGGAGAGCTCT
This sequence comes from Discoglossus pictus, assembly GCA_027410445.1. Classification (NCBI taxonomy): domain Eukaryota; kingdom Metazoa; phylum Chordata; class Amphibia; order Anura; family Alytidae; genus Discoglossus; species Discoglossus pictus. The sequence goes on along the minus strand of CM050166.1, from coordinate 158,143,127 downwards.
TAACCCAGAGACCAAAGAATACACATTTTTCACAGGGCGACAGTAATGCTATACCTGGATAGACCACTTTATAATACACATCAATATTCTACAAAAGGTTAAATCTACCAGCATAGGAGATATTATGTGGTCAGACCACTCCATGATAAGTATGACTATGACATATTTAATAGAACAAAATAAACCCAAACAATGGAAAATGGATTGTATATTGTTAAAATCAGCAGAGTTTGTAAATAAGGTAAAAAAAAGAAATTATTAGTTTCTTTGCAATAAATACAGAATCGGTCGCTCTCGATACAACCATATGTTGAGCACACAAGGCCTTCGTTAGAGGTTTGTGCATAACCAGAAGTGCATACCTTGAGAAGAATAGAGGGACAACATTGAGAAAACTCTATATGCAATTCAATCTTTTACAAAATAAAAATAAAAATATTACCGAAAATAATACCATATTTCAAATTAAGAAAGTTAAAAAATTAATACAAAAGATTACACAACAATAAATACATAATGTAATCCTTAGGGCCCAAGAAGACCATTATATCAAGGGTAATAAGATTGGAAAGTATATATTGAATAAAATTATAAAAAATAGGATAAAGCAAAGAATACTAAGTATTAGGGACAAAAATAACAAGAGACATAATCATCCTAAAGAAATTGGAAAAGTCTTCCAGACATATTACCAATCCCTCTATAATTTAGAATTAACTGTGAATTGCATAAAACCTTCCAATAAGGAGATAAAATTATTTTTAGAGAAAGGAGGATTTATTAGAACTGAATAAACAAATCTCTATAAAGGAAGTAGAACAAATTACATTAGATCTGAAACCAAATAAAGCTCCAGGTTTAGACGGTTTTACAGGGATTTATTATAAGATATTTATAAAAGGGAGAGGTGTGGCTAGCAGCAAACAGAGAGGAAGCACAATTACAGAGCTCCCTGCAAAAAGGCTTTAATACAACATGAAATTACCAAGCAATTTGGATTATTTTTGATCTACAAGACCAGATGCAGTGACTGAACAGTCTGGATTGCTCTGGCACTGTGCAGCAACTTTTGGACTTCACTTTAGCACAGATCTACTGGACTGAAAGATACTGGATGGGGCACAATCAACAACTATTGGAAAGGTGTCTGGTGAGTCTAAACCCCAAAGGGGACCCTTTTATGTCATCCTACCCCAGCTAGACCCCAGCTCACCTACCCAGGGAAGGGCCTCTTGATGGGAGATATAAAGTGGAGCACAACATATAATTTTTCACTTCATAAAAATTAACAAGCACTCTATATGGGTTACTACTGAAAGCTAACACAGGGTAAAGCTAGCAATAGCCCTGCAACTACACACAGACACTGGTGGGCATAGAAAAAAAGGGATTAAAGTGCATTCAATGAACTTCTACACCAATCTGGGATCATAAGGAGCAAGTGGAGTTGTACCCCCACACCCCAGGGACTGTACCTTTACAGCATCTCATTGCTGGGACACATATGTTTGCAACCATCATTAAAAGCTCTGTTTATTAAATCCTAATTGGTGCTGGACTCTAATCAGCAAAGCAATTGAAGCAAAACTGCCACAGCCAAATGTAATGAACTGTTTAAGACAAGGAATTTACTTTTTTTTCCCCTCAATCCCTTATCATCTTAACTTGTTTATGTTATATGAGATAAAGGGATCGGCTACACTGGTTGTATAAGCTTGCTGATGACTACTCCCTGTATAAAAGACAGCTCAACACTACCACCAAGTGGCAGCTTACGAAAATTACATGCTCAGGCTCAAAAATGCAAATCAGGAATGCAATATATATATCTGTGCTTCTGAAAATCCACTACAACTGACATGCCTATCAGTGCCTCTGAAATCCACTACAACTGACAAGCCTACTTAGGCCTTTACAACCCAGTGTCCTTTGATTTTGTTGCTATTGTCTACTGAAGTTTGTTAAGTGTGTGACTAGAGCCTGATTTGCATTCTTATGTTCTAGTCCTATTTCAAACGACAGCCAAGCCCTGATTTTTTGTTGTCAATATTTACAGCTGTGGCAAAGAATCCAACTATCATTGCCTTGGAACTGTGACACACAACTCTGCAAGTTCTTATGCCTCACTCCCCTGTGATAGGGGGCATTTTGTGACTTGTGGTCTCTATGCTCTAACTAGGGCAGGGCTAGGCCCAGTGACTGACTGCCATTCTGATTCCACTAAGTGCATGCAGCTGCCTGACACCAAAGGCAGGTGGATACAATTGTTATCTGTCAAAGTAGAAAAGGGGCACCATCTACCCTACATTGGAAGTTCACAGATTCTCATGTGCACAATAAAAGTATTTTATTCCTTCTTTGGCGGATCAAGCTACAATGTGGCTGGTGCTGAGCAGAGCACACTACAATTCAGCCGCCCGATGGTCAAAGTGACAATTCCTGAAGCACTCTGGTAACTTACTATATCTTGGGGTCTAATGGGGTGCACATATATTCAGTGTACTGCAATAAAGATATACAGCACTACTACCCAGAGAAATTTCAGGAATATAACATCAGTGATCTTTAAACTACATTAACTTACTACTACAAGAAATTAAGACTATCAATTACATCTGATACTTCCCTGGTCTGCCACTGCCATCTAGTGGAGGAAAGTGGTAAACCACAAAGGGACTTCCTGATAGCACAAAGCTTATGGGGCATATGTTTCACATGAGAGACTTGATATTCTCCAGGATGTAACTTCCTATTCCCATATGCCCGTTACATGGGGACACTTACAAACGCAAAAGTGACAAAATACCTTTTCTTATGTCATGGCTGGAGTAGCTACGAGAAAAAGTAGCAAGAATATACAATCTTATTACTTGCCTAGAGCGTCACCCCCTGCATCTCAAAAACAACAGCCTAACTCAAAAACCACGGCAGCAACAACGATGGAGCATACAGCGCCAAGCACTAAGGGTGATATCCAAGACCTCAAAGACCTGATCCTCACATTCAGGGAGGACATCAGAGCGGACATCCAAAAAGTCTCAGCAGACTTGACGTCCGAGATAAAAAGAGTGGACGCTAAAACTGACTCGCTTGAAGAGAAATATAACAAACTAAAACAATCTCATGTCAAGATTGAGGAAGAAATCTCCATGCTACAGGAGGAGCAAGCCCGCCACTTAACATTTCAGGAAGACCTAGAAAATAGATTTCGGAGACAGAATATCAGACTGAGAAACGTACCTGAATCAGTAACTGACCTCCATCTATACATGTCAGAGCTCTGTGAGTTTCTGCTACCAAATCTGGACTCTGAGCAATACAGACTGGACCGGATCCATAGAGCTCTGGGAGGTCGTTCCACCATGTCTGAACGCCCCAGAGATATCATCGCCCGCTTCCATTACTATACAACTAAGGAAATGTTCATGAGAGCATCCAGGGGGGGTATCCCTGACATCGAAGGGCACAGACCAAGTGTCTTTGCGGACCTCGCTCAACAAACGTTATTCAAGAGGAAAATGATGAAACCACTCCTGGACAACATCCTGGCCCATGGCTGGAAATACTCTTGGGGCTTTCCATTTCGCCTACTGATTGCCAGGGACGGCAAGTTCTTTACCATCAGAACCCTAGAGGAGGGGATGGCCCTTCTAGCTACCTGGGGCATTACTTTAACAGATGCTCCTGGAGTTTCTGGCGACAGCCAACCCGTCAGGGAGTTGACAGAGGGTCCCCGAGGAAGAACAGTTGGTCTTAATTCTCGTGGTAGAGGTTCCAACCTCCCCTCCAGAAGACATCAAAACAGGGCCCCTGACCAGCCAGATGTGCCATAGATCCAATAACACTGTGATGTATTGTTATATGATATGTTATAGTTAGGTTCTACCTCTTATTTTGATCTTCTAAAACTTGCGACCAAAAATATGAACAGACATGACTAGTTAAACTCTTGCATAACTATCTGTCACTTTAGAAGAATATTTCTTCTTTTTTTTTATATAGATATTGATAGTGTCCCTTAAGGGCTTCACCATATACACACCCCCCGGCGAATCCAGTCAGTATTGGAGTCTAATACTACTGGACTCACCAATTTAATTAAAAGGACAGCGCTCGCTCTCCTTGAAGTAGTGTTATACTACGTTCCTAGTTTTGTTATATTCTATTAGTATAATTTTATTTTCAGAATTAAAAAAAAAAGAAGTTTTTTTTTTTTTTTTTTTGATAAATTTGTGTCAACAAATTTGACGGCGGATTACTTGACAAGCAGTTTCAACCACTGTATATCGTTGTGTTCTCCTCATCCGTTCTACCCTAACTTTTTACTTTACGTTTACATCAATTTGCACAGTGAAGTGACGCAGGTGGTTTCTGGACGGAGTCCCAGCGGGAGGCTCATCAGACTAGATACTCGAAGGCGGCTATAACCCTTAGTGCTCTACTAAGCTTGGCCTTGAGCCCCAGACAAACGGTGAGTCATGAATATTAATATCATTTCACATAATGCTCAGGGCCTGAATGAACCGATTAAGAGAGGGGTTGCCATAAAAGAGTATCAGAGACTAGGGGGAGATGTAATATTTGTGCAAGAAACACATTTTAAGAAACTAGCGGTCCCCAAATACTGGGGGAAAGCATATAAACAAACTTTCCACTCCACCGCAACAGAAAAGAAAAGAGGGGTGACTCTCCTTATTCATAATAGGCTTACATTTCGCCACACCCGCACTCAGACAGACCCAGAGGGTAGATATGTGGCAGTACATGGCACCATTCATGACCAGAAAATTACCTTCCTTAACATATATGCGCCAAACACTGATCAGAAGCAATTCTTCACTAAGATTTCAGATCTGATTATGGGCTGGGAGCACTCCCTCCTGATCATAGGGGGGGACATGAACACAGTCCTAGATCCATCTACAGACAAATCAACTGCTACCACTAAACTCACACCTCCCACGGCTACCCGAGCTCTTAAACATATTCTCAGATCTAATTGCCTGATAGACAGTTGGAGGATAATGAACCCCACTGATCGAGAGTATACTTTTTACTCCCCCAGACATCTGTCACACTCCAGAATTGATTACCTGTTCATTCAACAACACCTATCACTAAACTTAGAAGCAGCTTCCATTCGACCCATTTCGTGGTCAGATCATGACCTGGTTCTGATCTCCCTGTCTGGACTTCTACCAGCGGGACGGTCCCCCTCGTGGGCACTAAATCCCTGTCTATTAAACGATCTAGTCCTAAGGGAAAAAATCAGCAGTGCAATTGTGGAATACTTCGGGATCAATAGTGGGGGTGAGGTAGACGGGGGAGGAGTGTGGGCAGCCCATAAGGCAGTGATTAGAGGAGTTTGTATTCAGCTAGGAGCAGCAGCGAAAAAAGCAGATAGAGTGCAAATTAGGGACCTCAATAGCAAGATCACAGAGTTACAATCACTATTTGCCAGGAATCATGATCCTAAGATCTACAAGGAAATTCTGAAATACAAACACACCTTAAACACAGTGCTCAGGAAGAAGGTGGTCTCCATGCTACAACGTACGCAGGCCAGCTTCTTTATGAGCACCAATAAACCTGACAGTATGTTGGCCAGAAAGCTTAAAGCACAGAGGGCGGACTCATTCATCCCAAAGATATTTACTAAAGGGAAAGGCCCGGTCTCTAAACCAGACCAGATTGCTGATGTCTTTCGACAATTTTATACAGAACTGTATTCCGCCCCCTCTCACTCAGGATCCTACTCTCACAAATCACAAATTGATGAATTTCTTTCTGGGATTCAGCTGCCACAAATTGAGGAATCACAGGCAGAGACCCTAGCAGACCCCATAACTGCTGAGGAAATTAAACAGGCTATTAAGGCCACGAGATCACATGCAGCACCTGGTCCGGATGGATTCACAAATTTTTATTATAAACAATACATTGATCTCTTGCTACCGCACCTCCAAGAATTATTTAACAGTTTCCTTTCTGGTTCTTCATTCAGACCAGAATTTCTAGAGGCTAAAATTATCGTAATACCCAAAGAGGGGAAAGACCCAGCACAGTGCGGTAGTTATAGACCGATCTCATTGATCAACACGGACCTCAAACTATATTCTAAAATAATGGCAAACAGATTGGCCCCATTGTTGCCGGACGTGATCCATCCGGACCAGGTAGGCTTCATCTCAGGTAGAGAAGCACCCGACAACACCAGGAGAATCTTTAACCTGATAGACTTGGCTACCAGAGAGGATATCCCGCTAAGGCTCCTATCTTTAGACGCCGAAAAGGCATTTGATAGGATAGACTGGACTTTTATGTGGAAAACATTGGCGAAGTTTGGTCTGGGGGACGGCTTTTTGAAGGGCATTATGCCTTTATACAGCGATCCCAGAGCATGTATTATATATCAGGGATTTGTGTCCAAACAATTTAATATTACTAGGGGAACTAGACAGGGCTGCCCACTCTCCCCCTTGCTCTTCGCCCTTAGTCTTGAACCATTGGCAGCGGCAGTTAGAAATTGTCCAAACATTAAAGGAGTGCAGATTGGCCCTAATGAGCATAAGCTCAACCTTTTTGCAGACGATATCATGCTGTCACTTACAGATCCACTACCAAGCCTGCCTAATTTATTCCAATTGCTCACAGACTTTGGCAGAGTGTCAGGGTTCAAAATCAACACTAACAAGAGCATAGCCCTCAACATTACACTACCCCAAACGGTGAAACAGAACTTAGAAAACAGCTTTCCCATAAAATGGGCACCCAAACAGATAACTTATTTGGGTATTCATATTCCGCGGTCTATAGCGTTGGTATACGAGGCAAATTTTCCTCCTGTCTTTAACAGAATCAAGGCAGATATCTCCAAGTGGTCCTTCCTTAACATCTCATGGTTGGGCAGAATAAATTCCATCAAGATGAATGTGATTCCCAAATTATTATACCTATTTAGGACAATCCCAACCCCGATCAGGTTACCCGACCTTAGAGTGTTGCAAAAAACACTTTTTAAGTTCGCATGGAATAACAAGAAACCAAGAATTAATAGAACCACAATGTGTGCGCCTAAACAGAAAGGGGGGCTAGCCTTCCCTGATCTAATCAAGTATTATAAGGCCACTAGATTAGCTAAAACCACGACCTGGTTTAAAAAAGAGGCCATACCGGTGTGGGCAGACATAGAGAGGCAACTTCTAGAAGACAAGCATTGGGTACTATCGCAGGTTTTATGGCTTAGCTTGGGTCGGGACCTACGAACAGGAGAGTTACCAATTTGTATTAGCCACTCTTTGAAATTATGGAAAGACCTGAACAGAAGGGTGGACCTCCTGAGCGTGGGTTCTGGCTTGATTCCACTATGGCAATCACACAAAGGTCAGCACCTCAATAAATTTACCCAGATGAAATGGTGGATAAAGAACAAAATAACAATTGTGGCAGATACCTGGGTGACCTCACAAAGCAACACATCGTCAATTATCACTGACATAATTCAGGTGCCACATAGAGAGTGGCTTAATCTGATGGCAATTAATGAGACACTAACACACTCTACGAAAATCAACAAATATCACACCAAATCTCCCTTTGAGAAATGCTGTATCAACAATCCCGGAGGTAAGGCCAATATAGCCATCATTTACAATCAGATGGTGTCTCTCACCAACAGGGTTAAACCACATTACCAAACTGCATGGGAGGCTGACCTCTTCACTAAACGTGACACTAAAAGAAAACTCTTTTAAGACAATAATGAGGTGGTACCTTACACCAGCAAGACTCCATCTTCTGAACAAAACACACCCTGACACATGTTTTAGGGGCTGCACAGACACTGGTACACTGATTCACATGCTGTGGGAGTGTCCGAAAATAAGACCCATATGGACAGCAACATACGACCTATTAGAAACACTTTTGGGGACAACAGTAACACAAAAGCCTGAGGAAGCTTTGCTAGGCCTTCCAATTACGGGGCTATTCAAATCAGAACAATGTTTAACAACACAGATATTTTTGGCCACGAGATGCATCATAGCTAAACACTGGAAACTTACCTCCCCTACTCACATTGAAGTACTTCACAAAATCAGGTTCATTCGGGCTATAAGCTCACTTTCAGGTGAAATTGATGAAAGATACCGTCGATGGGCCTCCTGCTGGGACTTATGGACTCTACGAGGTCCACAATAAGGTTCGTGTGAACTACTTTTATGGGTTGACCTGATGTTTGATCTATGGTTTCACCTTACTGTACTTCCAAGACACATGTCTGCTTTGAGGAATGTATATATGTTCAAGACCTTGTGTGACTTTATATATATGTTTTACATGTTCATGTGTTATTCTAACCAAAAAAGAAAAACTTTGAAAGAAACTTTTTGATATATCTTGTTGATACTTGAGAGATTTGTTATATGATTTGCTGAACTTACGATGTTCTATTTGTTTATTCTTTCAATAAAAAAGTTAATTATTAAAAAAAAAATAGATATTTATAAAAGAACGTAGCCCTATTCTTTGTAATATGTTTAATAAAATGAAAACATCTGTCCATATGCCTTCTGAAATGACCGAAGCTAACATCATCAATATCGTCAAACAAAGGAAAGATCCTGAAATTGAAAAAAACTACAGCCCAATATCCCTATTAAATGTCAATACAAAAATACTCTAAAGTTTTAGCCAATAGGCTTAAAAAATATATCTTAGATCTGGTTAATCATGACCAGGCCGGTTTTATACCTAAGAGGCAAGGCCTGGAAAATATAAGAAGGTTGATTAACTTGATATCGTATGCTTAAAAAAAAGGTACCCCTCTTTTAACTTTCTCACTAGATGCTGAAAAGGCATTTGATGGGGTAAATTGGGCATTTATTGAAGGTGTTTTATAAAATATTGGGCTAGAAGCATTTGGAACGAGACATGGGTGCCCCCTGTCTCCCTTAATTTTTATCTTAACTCTAGAACCGTTGACTGAACTAAGCAGAAGCTCTGAACAAGTTAAAGGCCTAAATATAGGGAAAAATCATTATAAGATCCAGATGTTCGCGGACGATATAATACTTACCCTTACAGAACCTATTATTTCTTTGCCCGCCATGTTTAACCAGTTAGAAAAGTTTAGCATCCTCTCATATCTTAAGATAAATGAGACAAAATCTGATCCATTAAGTTTTGGATTGAGAAATTATGATATACATTCCCTAAAAAAAAAGTTCAAATGAAACTGGAATAGTTAAGGGATATGTCACTTGGGGATACATTTCTCAACATCACTCAAATCTATTCTAAAAGAAAATATGCATATTGCCATCAGACAGATCAGGCAAAATATCCTAGAATGGAAGTCCGAATATATATCCTGATCTGGCAGGATTGCATTGATAAAAAGGATAATTGTTTCGAAAATAACATACATCTAGAGATGTATTCCGCAAATGGCATCTAAATATGAGATTAATAACATCTTCTGAAGAAATATATCAATAATAACAATAAAACATGACTAAAATGAAACATTACGGAGAGAAGTGTGGAAAAAGGAGGATTAACTGCTGCCTCTTTGTTAGATATAGACAATGCCATTATGCTTAACCATCTTCTAGGCTGGAATGTATCAAATAGAAAGCCTAAATGGCTAAAAATAGAAAAGGATCTTACTCCTTTGGCTCCCCATAATAGACCCCAAAGAAACAAAGTTTCTTTTTGGGGGGATAAGTTCATTATTAAAATTTTGGTATAAAAATTGTGATTCATGGGAATTATCTAAATTTACCAAAAAAACAGAATGAAGTGGGAACAGGAACTGGAATGTACGTGGACAAAAGAAAAATGGTTCAGAGCGCGTTCTTTAGTAAAAAAATCCACTATATGTAGCACATACAGGGAACTTTATTTTAAGATAATACAGAGGTGACATTTTGTACCAACTAGTATGAAAAATAGTTAATAAAATAAACTCAGATGAGTGCTGGCAAGGCTGTGGAGATTAGGAATTTCATTCACATATATGGGGGAGTTGTCCACAGATACAATATTTTTGGGAGATTTGTATAGAGCAGGTTGAAGCATTAACAAATATTAGGCTACCTTTGAATCCTTTACCACTGTTATTTTATAGGTTTGAGAATCAATACTTGTTACATCATAGTTGTTTAATCACTCCTATTTTATTAGTATGTAAGTGGGGTATAGTTAAACGCTGGAGATCTAGAGAAGTCCCTAATTGGCATATTGAAAGAATAATAGACCATGATAGGGAGATGGAAAAAGGTCTTATAAGGCATAATAATAAAAAAAAAGTAAAACTATTAAAAAATGGGAAAAATGTGATGAATATAAAACCCAATAACATTCCTTTGTTCGCCAAGTTCACTCTCTGAACTAATTACATAAAGAGGCTAGAAATGTGATTGTCTAGGATGAATGAATGAAAGGGTAGTGTATATGTTTTATATGTTTCTGTTAAATGATGTATTGTTTATTTCCTTCTGTTGTTTTTTTTTCTTCTCTGTGTTGTATAAACAATAAAAAAAAGTACAAATAAAAAAAAATATATATTCCAGTGCTCACAACTTAGTAGTATTTTATATCTATATCTAAGATTTTGTACCTTATTTGTCTTTTGTGATAGATTTTTCACTGATTAAAATTCTATATGGTAAATATTAATACTAGCGCACACAACCCTTAGGCTATATGCCAAAGAAGATGTTATTTTTAGTACTTCATGGTTTGTCAAGAACTTAATTAATTTATACATTAGTTGACTATATAACTGCAATAGATGCTATATATACAAAAGCAGATATCATCATTGGTACTTCAAGGTATTTAGGAACCTGGTAATTTAGCAGTTTCTGGCTCACAACGTTCAATGTATTTAAGTGTCTAATAATTAGTTTCTGGCATCAAGTACAATTTTTGGCACATTACCATTTGTTAGTCTTTAGCACATAATAACCATTAGTCATGTTTTGGCATACTGCTATTTACATACACATTGACATTTATATAATCAAAGGCACTTCAAGCAGGGGCAAATCAAGCACCAGTGCAGCGGTGCATTGCACCAGGGCCCTTGCTCTGTTAAGTGGCCCATCAGCAGCACCATCATTCACCCCCTCAAAAACCCCAGGGCCCTTTGTCACACTATTCACCCCTCCCCTCCTCTCCTCTTACTTGTGCCTTGCAGTCCCTGTCCCGAATGCCATTGCTCAGAGGTTGGGTATCCTACCTCTGCGGAGCTTCATACTGCAGGGGAGGGGAATTCTTAGTGATGTCATATGAACCTGTAGTATGAAGCTCCTGCAGGGGAAGGGTACCCAACCTCTGAGCAATGGGACCAGGGACAGGGACTGCAGTGCACAAGTAAGAGGAGGGGGTAAATGAAGTGCAGGTGGCCTAGGGGGTGAATAGTGTGACAAGGGGCCCTGGGGGTTTTGAGGGGTTAAATGGTGCTGCTAAAGGGTGCCCTGTGGCTAAATATGGCTGCTGAGGTGCTTGGGGGGATGAATGGTGCGACAAGGGGGCCCTGGGTTTTTGGGGCAGTGAAGGATGCTGCTGAGGCGGCCCTGTTTTTTTTTTTGGGGGGCGAGATGAATGGTGCTTCTGAGGGGGCCCTGAGGGGTCAGGATGTGAATATTGCTGCTGGGGGGTTTGTGGGGGGGTTGGATGGTGCTGCTAAGGGGGCCTGGGGGCATTAGGGGGTAAATATGGCTGCTGAGTGGCTTGGGGGGGTGAATGGTGCAACAAGGGGCTCTGTTTTTTTGGGGGGCAAATTATGCTGCTGAGGGGCACTTGGGGATTTGGGGGTGAATGGTGCTCCTGAGGGTCCCTGGGCCGTTGGAGAGTGATTATTGCTGCTAAGGGGTCCCTGGGGGGTGAATATGACTGCTGAGGGGGATGGGGATGAATGGTACTGCTGAGGGGTGCCTGTCAAAAATAACGGGAGTAAAATTGTAAGGCTAGCAATGCTGTTTGCCACACAATGCGAGGCTCTTTGGCGCTCATTGGAAGCCTCTTCCCCTGTGTCGATTATAGGCCTCGCGCTTGAGTGTTACTGTGTTGGGTTGTGTTACTGCCTTGGCTTAAGTGTAAGTGGCTTGGGTTTAGTGTTTCTTCCTTATGCTAAATGTTAGTGGCTTGGATTAAGTGTTACTGGCTTTCGTTAAGTGTTACTGCTGAGGGCTATTTTTTACGTAATTTGGGCGTTTTTTACGTCCTTAAGCCTCGTTTTCATTGTTTTGCGTTTTTTCAGCAGCCATTTTTTTTCTTGCTTAGGCGAGCAGTGGCTATTAATGGAGAATCCTAGGCAATAGCTTAGGCTCAGAGAAGATAGCAGGTATTGAGGGGGGGACCAGAGGGTAACCCCCTGGCTTATAACAGGTAGCAGTATTAACCCTTTATATGAGCAATCAAGCCTCAAGTCCGACACATTTAAGGAGTTAACTTTTTTATAATGACAGCTTTCAGGTAACAAAGCCTCTTGGAGGTATTTCTCTGCCTTTATGGGAGGTTGAAAGTACACGTATGCTTTTTTGAAAATTTTAGACATTCAGAAAGACTTCTGAGTAAACTTCAGTGAGAAAGGATATCATTACAGGAGGCACTCAGATGGCATTTATAGGTTAGATTTTGTGTGATGTGATAGCTTGCTAGTGATTTACGTGTGAACTTCATTTGTTTTATTTCTAACAAGAGCAAGGAATGGAGGTACATGTTAGTAAAACTAATTGGCCGATAAAACATTGGTTTTGGACAAACCACAAAAATATAATACAACTTGTACATCATAATTTTGACAGATGTGGTTTATATTAATAAAAAGATCATACATGTTATTCAGTTGAGTCTTGGTGAGTGTGATGAGATATTTGTATCCTGTAAAACAGGCATAGGATAAAGAAAGAACTCTCTCATGCTAGTGGATATTTCCAATTTTGTATGTATATTGAGTAAACATTGCATGCACAAATGTCAGTATAGAAATCTCCAGATTTATCTAAAGGTTCTAACTGATCTTACTCCTAAGGTGACAAGATCTCCTTTCTTAGGGAAGGGAAAGCCTATAGAAATACTTGCTTTTGGAACTGAACATTCTTTTTAAGCTTAGTACATCCATGTAGCATATATTATCATAGGTTTGTCCCCAGTTGCGGCTGGTGACTTTCCAACTTGGTGGGGCGGAAAACAGACACCTGGCCACTCCCCTTACATTCACTCCACCCAACAGTATAAACCCCTCCCCTTCACAACATGTTACCTCAACATATATATATATATAACCTGCTTAGTGAAACAGTCTACACCCACAAAATCACAAAATGGATCCCATAAAGAAAGACAGGGATAGAGATAGAGAGGAAGGGAGGTAGTGTCAGAGGTGGATAGAGAGATAAGGAGAGGGATAGAGAGAGATTGAGGATAGAAATAAAGAGGAAGGGATAGAGAAAGAGGAAGGGATAGAGAAAGAGGAAGGGATAGAGAGAGAGGGGGATAGTGAGAGAGGGGAATAGAGATGGAATGATATCTATCACTCTGAGCCTAAATCAGGTATTTTACGACTGAGACAATAATGATACAAGCAGATACTGTGATAGCAGCAAATATACTGACATAGTAAAACTGCATAAATAAATAATTTGTTAAATGAGCAAATAGATTAAATAAACAAACAAACAGAGACTAAACAACATGTGGGAGGAACGTCTTGCACCTACAGAGGGACAGGGTGATAATTCACCAACAACAGACCAGAACAAGAAAGTTGCTTCTGCGTGACAAAGTACTGTTTTGTTTATCCCTCGATTTTAAACATTATTATCTTTAAAAAATACATTTGAATAAATGTATGTGTTTGTAAAAAAATAAAAATAAAAATATTTATTCAGTTATAGGTTGCCTTTACATAATTAATATTAAGTTGCGAAAAACCTATCTGAGTGGTTTATTAGCATATATTTCTAATTCTGCTCCTTCACACACACACACACACACATATATATATATACACAAATACTGCATATGCACACACATGAATATATGCACACATATACACAAATACAGTATACACACACACATTATACATATCTTACACATGCAATAAGAGATCTCCCCCAAAAGTAAGCATGCCCTTTCCTTTTAAATACATATGGACATAGAGAGAGAGAGACTGAGACACAGGACCCCATCGCTACATTGTCATGGTGGAGGGGCTTGTTACCTCAATGAAGCTGTGAGCTATATCATGAAGGGTCACCCAAGATGGCCAGGTCATTTTAGAGAGGTCAGATAAAATGCAGTCCACTGGAGTAGGAACGGGCAACCCACTCCAGTATCTTTGCTATGAAAACCATATGAACAAGCACAACCAGAAACACGTCAGACACAACCGAAGGACAGAACAACAACAGCCAGACACAGAGAGGGATATAGACTCACCTGAGCTCTGCAGCTGCTCCTGTCTGGTAGGGGGTAGGCTTGGGTGGTAATAGACAGGTCACAAGCTTGGTGTATGGAACAGGGTAGTCAGAATCAATAAGACCATCAGGGAATTGCATGCACTGTGCACTGGGAGTTGTTTTTTTCCAAATAAACTTTATTAAGATTGCACTAATGTATTCACTTCCAGGGGGAATATGAGAGCTGAAGTCCCTGTATGATATGCAACTTTTCCCTTCCGGCCATTCTGATTGGATGATACTGCGTTTGACAGACAGGTTCAGCTCTATCTGTTATAGCACAGTTTGGGAATAGACCCGGATCTGTATTACTAGCCAAGTCACTAGCAGAAGGCTAGATGTTTTAAGTCAGTGTGTTTAACTGCAGCACAAAGGGTTTTGAAATTTAAAGTGACAGCAGCAGCTTTTAAAAAAACAAAATATTGAACATGATAAAACATTATTTTTTTTTTATTATATAAATTATACAGTTAAGTATGTGATGGGGGATTAAGTCAGTGCATTCATTTTGGGAGGGCAGTTGCCCATTTTCCCCTATGCACCAGCCGCCCCTGTAATTGCCCCCTAAAGGATGTCTGGTTACACTATCCATCCCTATGTTTTAGCCATTATTGACTGGTAATTTAACACAAACAGTTTCACACAAATACTGAAAATAACGTACTTATCCGATGGATGAGCTTCAACAAAATATCCAGCAAATGGACAATAGATTCGTGGGTTTAAATCTTTGACAAGCTGAGCTTTATAGTTTATCAGCTTCTTTCTCTCAGTTTTGATAAACTGTGCCTTCCAATCCTCTGTAGTAAAAAAAAACAAAAAACATAATTTTAGCTTTTTTACAAAAATTGGTGGGCCCTATTCCCTTGCCCAATTTGTGAATTTATACACACGTAAAACTCTAACTATTTAAAATTTACACAAAATTGATATTCTATTAGACCTGTAGTTCTTGCTCACAAATAAAATCTGGCCCGCAACTGAAAAAAGTATCACATTTCTGTCAAAAATATAACGAGTACTAAATAGGACTCACAAGGGCTTTTTCAAACACTTATTAGAGCTGTAACAGCTATTAAATACACAGTATTGTACTTTAAAAGCATGGGAAGGTATTGAAAGAAATTAGAATAAATTGTACAACAGTCTCAATACCACAAATATGCAATAAAAATATAATTTTTTAAGTTATTTCTAAGTAATATCGATCCTGGGACTCAAATGCGTTTTATAGATTGCCAGATTGCTTGATTGTAAGCCCGATCAGCAAATTATACTTATTGGCAGATTTTAGCTAATTAAACTAATTAAAGTTTGCAGATTACATATAACTTCCATGTTTTACTGACATCCTGATGACCGTTCTCATTTACTATTGGCTGTGTCTAAGAAGTAAATTATAAGCTTGCTTAAATATTGTCAGATCCCATGATCACGCCCCCTGCAATCAGACTTAAAAAGGCAGGATTTACGAGTTCAGCCTTGCGGTCGGAATTTGCGAGCTGGAGTCAATAGAATATATCTAAACATTTATATATAAACACACGCATCCAAAACTACAGGTTTGCAGCATTTGCAAGCAGCTAATATGGCCCATATTATATTAAACCATATATAGACTCTTTGGCAATGCTTTTTCAGGATTGGGATATAGACTGATCTATTAACTATTGTTGAGTTTTCCAAATTTTTTGGCATGAAAGCAACACTTTCACAGCATCATCTTTTAGGGTTTTCAACAGTACAGCTGCGATTCCATTAACTCCTGCAGCCTTGTTATCAGTAAGGCTTCCAAAAGCCTATCTCACTTCACTCTCCAAGATGTCTTGCTCCAGCTCATTGGCCAAACTGAGTTATCAATGCCTTTAAGATCTTCTGCATATTCCTTCTGTTAAGTTCCTACCATTTTTGTCTTTTATCATGCCCACTTTGGTATAAAAGGTTTATTTGAGATCCCTGATTTTCTTGAAGAGATCTCTTTACTTTCCCACTCTTCCATGTCTGTTTCCTTTCCCACTGCCTCCTTGTCTGTTCTTGCTGTCCTCTTGAATTCTGCATTCAGTTGGACAATTTTTTTCCTATATCCGCTACATTTCACTTTCCTTGGCTATTTTCAAAGCATTATCAGATAGCCAATTTGCCTTCTTAGTTTTCTTTCTTTTGGGTATATTCTTTGTTTTCTTGATAATGTAAAAAAAAATCCAAACTTTCAGGCATTCTATCTGCCATATCTAGTCCCCTAAATCTATTTTTTACCTCCCCTGCATATATTCACTTGGCATATTATTTATTTCATATTTCATATCTGTTTGGTCTGATGATTGTCCCTCTTATATTCATTTTAATTTTGAACTTTGCAATAACATTCTAACATTCCAGGTTCCTATGCTGAATTATTCTTTGTAGCAGCAAACTTTCCTTTCCCCTCCAGTCATATCCACAGCTGGGTGTCCACTCAGCTTTGGCCCAACCATTTAATTAAATATGGTGCTACTCTTACTTGCTGCTCTACCCAGTAATATGTGTGTGAACCTTCTGACCTAAGGGGCTCATCTTCCAGTGTCTTATAGTTATGTCTCTGGTCATGCTTATGGGTTGCCAGTTCCTTTTCCATTGGACCGCAATTTGTATGAGCTCTCTGCTATGACCTGCTCATCTTGGGTCACCCTACATGCTAAATGGTTCAAAATAAATGTACACAGCTTTTTTAATGATTGTATTCAATTTTGCTTAAAGCAACTTCATTTAGCCCTTGATGGAAAATTAAGCCTGTCATAGGAATCCCTTCCTCTGATGGAATCAAGATGGAATCCACCATTTTAGTATTTTTTTTTATTTAATAAAGTGCAAACGTTGCTGTAACTGCACTGTAATTTTACTACTAAAACTTTCCCTTTCCCTTTCCATTTCTACTTCTAGATAAAAATGTGTGCTACAAATGTAATTTACCTGTAAATTTCCCACCACTGAATGTCATTGGGAAACCAGATGCACCACCAGCAAAGTCACTCATCATAAGATCAACATTTATTGGTAATTTTCCACCATTTGGTCGGGTACAATCCACTGTATTGAGTATTTTATGACCTGTAAATAAAATACATTTATTAACAGCAATCTATAGATTTTTCCAATATCTGAACATTTGTGTACCATTGTCATCACTGATTTTTGGGGCCCCTGCACCCCACATGTACCACTGTTATCTGGGACTCTTACACTTTCTGCCATGTATGTTAGTGTGATAACAAATATTTAACTGCAGGAATTTGAATGCGTATATGGCCGTCTGGAATGTTTGCTTGGTCAGAGAGGGCAATGGAGGGAGATATGGGGTAATAAATTAAGCAGAAACTTGTTGTGCTGATGTGGAATTACTAGATGCTTTTCTACTCCCTAGCCTAGTTTAGTCATAAAGTGATACGCTTCACCTAGCATCAAAACACAGGTCTGGGATCTGAAGTGACCTGACCAGATAACCTTAGCTCTGTGCATCTGGAGATGAGAGGGGTTGTGGCTGATGACCTCCTCTAACAGAAGGGGTGTGTGTAAGATATTTCTGTGTTTTATAAATGCCTGTAACAATAAAGAAGTGTTCAGTCTTCTATACACTAAATACAGGTGTGGTCTGATCTCTCTGCGGTCCCATAACTGATGTCCGGATCTAAATAGCTGGTGTGCTGAGATGAGAACAAAGTCACAACCTATAAATGGTGCCTGTGAGATAAAGCAGGAAAAAGTAGGGGTGCATGGACCCCTCAGTTTTTGGGTTGTGACAATTGTAGACTGTGTTTTTTAATTGATAGTATTTCTACAAAAGAAATACAATCGAGTTTTGAAGATGTTTCAAATCTATATTAAAGGGACATGGAATATTTTTTTTTATCTATTTAACAGAGAATGTTTAATACATTAATTGTGAAAATATATTAAATAAAACCTGTTTAGACTTCATTGAAACTAACAGGAAATGCACATGTTCGTCTGTAGATTTCATTGACAGATAGGTATGACTTGTACATCTATATTACTGCACATTGGCTGACAGGCGCACTTACCTCAGATCTGTTAAACATGTAAAACAGTTTTTATGATATGAGTGCCTCTTTTGAAAAACTGAAAACACACAGTGGTACATTAAATATTCTCTTTCAGATGCAACACATAAAAAATGCTGTCAGCGTCCCTTTTAGATTATCCCTAATCCTAAATTGAAATCCCATGTATTCAATGCTGCCAGTTCAGTGTTAAGGCTATTTCTTGCATCCACCAGCATTTTTGTGAAATAAAACAGCCTAAAATCCAAACATTTAAATATTTCACTCTCATTTATTACTGGTTAAAAATGCTTCCCCATATGCTTGTTAAATCTTATTAAATATTTAATCACAATATTATTTGCAAAACACCAAGTCCTTTCAAACATTTGCTAGATTTAGATTGCATTGCTCTGAACAAATGTATTAGCATATTACCAAAATTTTCATTAAATTCTATGGATATTCATTTTAGGTAAGACTGCTCACAATTTACCCATTATAATATGATCTAACCCTTTTTCTAGAGTAGGTTGGCACTTATTTAAATACATGTAGCATTAGTATTGAGTGATGATATACAGTATGTTTATAACAAATCAAACTAATTACTGGTATGAGTCTTTATGTTGGTCACTTTGGAACAGGCTTATGTCAAAACATCCATTCATGACAGACATTGTTGAATGCACTTGGGAATAGTCTTCAATTTATAGATAGCCAGTCTTATGTGTGTTATGATACATGCTATGTTAACACATAAATAATGATCAATCATCAGCATAGTTCAAAGTGATATATAGCATGTCTTAGCTGTGACCTGTTGTGAACAGAGCTTCCACTTGTATTTTTATCCAAGGCATTTCAGTAGCATGGTACCTTTATTAGTGAGCCATTTATTCAACAAAATCTTTGTATATTGGGATATTCATCAGTAATTTACTGATTCGTAAATGTATACACTCTTAAAATCACTCTTAATATTGCTACATATTCAGCAAATATTACTTATTGGCACTAATTAATTCTTAAGTCAATAGAATGTATATAAACATTTATAAAAAAAACACTCACAGCTACATTTATGAGTTCAAGGCATTTGAAGTAACTAATTGAATAAGGCTAATTGGGTTTTTTAAATGTGTTTCTATGAGTTTTCCAAGCATCCATAAGCAGTCCATAAGAATGTATAAGTGATTTCCATAATTTGGAGATGGTGATATCTACAAATAAGGTAAATTCAAGTAAAGTCCTGAAGTATGGGACATACCGTTTATACTTGAGAATAAGCCGAGTTTTTCAGCCCTTTTTTTAAGGCAAAAAAGGGCCCTCTCGGCTTATACTCGAGTCACTCTCCCCCGTGTCTCTCTAACCCCCTGTGTCTCTCTAACCCCCCCTCGTGTCTCTCTACCCCCTGTGTCTCTCTAACCCCGCCGTGTCTCTCTACCCCCCATGTCTCTCTACCCCCCTGTGTCTCTCTACCCCCCCGTGTCTCTTTCCCTCCCCCCTCCTCAACCCCCCCTCCTCGTCCTCAACCTCCTTCCTCATCCTCAACCCCCCTCCTCATTCTAAACCCCCTCCTCACTTTACCCCTCTAAATACCCCCCCCCCCCCCTCCCTTTCCCCTCACTTACCTTCATCTGCAGCGTCTCCTCCGGCCTCCGCTCCTTCCTGCGTCAGCACCCGGTATATGCTAATGACGTGGCGGGCATGTGACGTCACGTCATTAGCATATACCGGGTGCAAACGTAGGAAGGAGTGGAGGCCGGAGGAGAAGCTGCAGATGAAGGTAAGTGAGAAGGAAGGGAGTGGGGGAGGTATTTAGAGGGGTAAAGTGAGGAGGGGGGTTTAGGATGAGGAGGGAGGTTTAGGATGAGGAGGGAGGATGAGGAGGGAGGTTGAGGATGAGGAGGGGGGTTGAGGTTGAGGAGGGGGGTTTCGGATGGGGGGTTGAGGATGAGAATGGGGGTTTGAGGATGAGAGGGGGTTGAGGATGAGGATGGGGGGTTGAGGAGGGGGGTTGATGTTGAGGAGGGGGGCTGAGGAGAGAGATTGAGGAGGGGGTTTAGAATGAGGAGGGGGTTGAGGATGAGGAGGGGGGTTGAGGACGGAGGTTAAGGATGAGGAGGGATGTTGAGGATGAGGAGGGAGGTTGAGGATAAGGAGTGGGGTTGAGGTTGAGGAGTGAGGTTGAGGAGGGAGGTTGAGGATGAGGAGGGGGTTGAGGAGGGGGTTTAGGATGGGGGGGTGGAGGATAAGGAGGGAGGTTGAGGATGAGGAGGGAGATTGAGGATGAGGAGGGAGGTTGAGGATAAGGAGTGGGGTTGAGGTTGAGGAGGGAGGGTGAGGAGGGAGGTTGAGGAGGGGGTTTAGAATGAGGAGGGGGGTTGAGAAGAGAGGATGAGGATGAGGAGGGAGGTTGAGGATGAGGAGGGAGGATGAGGAGGGGGGTTGAGGTTGAGGGGGGTTGAGGATGAGGAGGGGGTTGAGGAGGGGGTTGAGGATGAGGAGGGGTTTGAGGAGAGAGGTTGAGAATGAGGAGGGGGGATGAGGAGGGAGGTTGAGGATGAGGAGGGAGGTTGAGGTTGAGGAGGGGATTTAGGATGGGGGGGTTGAGGATGAGGATGGGGGGTTGATGATGAGAGGGGGTTGAGGATGTGGATGGGGGGGTGAGGAGGGGGGTTGAGGTTGATGAGGGGGGCTGAGGAGAGAGGTTGAGGAGGGGGTTTAGAATGAGGAGGGGGGTTGAGAAGGGAGGTTAAGGATGAGGAGGGATGTTGAGGATGAGGAGGGAGGTTGAGTATAAGGAGTGGGGTTGAGGTTGAGGAGGGAGGTTGAGGAGGGAGGTTGAGGATGAGGAGGGGGTTGAGGAGGGGGTTTAGGTTGGGGGATGGAGGATAAGGAGGGAGGTTGAGGATGAGGAGGGAGGTTGAGGATGAGGAGGGAGGTTGAGGATAAGGAGTGGGGTTGAGGTTGAGGAGGGAGGGTGAGGAGGGAGGTTGAGGAGGGGGTTTAGAATGAGGAGGGGGGTTGAGAAGAGAGGTTGAGGATGAGGAGGGAGGTTGAGGATGAGGAGGGAGGATGAGGAGGGGGGTTGAGGTTGAGGGGGGTTGAGGATGAGGAGGGGGTTGAGGAGGGGGTTAAGGATGAGGAGGGGTTTGAGGAGGGAGGTTGAGAAAGAGGAGGGGGGATGAGGAGGGAGGTTGAGGATGAGGAGGGAGGTTGAGGTTGAGGAGGGGATTTAGGATGGGGGAGTTGAGGATGAGGATGGGGGGTTGATGATGAGAGGGGGTTGAGGATGTGGATGGGGGGGTGAGGAGGGGGGTTGAGGTTGATGAGGGGGGCTGAGGAGAGAGGTTGAGGAGGGGGTTTAGAATGAGGAGGGGGGTTGAGGATGAGGAGGGGGGTTGAGGAGGGAGGGAGGTTGAGTATGAGGAGGGAGATTGAGGATGAGGAGGGGGGTTGAGGATAAGGAGTGGGGTTGAGGTTGAGGAGGGAGGTTGAGGAGGGAGGTTGAGGATGAGGAGGGGTTGAGGAGGGGGTTGAGGATGGGGGGTGGAGGATGAGGAGGGAGGTTGAGGATGAGGAGGGAGGTTGAGGATGAGGAGGGAGGTTGAGGATAAGTAGTGGGGTTGAGGTTGTCGGGGGAGTTTGAGGAGGGAGGTTGGGGATGAGGAGGGGGGTTGTGGGGGGGGTTGAGGATGGGAGGGTTGAGGATGGGGGGGTTGAGGTTGAGGAGGGAGGTTGAGGAGGGGGTTTAGAATGAGGAGGGGGGTTGAGGAGGGAGGTTGAGGATGAGGAGGGAGGATGAGGAGGGAGGATGAGGAGGGGGTTGAGGATGAGGAGGGGGGTTTAGGAGGGAGGTTGAAAATGAGGAGGGGGGATAAGAAGGAAGGATGAGAATGAGGAGGGGGTTGAGGAGGGAGGTTGAGAATGAGGATGGGGGTTGAGGAGGGAGGTTGAGAATGAGGAGGGGGGTTGAGGTTGAGGTGGGGGTTGAGGATGAGTAGGGGGTTGAGGAGGGGGTTGAGGATGAGGAGGGGGTTAAGGTTGAGGAGGGGGTTGAGGATGAGGAGGGGGTTGAGGATGAGGAGGGGGGTTTAGGAGGGAGGTTGAAAATGAGGAGGGGAGATAAGTAGGAAGGATGAGAATGAGGAGGGGGTTGAGGAGGGAGGTTGAGAATGAGGATGGGGGTTGAGGAGGGAGGTTGAGAATGAGGAGGGGGGTTGAGGAGGGTGATAAGGGAGGGGGAAGAGACACAGGGAAGGGAGAGGGGGAAGAGACACAGGGAAGGGAGGGGGTAAGAGACACAGGGAAGGGAGAGGGGTAAGAGACACAGGGAAGGGAGAGGGGGAAGAGACACAGGAAAGGGAGAGGGGTGAAGAGACATAGGGGAGGAGTGGGGAGAAGAGACACAGGAAAGAGAGGGGGGCACAAGAAAAGGGCACACAAGAGGGGGACACAGAGGGCACAAGAGGGACACAGGGGGCAGCACATTTCACACCCTCGGCTTATACTCGAGTCACTCATTTTTCCCAGTATTTTGTGGTAAAATAGGTGCCTCGGCTTATACTCGGGTTGGCTTATACTCGAGTACATACGGTATGTGTAGAAGAACAGTTAGTGATCCAGTGGTGGTTAAAGGAATTGATAATCTATACATAAACAGTGTGAATAAACTGAATTTGAATTATTTGCCCCTGGTTAGCAATGCTTGGTGTATTCAGATTCTCCTGCCACTACAGGTAAGTGGACAACCAAGTAGACAAGGCTCAATTAGAGTTACAGCCCTTTATGAAAAGAAAAGATAGGATGTTGACGATAAATAGAGATGAGGAATAAATAAAATTTTAATCATACTGAATGATACTTTACCTGCTTTTGTAAATAAAGTTGGTTTATTATATATGGAGGAGGGATCTATTGATGTCATTGAAAACAAGGCCAAGTATGTGTCAGTTCATAATCTGAGAGGCAGCCTACGGTATTGTTGATTTTCTCTCATTGAAGAAGAAAAACCAAGTGATGGAAACCAGACAATACTTAATTCTTTTCATTGAAAGCACATGAAATTTAGAATGCTGCATCATTTTGATTGTAATTTTCCATACATAGGGCCTCATTCAATTAATGGCCTTAAAATGGCTGCAAAGCTGTGATTCCTTGCGAGGGTGTTGCGACAATCGTCCGTTAGCTTTGGCGGGCTTGTACCTGATCGCGGACGTTAGCCCTCAGATCAGACTGCAAGTCCGCCAAACTAAAAAGTTAAAAATAAATTAAAGGAAGCACTCCAGGGAGGAGCTCCGTTTTTTTTTTTTTTAGAGCACCGATTTTTCAAGAGCCCAGCCGGGGCAGTAGAGGAGAAGGACGGGGACATTGTGGCCTGGTAAGTTTAATGTATATTATGTTTATTATGTTTTATGTTGTGTTTATGTGTTTACTGATGTTACATTTTATTTATTACAGGGGCCCAGCTGGAGAAGACAAGAAGAAGGACGGGGACATGGTGGAAAGGTAAGTTTAATATTTAGAATGCGTATTGTTTTTTATGTAGTGTTTATTTTTGACTAATTTGATGTTTCTTTTTTCTTAGGGGTGAGACCTGCGGCAAGAAACCCATCATCGCTGATTTAGGGGTTTTAATGTAACGTAGATAGTGGGTAATGTTTTATAGATAGGGGGTAATGCTTTGTAAAATGGGGGTACTGTTTTATAGATAAGGGTAATGTTTTGTAGATAGGGGATAATGTTTTATAGATAGGGGTTAATGTTTCATAGATGGGGGTAATGTTTTGTAAATAGTGCGTAATGTTTTATAGATAGGGAGTAATGTATTGTTGTCAGGGGGATATGTAATGTAGATTGCACATTGCAGGCGGTATGATGGGGACCCCTGCATTATAGGGTTAATGTGTGCACCCTGCAGGGGTCCAGTTCGGACCCCTGCATTATAGAGTTAATGTGTGCACCCTGCAGAGTCTCAATCTGACCCCTGCATTATAAGGGTGATGTAGGGACACTGTAGGGACACTGCAGGGTTCCCGATCAGGTCACAATCGGGACCCCTGAAACCACGGGGGGCTTAATTGGAGCAGTCGCAAGGGCTTCCCAGCCCTTGCGACGTCTCCAGGATGGAAGTAAGCTGCGGCCATTTTTGGCCATTTTACGGGGGTTGACGGAAGGGTGTTTGGAGCATTTGAATAGGGATAGGTGGTTTCATGAGGCCAAATCTCTTGCGGGCGCGTGAGATCAAAGGCTTTCCCTGCAGTAAGCTGCAATTGGGGTGGCCGCAAGGGAAAGCAGGGCGCCGGCTTCTGGGAACAGAATAGATAAGTAGCTTGTGGCCACGCAGCTCCTATGGCCATCAATTGAATGATGCCCAAATTCTGCTGAAAAAGTCTTCTAAAACTATACTTATGATTATTCCTAAAAGACCATGGGGAGAAAATGTTTTCTTGCATGAGGCATGCGTTTCAATCAATTAGAAAATATATACAACTCAATGACCTGTGCACAGAGGGACAATTGAGAGAAGAATCTGCCAAGATTATAAATGTTTTTTTCAAATAAAAATTACTCGATATAGCAAGGGTCAGGAAGTAAGTGAAGTTTCATTAGGTAGGAGGGTATGCAAAGTTAGAAGGAAAAGGAAAGCAACTGAGAAAGTAATTTGGTAAGTGATCCTAGTATGTAATATGTTATCTGCCCCTAGTGGTCAGATAGTATAATCTGCGAGTGGGAGGTGAGGGGTCTGTATGTCTGGTGGATGGAGGAATAAGAGTAGCTCATGGGAGCATAAAAGAGTAGAGGAAAGTATGTAAGGTGAGATGGTTAGGTTGGAGACATGATGTGGCAAAGTTGAGAAGAGAAGCTTGAGGAAAAAACAGGATGTAATGAGGAAGGAAAAGGCATCAGGAAACATTGTATAAAAGATTAATTAGGTATAGTTAGCAGATGTTGCTAATTAATCAGCTGTAGGAAATTTGAGTGACTCAATAAATCAAGAGAAACAAGGGGCGGGTGGGAAGTGATTGTAGATCCAGAGAGAGTGAGAGAAGAGACTGAGGCCCACAGATAGTGGAGAGACTGCAACAGAATATGAGAAGGATGGACAAATGTTATTTCAGAGATAAGAAGCAATAAAACCAGGCTTTGGGGGTGGGGGAGCAGGCAAGGTAAGGGGGGTTTCAGACAAATGCAAAGGTATGGATTTGCTTAGTAAAAGTTTCTATCTCCTCAAATATTATATCACAGAAACATTCATACAAATATTGATAATATTACATATAGTACAAGTTGAAATGGCTCCAAAGTGTCTTTAGATACATTTAGCACAGGTTCAGACAGTGTGTTTGATTGTAGATCCAGATCCAGAGAGAGTGAGAGAAGAGACTGAGGCCCACAGATAGTGGAGAGACTTTAGCACAGGTCAATGTTGGTGTAAAGGCAAAAGAGCAACTAAGAATTACAAACATCAAGACAAAAGAGTAATAGGTTTTACCTTTGTACTCTACAATGATGCAAGTGTCCATTTCAGGATGAATCCCATCCATTAATATCATAAATCTCAGATTCTCATCGACCTAAAGAAAAAAAACATAACATCAAAATAGTATCATGAATAATAGTCTACCACTTTACCTCTGCTGACAATTCAGTAACAGCTTTTAGCTACACTATCAATTATGAGTTGATGGTTGGTAGTGTGTTTACTACCAGCCATTTGTAAGTGCAACAAAAGTTATCTGCTCTTTTACAAATTATAAAGAATAATTTAGGTCAAGAACTATCCAGCTGGCACCATCCGGATGGTTTTTGGTGGTCCACAGGCTCCAAAAAATAATCTCATAATTGGAAAATGATTAAAAAAAAGGGCAATTTAAATATCTGCGACATATTTATATATTAATTTATTTTTGTATTATTGTTTTTAATCAAACAGCACTGGACAGCAGTGCTATAGGTTACTTGGTAGTTGTTTTTGTGCTATCTTCTTTGCAGCATGTCTTGTTTGTATAGTTTTTGTAATATGTCACTTCTGTTATAAAGTGTAATAATGAACACAATATGAAAGATTTTGCTAGCAGTTCATTTTTTTTAAATAAAATACTTGATGTCTGGTGGTTGTAGTATTTATTAGTGTGAGGAGAGATTGGAGTTCTTTATGAGAGAGTGTGGGATTGTGGGTTAGCAGTAGAGTTAATAGTGAGAGAATCAGGGTTCACTGGTTAATAATGAGAGAGCTGAGAGATTAAGGGTTGAGACCAATCTAATCAGAGGAAAAAGATGACCAGGGAGTAGGACTAGTAGTTAATGAGACAAATGATTAGAGGTAATAGTGAGACAGGGGATTAATGGTCAATAATAAGAGGACATGAGGATCAGAGGTTAGTAGAGAGACAGGTATTGGAGTGTTTATAGGTAGAGAACTACGGTATTTGGGCATAAGAGTGAATGCAGGTGATGAGGAATTAAAAGTGAGTGTGACAGAGGAGCAGGGGGTAATAGTGAGAGAGCTTTGTAATCAGTGGGTAATAGTGAGATATAGGGATCAAGAGTTAATAGTAAGACAGGTGATGGGGGTTAATAGTGTTGAGCCAGGGTGATTGGGGTTAACAGTGAGACAGGTGATCAGTGTTTAATACTGAGAGAATCGAGGGACTGGAGGTTAATACTGAGAGAGACGAAGTTTGAAAAGAGCTGAGGGATCAGAAGTTAATAATGGGAGAACTGAGGGATCAAGGGCTATCATCACAAGGGTCAGGAGACAGGATTTAATAGTAAGGCAGGGGTCAAGGGTTAATAGTGAAAGGGCCCGGTTAATAGTGAGAGAAATGAGGAATCAAAAGGTTAATAGGGAGAGGTTTGGGGTTGAGAGGTTAATAATGAGAAAGAGGATCAGTAGTTAATAATAAGAGAGACCCGTATTCGGAGGATAAGACAGAACCAGCGGAGTGGAGTTAATTGTGAATAAAAAAGGTGATTGGGGGATAATAGTGATCTTAATAATAGTATTAATAGTAGTAATAAAAGTGATAGAGATCGGAGATGGTGGTTAATAGTGACAGGAATCCGATTTTAATAATGAGAGAGAGGTGATCAGGAATTAATAGTGAGAGAGCTATTTTCCCATTTAAGTCTCACTTCCTGTACAGGGGACCAATCTCTCAAACAGTCTGTGCCCCACTTCACGTAGTCTTCTGACCATGCCCTTAATAAGTACCAGCCAATAGCTAAGAGCATCCCTGCTCTCATTGGCTGGTCTATGTTTACTAAGCATTACACACAGTATGATAAGGCTGGGAAAATATACCTGTGCCATACCTGTGTGTTCTTCTAGTAACACATGACTTCTCCCTGAGCTGTTGTAATAGGCTATAATCTCTGTACAAACTTTAGTTGACATAAAGCTGCCACAAAATGACATTACTAGATTCACTGAGTATTATAAGGTGTTACTGTAAATATATATCCAACTTACTTTGCTGTTTATTTATGTTTATTAACTAGACAAATGGATAATATATTTGACTTTATTCATGCTTTGGGAGAATTTGTCTAGGATACTAGGGGCCCGATTCAATTGTCCTATTTGTAAATGTATACACACCTAAAATCACTCTTACTATTGCTACATATTCGGCAAATATTACTTATTGATACTAATGATTTATTTAGTCAATAGAATGCATATAAACATTTATTTAAAAAAAACACCCAAAGCCAAATGTATGAGTTCAAGGCATTTGCAAGTAGCTAATTGAATATGGGCCTTAATCCCACTAGTGGTTACCACTCCAATATATAAAACAGCTAAAGGGTAAATTCAAAACAAGAACAAGTAAATTGTATTATCTATAAGGACGACGACACAAGATTAAAACTTCTAAAATATACCTAAAAACAATATTTACAGATTCCTTTGGTATGTTCCTTAAATACTCAGATAGAATGAATACATCTATTGTAAATACAAAATTGGTAGGCTTGCTGTTGTATAATTTTGACACATGAGGGAGTAGAGAGTATTATATATGTTACATACATTAAAACATATATAGTGAATTGATCAGTTAAGAAGAGGAAAACAAGTCTTTATATAAGAGTCTTTGATTCATCTCAATATAGTAGATATATCCAACTTTCTTGTTTATAATGTGTGTGTCACTTGCATGAAAATGCTTCTTAATAAAATCTAGATTGAATATGAAGTGTGTGATGAGTGCACTTCCAAATGAATTATTGATACATACTATCTTGATATAAAATCACTATATAATCTTGGCCAGAATCAGATGTTGTTATACATGAACCCACTGTCTATATTAGACCAATTGTTCAGTCTGTGACAGATTTTAATTCTAAGATCCCATATCAGATATTCCAAGTTCCAAATAGTGAATAAATTCACTTTAGCCTGTATCTATAATTGAATAACCAGTTTGCCGTATGGGATACCATTATATTTATAATATTCAATAGTTATAAAGTAAAAAGATATCTCATTTTCATACACGTCATATTCAATCTAGAATTTTTTAAGAAGCATTTTCATGCAAGGGACACACATATTATAAACAAAAAAGGTGGATATATCTACTATATTGAGTTGAATCAAAGACTCTTATATTAAGACTTTTTCCCCCTTCTTAACTGATCACTTCACTATATATGTTTTGCATGCAATATATATAATTCTCTCTACTCCCTCATGTGTCAAAATTATACAACAGCAAGCCTACCAATTTTCTATTTACAATAGATTTATTAATTCTATATGGGTATTTAAGAATATACCAAAGGAATCTGTAAATATTGTTTTTAGGTATATTTTAGTAGTTTTAATCTTATGTCGTTGTCCTTATGAATAATAAAATGTATTTGTTTCATGTTTTACCTGAATAATATCAGTATCATCTATAAATGTTTCATACTTTATTTTTTGTGAAAATTTTGCATTGGCATATCTAACCTGTTGCCAGATTCCAAATGGCACAACATTGATGTTGGTGAGATCAACTCCACTCTGATTCAAATACCAGAAAACGGGACGTTCAGTCTTTCCAACATAAATTGGTACATCGGCTCTTCTTTCAGAAAGTTTTCTGAGTGTTGGATAACTAGATATTAACAGGAAATGATATGCAGGATAACAGTGATGATTAGGACAATAATAAGATTACATGAAATATTAATAAGAAAAAATATAAATAAACAGATAAAATATGAAAGTATAGAGACAAAGATACTACACTTGCCTTCATGTGGTACATCTGAAAATACATTTTGTAAGAAATTAATCCTGCTTGATTGTTGCTCAACTTTATACATTTTATAAATGAATATCTAGAAGCAATCATTCAATGTAGGGCATGATCTATATCCATGTATGGATACGTAGGGAGATGTGATATTCTAAAACTTATCTTTTATTGTAAATTATGCATTTTAAATTGTAAATGATATTGAAAATCTGGTGTAAGAGGATCATCTGAGATGAAGATGTATATGAAAACCATTAATTTATTTATCTTTGCTTTTGTTTTGGAAGACAACAAATATTGTGTTCATACTCCCATGAAGCAGAACATTTTAATACTTTGATAATAACAGTTTAACATGTATTAGGATTTTTAAAACCATTTCTTTATTTTTTTGCTTTAAAAAGCTAAGTTTTAAAATATCTCTTTAGTAATAATAAAATAAACACTGGCAATACCCATTAGCAGTGGTGGAGCTAGTGAATGGATGGTTCTGGTCCAAATAATTTGTTGCCCCCTTGCAATTTCTTTATATATTGCCCCTATGGTGTTCAGATCACCTTTCAATAAAAATAATTACTGTATTAAAATGAATTGCCCCTACACTGTTTTGGGTCTTCCTGTACTAGTAGTAGCTCTGCCACTGCCTCGTGATGATGGCTCTAGTGCCATCTACTTTTTTGTATTACTTTTTTTAAAATAATTTCCGTGGACCCCCACCTCAGCTCATACCTCAGCAATCCTGCCCTGATCCTGTACCTTATTGGCTTCCCCTGGGCCCCCTTTATTATTAATTAAAGCTTTTTGTAACGATTTACATGAAACAATTACAGCAAAGAAAATACTATTTCATATTTCTGACAAGTATGGATATGTCAACAGGCAGATGCTATCTATATCCAAGGTCCCTCCCAAGTGTCTGCCATTTAAAGCAAAATTGAATATAACAATTAAAAATTAGTGGCTGATTTTCTACAAATTAAATTGCTGATTATAAAGTCAAGATATTTAAAACAAGATTATAATGTAGGTGGCATGTCATTATTATTATTACATTTACAACGTTGAAAGTAATTTATTGTATAGTGTCTATAACTCTAAAACCTGTATTTTATTACATTTTACAACAGTTTCATGTTCTAACAAGCACCTTAGATGGTCAGAGTGCATGTGACTTATGTATATCAGATCAGCACGACACAGTCTATCCAGCCAATCATTTGGAGGCTGATGAAGTAGCCACCATCCTCGTGCAAACGCAGGTCCAATTAACCAAGGATCAAAAATCATATGCTTGTTGCCAAGTTTTAAATCCATACAGGCATGAGTAAGATACGTAATCTGTGAAAATAAAAACACTAGATTTGAATATTATTTAATTAGATTGTTTAAAAAAATTATAACATAATTGGGATATAAATCAAATTATACTCTATTGTGATTTATGAATGTGAGGCATAACTAAATAGTGGAGCTTGTATAATTTTCCTCCCCTTATTACCTGGAGTAAATTGTACATACTATATGGTAAACATCTTTAAGGATTCTTCATGAAAATAATCATTCAAAGGGAAAGGTTCTTGCAGAATGAGTAGAAGTTGTATCAGGATGTGGAATAATTGATCTCACTTCCAAAACCCTTTTATTCAGTACAAAGGACAGAGGTAAGGACAGGGGTAGCAAATGATTAAAAATAGAAACAAGAAAAAATTATAGTAATTTTCTAAATATTTGTCACATATTTGGCGAATAAAACAATCAAGATAGGTTGTTTCTTACAATTGCTTATTTTCCAACATGACTATGAATCATTAATTCCTGGAAGTTTACCTTATGCAGCAGGTAAATGGGCAATCATCTGTGTAACCACAAAATAAACTATTTTCTTATTATACCAAGATTTAAATGTTAGATAATATTGAAAGATGACAATGTAAATATTTTTCTTGCATTTGATGCAATAAAGTGCATCATCATTTCTGTTCCCAGTAGATCCATTACTTTTTTACATATTACATCATACTTAAATTTGGCAATATGGTGCCTTGGCTGAGCACAGACATGGATGCAATGATTAACACAATGCTTTGGTGGATTGTTTCCTTCATGAGGGCTTACAATAACGATCTTTGTCTAATAACGCTAAGTTACTCTGTGGTATGAAAAGCATAAAAACAGTTTATTTGCAGAATGCCAGAACTGTGCATTTGATGCAATGTCAGACACCTTTAGAATGGAATTAGATACAGAGTGTGAGTGCCCCAAGATCACAACATTAACAGTACTTCCAAGACCACTATGCTCTGTACCCTGCTCCTGTCGATTAGATTCCTGGTACACCTACTATTCTTCCTTCACTACTACATCTCTTGTTTAAAGATCATTTGCTCCTTCCATACATACTATTTCTTCCATGAAGTCTTGACAGCATATAATCTGCAGATAGGATCCTGGAATATTGGGATGGTGATGGGGTAGTTTTATGAAGGGCTCCATCCAGTCAAGTACAGTATTTATATTATGTGCTGAGATGCCTTATCTCAGGGAGGAAACAAAAAACATCTCCTAGCATGCATTAGTTAGGATACCTAGACCCAGACGTGTGCTGTTTTCACGTTAAATGAATCTCAACAGTGTGGGGCTGGTGTACATGCTATACATTTTGTAGGATGGCTATTAACCACAACATAATTTAGCTTATGGTGGGCAAAAAAAACAATATAAGCTACAGGTTACAGTAAATTAATAGCACATTTGTGTTCAAATTTGGAGTTTTAATAATAAGTTAAAAATGTATGTGCTGGCAAGAAAACATCCCTGAACTGGCTGATAGAGCTGGTCTACCTGTCTAGATAACACCAATGCTAAAAGACAAAACAAATCTATAGACAAGGCTTCTTCTATTAGTGAATGTGGTCTAAACTTAAAGTCTGCTAGACTGATATCTGATATTATAGGATTTGCATGGATAATGATTCTGCCTTCAAGTAAGCTAATGGGCTAACACGTTCATCGGTAGAGGTGCTTTGGGCCAGTGTAAGGTTAACGTTTGCTCCATGATTTAACGGTTTCTACAAGGGGATATATCAATAAAGAAGATGTTTACTTAAAGTCCTAGTTTTGTAGCAACAAAAAGTACCCTAATTAAATTTGCAGCCATTTTTTTATGAACAACAAATTGCAATCACATATTTAGTTGTGAGCATACGAGCAGTTGCTCACGCTTGCGGGCTCACAATGCGATGGTCGCAGTTGCTGGCAAGGATTTGCCAGATTGAGTGAAACTGTTGGGGATGTCCATTCAGGAATGGTAATGCCAGATAGAGCTGTTCCCTCTAACAGCCGGGCGAACAGTTCTACTGGAGGAGTGAGAGGGCAGAATAGGCAGAACAACAGACAGGTTTTGGTTGTAGGGGACTCTATTATTAGGAAGGTAGACAGGGTGATTTGTCACCCAGATCCCAGCAATCGAACAGTTTGCTGTCTCCCGGGTGCTTGGGTTCGTCATGTTGTGGATCGGGTAGACAAATTATTGGGAGGGGCTGGAAATGAACCGGTTGTCTTGGTACATATTGGTACCAATTACAAAGTTAGTGGAAGATGGAGTGTCCTAAAGAATGATTTTAGAAAACTAGGTAATAAGCTGAATGCAAGGACCTCCAGGGTAGTATTTTCTGAGATACTACCAGTGCCACGTGCTAGCCCAGGGAGGCAGAAGGAGATTAGGGAGGTTAATGCGTGGCTAAAGATGTGGTGCACTAAGGAGGGGTTTGGATTTTTAGAGCACTGGGCTGACTTCTCACTTCGGTACAATCTCTACAGTAGGGATGGATTGCACCTTAATGATGAGGGAGCTTTTGTACTAGGGGATAGGATGGTAGAAAGGCTGGAGGAGTTTTTAAACTAGTAGGTGGGGGGGAGGGACTAGATATAAGTAATGGGGTAGAAAGTGTAGAGGGTATAAGGGATGAATTAACAACTCATAGGGGAGGAGATGGGGGGAGGGGTAGTATAGTCAATAGGGAGGTAGTACTAAGTAATTCAAGTACAGTGGCAGGCACTTCAGAACTACAGACTCATAACATAAGGTGTATGCTTGCTAATGCCAGAAGCTTGCCAGGAAAAATGGGAGAGTTAGAATTATTAGCAATTAATGAAAAATGGGATTTAATAGGCATTACCGAAACGTGGTCGGATGAATCTCATGACTGGACTTTTAATCTGGATGGTTATAACCTATTTAGGAAAGATAGAGGCAATGGTAAATGAGGAGGAGGGATTTGTCTGTATGTTAAGCCTGAATTTATGGCTATAGTCAGAGAAGATATTAATGGTGGACCTAGTGATAAAGTTGAATGTTTGTGGGTAGAGTTAAAAAGCGGAGCTATAAACCCCCAAATATAGCTGAAAGTGAGGGAATACAATTATTGTTACAGATTGGAAATGCAGCTAAGCATGGGCAAGTTCTAATAATGGGAGATTTTAATTACCCTGAAATAAACTGGATAAATGAGACCAGCAGTTCAGCTAAGGGGAGCAGGTTCTTGAGTACACTCAGGGATCATTATCTGGCCCAGGTTATACAGGAGGAGGTTATACATTACTAGAAATGAAGCTATCTTAGATTTACTCATCACAAATAATATTGATATAGTATCAAATGTTGAAATAGGCCAACCTTTGGGAAACAGTGATCACAACACAGTCTCATTTGAGATTGAATTAAAAAAACAACATTTTAAGGGGCCAACAAAAACTCTTAATTTTAAAAGGGCAGATTTTAACGGTCTAAGGGCAGCAATACAAAGTATAGACTGGGACAGAGAACTGATAGGTAAAAACACTGAACATAAATGGACAACATTTAAATCCTTACTAAATATACATACACCTCGGCATATACCATGTGGGAATAAAAGTAAAAGGAGTAAATCACAACCCATGTGGCTTAACAACGATTTAAAGATCAAGATACGGAGTAAAAAACAGGCATTTAAATTATACAAACAAGACGGGACAGAGACTGCTTTACGGAAATACAAGGAAATCAACAAGGCTTGCAAAAGAGCGATTAGACTGGCTAAAATAGAAAATGAAAAATGTATTGCAAAAGAGAGAAAGACTAACCCTAAAATATTTTTTAAGTATATTAATGGGAAGAAGGGAAGGAAGGAAGCTATAGGAACATTAGAATGTGAAACAGCCTGTCTGAAAATTAGTGACCAGGAAAAGGCAGATGAGCTAAATAGGTTCTTTTCTTCGGTATACACAAGGGAGATACAAGTGGTTGGGAAACTGCAACATAATGGGGCTACACTACCTTTGCCAAATAATTGGTTAACACAGGAAGTAATCCAAAAAGCCCCGGGTCCTGATGGAATACATCCAAGGGTACTAAGGGAACTGGGTTCTGTAATAGCCAAACCATTATATTTAATTTTTCAAGATTCACTCAACACAGGGTCTCTACCAGATGACTGGAGAAAAGCTGATGTGATACCTATATTTAAAAAGGGAGCAAGAGCAAATCCGGGGAATTATATAGTGAGCCTCACTTCTGTAGTGGGGAAGCTTTTAGAAGGGTTAATAAGGGATAATATACAAGAATATGTCTATTTGAACAGGATTATAAGTAGGAGTCAACATTGATTTATGAGGGTTAGGTCATGTCAAACAAATCTAATTAGTTTCTATGAGGAGGTTAGTAGGAACCTGGATCAAGGCAACTCAGTGGATGTAGTCTTTTTGGATTTTGCAAAGGCTTTTGATACAGTGCCACATGGGAGACTATTGGGCAAACTAAGGGATACAGGAATTGCAGTAAATATCTGCTCATGGATTTAGAGCTAGCTAAAAGACAGGAAGCAAAGGGTTGTTGTAAATGGAACATACTCCGATTGGACTAATGTGGTAAGTGGGGTTCCTCAGGGTTCAGTATTAGGTCCTCTCCTTTTTAACATATTTATTAATGACTTAGAGGTAGGATTGGAGTGTGGGATCTCCATTTTCGCTGATGACACAAAGTTGTGCAAGGTAATTAAATCCGATAATGATGTGCTTTCCCTCCAAAGGGATTTACATAAAATTGAGGATTTGGCATCTAAATGGCAGATGAGATTTAATATGAATAAATGTAAGGTTATGCATCTGGGAAGGAAAAATAGCCATGCAATTTATAATCTTAATGGAGCAAATCTAGGTGTATCAGATATTGAAAGGGATTTGGGAGTGCTTGTGGACAACCACCTAGGTAACAGCGTTCAAAGCCAAGCAGCAGCTGCAAAGGCAAATAAAATATTAGCATGTATTAAGAAGGGTATAGAAGCCAGGGAAGCAAATATAATTCTGCCACTATACAAATCTCTAGTACGCCCTCATTTGGAATATGGAGTACAATTTTGGGCACCACTTCATAAAAAGGACATTTTAGAGCTGGAAAAGGTACAGAGAAGGGCAACAAAACTAATAAGGGGAATGGAGGGGCTTAGTTATGAAGAAAGACTAACCAAATTAAACTTATTTTCTCTAGAAAAAAGGCGTCTAAGAGGAGATATGATTACCTTATATAAATACATCCAGGGTCAGTATAAAGATTTGTCAGGGGAGCTTTTTGTGCCAAGAGGTTTTCAACTGACAAGAGGACATCCCTTGAGGTTAGAAGTAAAAAGATTCCACCTCAAAGAAAGAAAAGGGTTCTTCACAGTAAGGCTGGTTAATCTGTGGAATTCTCTACCAGAGGAGGTGGTGACAGCGGATTCGATAGATAACTTTAAAAGGAGACTAGATTTATTTCTAATTAAAAAGGGAATTCAGGGTTATCATGGATAATTAGAGACAGTATTGATCCAAATTTTTTACTTTTCCCTTTGAGACAATTGGCTAAGTCTCGCTTGTGTTTTTTTTTTTTTTCTATTTGCATTCCTCTGGGCTAATTAATAATTACAAAAATAAAAAACATTAAATAACTGATTAATAATTAATTAACAACTAGTAAATTAATAGTTAATCCGCATATTGCAGATTAGAGGAGATCTTAAAAGGTTGAACTTGATGGACTGAAAGTCTTTTTTCAACCTTAAATACTATGGGCCTCATTCTATTAGCGGCCGCAGCCGTTGCGGGGCCGCAAGGACCGGCCGCAAGCTATTTGGCTATTCTATTCCCTTACGGCCGGGGGCTCCGGCAGGCTTGCGGCCGGCGCCTTGCTATCTCTTGCGGCCGCTCACGCCGGAGGAAAGCCTTTGATCTAAAACGGCCGCTAGAGTTTCGGCCGTAAGAAATTCCTATTTGCAATTCAATTGCTCCGGGAACCCTCTCTGCAAGGCTAAAAACGAGCCGCTGCTTACTTGCAGGAAAGAGGTCCCGCTAGCACCAATTAAGCACATAAAATAGCTCAAATAAAGTCATCCTGCACTTTGAGAAGACTATAAAGGGATTTTAGGTGTTAGAAAAAATAGCACATAATTATCCTATACTCAAATCCGTAAAATATTTTATTTTTAATATCCGTAAAATATCCATGTAAAAAGTCCAGAGTGCTTGGAGCACCTCAGACCCGCCCACGCCGCAGCCGGAAAATAAACAGTTAATTTGAACTCGGGTTTGGGCTGATGTGCAAGCTTGAGAGTGGGTTACTTTTAATCCTCATGTCCCCCAATATGATCCCTAGCATTTACAGAGCTGTACAGAGCAGGCTTGAATTTATTTTTGCGTTTTTATATTTCAGAGCTTACGGCCGGTTCCAAGATATGCTGCCGGCCGTAAGAGGAGATCCTTGCGGGGCCGTATAATAGAATCGCGAGTTAACA
This sequence comes from Discoglossus pictus, assembly GCA_027410445.1. Classification (NCBI taxonomy): domain Eukaryota; kingdom Metazoa; phylum Chordata; class Amphibia; order Anura; family Alytidae; genus Discoglossus; species Discoglossus pictus. Next base: position 158,105,547 of record CM050166.1, on the reverse strand, counting down.
GAACCCCCGCAAGGAATAGCAGCCTTACGGCCGATTTACGGCCGCTAATAGAATGAGGCCCTATGTAACTATATCTATGTGTAGTTTTATTTCTGCAATATCTGAAACCTTTACTGTGTCACTTTATCCCAGTAAGATACTGCAGAAAAGAGAAAGAGTAAGGCTTAAAAGAACACTGTAACCCTAACAACATGTCTGTTTCTTCTTAAAAAGTATTTTGAATTGGTTATACATTACATAGGCTGCTTTCCTCTACAGTGAATTATTATTCAGTATTTGTGCGTCATTATTGTTATTACTGTTATAGCTAATGTATGTCTCAGTATGATCATTTATGGCCAGGTGTGCGTGATAATCATGGGGGAAAGCACTTAATTGCTTTTAAAAAAATGTTTTTAGGTTATACTATTTAGTATTTGTAAACCCCATCTTTTGGGAACGCTTGTCTATAGTGAATAAACATTACACTACAGTGATATTGCAGTCTTGAAAATTTATTGAGCCTCCTTTTTTTATCACAATCCCTTTAAAAGCAAAACAGTTAAGCAAATATATGTAAGGGGTGTTTACTAGATAAAACCTCTTCACAAATGTATCTCCATTCACTAATCACGCTAAACTCAACTTTTCAATGGGCAAAACCTTTTTTTAAATGTATATGAGAACATTTGACAACAATGGTCTATTAATATTGTAAATAGCAGTACTTTTCCATATTTCACTAGTTTTTGGGTGTTTTAATCTAATAACCTTACCTGTACTTCCCCGACTTCTAAGTCCTGTTGAACTTGTGGGTCAGCATCCCATGGGTTTGGAGGACTTAATTCAACAAGAGATAGGCCATTATGATCATCTATTTCCATATCTACAAGTCCATAAAAAGAAATATTATCAACTGTAAATTATTTTATCTAAAATTGATGTTTTAAGTGGGGAGATAACATGGGCAAAAGGAGAGAAAGGTAAAAAAAATGGCATAGGAGAAAGATATGCTGCATTTCCTGGCACCATGTGAAAAATATAGGAGAAGCTCTAGCCTAAAGATGATGAGAAAAACAGAAAACATTTTTTCACAAAAAACTACTTTTTAAAATATATGTCTTTATATATAAAGTTGTTTATTAATTCATTATTTTAATTTCTTAAATTATTTCTTCAATAACAAAAACTTCAAAATCGTGTTGAAAACAAATAAACTTAGCTTTTAATTTTTTTCATTTTTATTTGCAATTATTCTTTATTGCAGGTATCTATTTTTTTTATTAAGCCTGCTTCTCACAGGTTATGCCCTTGAGAACTAATAAACTTTTCATTAGCGCTAAGGAACTGGTAGTTTATTGCCACCCTCCCTTTATGCAGATACAAACTTCCTGTGTCTTCAAAGTCTCTCAGGAAGTAGAATACGGAAAATATAACATAACAGATTACGTAGCAGCATAATTACATATAAAAATAATAAATCTGTATTTTTTAAACTATAAAAGCTTGTTGCTTATTTTAGCAGTGTGGTTCTTTAATTGAGGCTATTTTATTTTTTTGTTTACAATGGTCCTCTAAGCATCATAGGGACCATGATATGATTTGCACAAGGCTTCAATGGCAGTTTACTATGGGGAGACTGGCGCTACAGAAATTTGCAGTCTCTTACATGGTTTAGTGATACTTCCCCATATTGCTTCTGATTCTACACAATTTTTAGTGCCAGATATGATTAGCTTGACAGAATAAACTGATCTTCACTCTCACAAAGGGATATTGTTTCAAGTCAGCTATTAGGAAATGTAATTTTATGCAAACACTTTTTCCCCGAAATGACAGATATATTTAGATGATCAGTGCAAAAGCAACATTTTGCATTAAATATTTAAAACTAATCTGCAAGACAAACATTGATCAGGAACACTGATTTTCACTGAAGTCACTTAAGTTTACCAATTTGAGTTCTGTTTTATATATATATTATCATCACTGTTTGCTAAAGAGCCGAAAACAATGCTGTGGTAAGAAAAAAAATATAATATGTAACTTTATATGAGTCTAGTGTATTTCAATTTTATTTAATTAATATCCTTCAAAAATCAATTAATGTTTTCACAGTTTTTATCATCAAATTCCGACCATGGGCCTCATTCTAATGATGGCAGCAAAATGGCCACAACACTGTGATCCCTTACAGGGTCATGCGGCCCCTTAGCTACTTTGCTATTCAAAGGAAAGGGGCTGCAGGAAACCTCTTCCTGCGGCCGATCGCAAGACAGGCAATCAGCTGTTAGCTTTGCAGGGCTTGGACTTGATCGCAGGCGTTAGCCCGCTGATCAGAGTGGAAGCCCACCAAACTAAAAAGTTAAAAATAAATTAAATGCAGCACTGTACAGCGCTTTAATTGATAGGGGACATTAGGGGGGACATGGGGATGACAACGGGAGTGGAAATCAAGTTGCTGCCTTGGAGGTCATCCAAGCCCGGGACTACGGGCTTGGATGACCCCCAAGGCAGTAACTCGCTCCCCAAGCCCGGCAGACTTGTGGCCACAAATGACAGTATTGGCTAGCGGCGATGTGCCAGCTAGCCAATGTACTACATGTCATCCCCATGTCCCCCTTAATGTCCCCTGTACAGTGCTGCATTGAATATACCCCTAAAGATCCGCCACAGCTCCTTAACTGGACCGCGGCACACTAATGGTTACCCCAAGCCGCAGGGGTACTGTAAGTACCCTGCGACAACTAAAATTAACCCCTCCATGCTGCAGGGTCCCCGTTGAGACCCCCAGAGGGACCCCACATTAAAGACCCCCATAAGTGATGTGGTTAGATTCAGGCGTATTGGGGTCTGTATGGACCCCCATAAGTGATGGGGTTAGATGGCCTTCATCCCATCTCATGAATTTTTTGACAATACAATTAAACACAAATTCATTGAAATGATGGCAGGCAAAATAATGATAGGCACACTCCTGTACAATCATTATAGTACAGGTGATCCCCAGGTTACGAACAACCCGACTTACAAATGACCCCTACTTAAGAATGGGCTCCCACAGCTTTTTGTATGAGATTACCTAGTTCCTCTTGGCAGAAGCTGTCTGGTGGGTTAACATATTTCATCGTGCCCACATCAAGCTTCCAGTTATGTTTTGTGCAGCGTACCGTGCTAAAATAAAATAAGATATAAAAGTAAAAACTGCAACTGTCATAGTTGTTAATATAGCTATTAACAAATTGTTTTTGTATTTGTGTTCTGGTGTTTGATCAACTTCCCCCTTTTGCATTTCATCTATACTATGTACTATATACTAATATTTTTACATTTCAATTACTTTCATAAAGCTTTTTTGTGTTTTGTTTCTGATGTTTAATCAGTTGCCCTCCTTTTGCATTTCCACTAAACTCTATGGGCCTCATTCAATTGCAATTTGGCCAATTGAATAGGGCTCTATATAAGCACATAGCATATTTTTTTTAAAGAAGTTTTTAGTTAGTGAAAACCTTGCTTTTGGATAGATGTTTACTAACTAAAAACTTCTTTAAAATAAATATGCTGTGTGCTTATTTAGAGCCCTATTCAATTAGCCAAATCACAATTGAATGAGGCCCTATATATTTTTATATCCCTTTTCTTCATGTTTACTCTCTTAAGCTCTGCCATCTTTCATATCTGTGTTGGCGTAGGTGGGTATTCACATATTGTCAAGCTGCTGTAAGCACATTGATATTCTGTATTTAAAAAGCTGCCAAGACTGACAGGATTTTCTTTAGTTTTTATTATCAACCTGAACAGAAATTGTAAGGAGAAAAACGTATAGATTTGTAAATGCCCTTTTTTATATTGTAAACGTGCAACAAATTATTATAGGTTATTAAAATATTTACAAATGAGGAACTAAAGGAAGGGGTAATTCATAGTGCAATTAGAAGTAATAGATAGAGGTTATAGGTTATAGTGAACAACAGGAATGGTAATTTACCATTCCAATAAAAAAATTTTAATCCTGTTAATATATGGTAATCATAATTATGATAAACATGTTCATTTATAAGAACACATTGCATGCATGAAATGTAAAACAGGATGATTTACACATAGCCATATGTATATCCTCCCTGTCCTATCTGTTTAGTGTTTATTTGCAGCTTTTAAAACACAGCATGAAACATGAAACTCATAGTGTGAAGGCAGTGGGTATGGCCTAAGGGCACAGATGTGATAGATGGCAGCCTCCAAAGGAGCATAAAGTGAGAAAAGGGGCTGCTCCAGATACTGAAAAACCCTTGGCTGAAGGAATTTTTAGACTGAGTGAAGTGTAAATTTGGTATGACACTTACATTGAAGAGTATAACATTAAGTAAACATAGTTCAAACTTTTATCTGAAACAAAACATTTTCTGCATATATAGTGCCTTTATTGGCACATTGCTAGATAATATAAAATTCCAATATTTTTCCAAATATTTGAAACATTTTAGCAATTACATTATTGCGATTACATTATTGTATGATTTGTGGTATTTAGATACAGTTATTTAAGTAATATGGAATAAGTATCCATGTTAAGTATAAATTCCCTTTTCAGTGCTAAGCTGTCATAAAAAGAGCCCTCAACTGTTTCTGTAATATTTTGGTTATTATAAGTCTAATACATTTATTGTACTACTTTGTACAGCTATATGTACTAAACATACACACAATCACAAAATGCATGTTATACAATAACAAACATAAACAAAAAACAAAATGATGATTTGCTCATTGTTGGTATTTAGCATTATTACCTGCTTCCCATGTCCTCAATATCTTTAATAAAGGTTCCTCCTTGGTGTTTGCACAGGTTCTTGCATGCTCTCATATTTTCTCCTACTTTATATATGATGTAGTTTTTCCCATCTTCTTTATTTCTTCTGAAGTTTACTCCTTCTTTTAAGAGAGCTACCTCTTCTGCTTTGAGGTATAGCAGAATCTGTGCTGCTTGTTCCATTCTATAGAAATAAAATACACATTATATGAATTGTTAAAGACCACATTCAATGTGATTTGTACATATATCATAGCATTAAAGATGTAATGTCAACCATGCAATGTGAACTTTCTTACTGAGGCTGGCACCTGAGCTTTTCATGCTATGAATTTACTTTCTTGGGAGATCTGCATCACAGACCAAACTCTTACACTGTAGCACCATATCAGATAACCTAAGATATCAGTTTCAATTAGCACTAGAGAATTTGTAAAAGCGACAATGCTAATACACTTTATCTCTACTTATACTTTCTACTATCTTTTTTTTTTTTTTGGCTACTTAAAAAACTTACTGATAGTTTTGTGGAACATACACTGTTAAGTATGCAATATCTACCATTATCGTTTATTCTAATGATGCATTTTTTTAATCTATTTTCTCCATCTTTATAATTTTTGACACATAACAAATACAAAAGGAAATGTATATATTACACTATTACACAGAGGCAGAACTACTGCAGGTACAAAGCAGGATAGGAGGCCCATAAAGATATGTGTGTATATATATATATATATATATATATATATATAGTGGAACCTCTATATTCATCATTAATCTGTTCCTGAGGGACGGACAGATACTATACTGTGGAATCAATTTTTCCATATGAATTATTTAAAATTGGAATAATCCATCCCCAGCCCTAAATCTGATAGATAAATAGATGAAAACGTAACCAGAACATTACTTTTACTGAGCAGAGATGATGGCAGAAGCTGAAGAGGAGTAAAGGAATTATTGCTTAGAATGGAAGCCACCTTCTATGATATCATCAGATAATTAGAATTCTGGTAATTGATGTATTTTTTGTCCCTTAATTGACAACTCACTAGTACTCGATTTAGCAAAGAACTTGTCCAATGTTGTCCGTTCCTGTCTGTTTTTTTTTTTTCTTTTTTGTGACTAATATTGGATTTTTTTATGAATATAGGTAAATACAGAAATCCTGGTATAAATATACTATAAGGTGGATAATTTTTTTTTTAAAAAGTGAATATCAAAAAACTATGAAATTCTTTACCATCTCTTACCATACCAAAGATGTTCGCTATGGTAAGGAATTCTAGTTTATTATATGTTGATGACTGTGAGGTTCCCGAAGGGGGATTCCTCTGATCACTGAGATTGTTTATTCAGTACAGGCTACTGTCTTACATTTACTAGCCTTATTCACCCATATATTGGTCAGTGATACCCTATGCTGGGTTATTTTTGATTTTATTTATATTGTGCTATTGTTTCCTTTGCATGTTTTTGCACTCTGGTCATCCTATGATTTTATTTTATTATGAGGATTACCTCTGCAGCACTTGTGTTTACCATTTTCTTGCACATAGTCAATTTTGTTACCTTTTTAGTGTTATGTAAGCTGTTTCTGCATGCACTTTTTATTAGTTGTCTATCGATTATTACTAGCCTTTATGTGCATTTTGTATATCCTCTTTGTCATATTACCTGCGCTGTTGGGCAATTACATTTTATTCCTAGCACTTTATATTAGAATTTGCACTTTATATTCTGTCTCTCCCTAGAGACAGCACTTTATTGACTAGTCTCACACAGTGCCCTTCATATTTTTTTATATTCACCTCTTTTTTGACCGTTATACACCTTGCATTCGTGCAAGGATTCCTGTATTTATCTTTTATTATACACTAGCGGAACACTGGAGGCCATTAAATGCTTTCCAAAACTTTTAAAGCTTTTTCGCCAGGGTCATAAAATGTAAGAAAATAAATAAAACAATAAATAAATAGGCCTAGCTCTTTTTAAACACTACCTAACTATCCCTATCCAATCCCAACTAAGCCTGGAAGGGACAAACTGTAAACACTCCAATAAACTGTATATTTTGAGTCCTTTCCTCTCTCTTCTGAAGTCCAGGACTCCTGTTCTGTGGTCTTTGCTTGACAGCTTCCCCACTTTAGACTCTCTGGATACTTGTCTCCAGTTTCAGATCCTGTCGCTCCAGTACAATTCCAGCAACCCCTCTGGGTAACAATCTCTGTCTCTGCTGCAACAATTCCCCTCTGGGCTCTGGGCTACAACTGATCTTTCACAGACTGCCCCAGCCTGTTCACTGCTGCCACATTTTGATGTAATGGAACCTCTTTAACACCGGCCGTGCTGGTTTGGGCAAATGCCTCTAACCAGCCTCAGGCTCACATATCTGCCCTCTAGGACTATCCCATATTTTTGTATGGCTTTATCACAATATATGTTATATTTAATTTCTTCTTGTCTCAGAAGCTGTGTAACTGATGAATATTCTTTTCTCTTAGCTAGAGTTTGTGATGAGATGTCAGAGAATATTTAAACTTTTTCATATGGAATGTCCAAGATTTTTTTTTATTATAGCTGGCTTTGATAATAGCTTCCTTAAAATGTAGGTAGTGTAATCTTATGATAACATCTCTTGTTGTTACATTTTCCAATCTCCTTGCAAGTGAAAGTCTATGTAAGGCATCCATTTTTTTTATCTTCTTTTGGGAAGTCAGGGGCTAAACTCTAGAACAAAGTTTCAACATATGAATTTGAAGTCTGCCATTCAAATGTTAAACATAGCTTGTGTCCTTAGACCAGCTGCCCCTGTGCTGCTCATGGGAACGCCAGAACCTCAGCGGAACATTGTAACAGAAGGAGCTGCACCTCTCATGGAAATCCTGTATGGATTGTCTCAAGACCTCCTCTCCAATGCTGTTCATAGGGCCTATCCGTTCTCCAGCTGCTCCTAAGCTGCTAGTGGGCACAGCACAAACTCATCCGGTAGTCGGCTCACGGAAGGGAGCACCTCTCGGACTTTTTGCGGGTATCCCGCTGATGTTGCTATTATGACTCTCACAGCCTTAACGTCATATCAGCGTACTTGCAGTCTTCTCTTACCAAATGCTAGGGGCTCCTGGATTCCTCTGTGCGCCGGCCTACTGCTATGTTGCACCAATATCCAATATCCTCACATATGATGGGGCTTGGAGGGAAGCTTTAGAGCCTGGAACGCCATTCCTCAGTACATGCCAACTATCCTAACGCCAGAGCTTCTGGCGGGTTAACTCATTTCTGGTTCCGCCCCCAACTGATAGTGAAACTGAGACTTATCCCAGCTTCTATTAAATATTATAGCCAAACTGAGAAAATGCAGGAGACTTTATTAAATTCAAACTAACCAGAAAAACTGACAGAGCGATTCAAGCTGCCTCTTTCTCTCCTGTACTGGTTTGGACTTCACCCCTGCTGACCTGACCAAGAGAGGTGTCACTCCTATCTAGTGATGTCGCGAACATCAAATTTTGGGTTCGCAAACAGCGAACGCGAACTTCATCAAATGTTCGCAAACGGGCGAACATCGGCGAACCGCCATAGACTTCAATGGACAGGCGAATTTCAAAACCCACAGGGACTCTTTCTGGCCACAATAGTGATGGGAAAGTTGTTTCAAGGGGACTAACACCTGGACTGTGGCATGCTGGAGGGGGATCCATGGCAAAACTCCCATGGAAAATTATATAGTTGATGCAGAGTCTGGTTTTAGGCCATAAAGGGCATAAATCACATAACATTCCTAAATTGTTTGGAATAACATGCTATAAAACATCAGGTATGATGTTGTATCGATAAGGTAGTGTAAGGGTTACAACCGCTTCACAGTAACAGACCAATCAACCCGTTTAATACACCGCAAACAACCGCAAACAGTCCCTTTGCACAACCGCAAACTCCCCATTTGCACAAGGTTGGATACCAAGCTAGCCATGTCCGTTCCTTGTCCTCACTGATGTCATTGAAGGTCTCTTCCTCCACCCAGCCACCAAGGGTCCCCGAAAGGTGACAATAATCCCCCTGGGATGCCTGCTGTTTTTGGTCTTACACCTCCTCAAAGCCACCTTCCTCCTCTGACTCCTCTTCTTCAGTCTGGGGGCTTCCACTGCCCAGCATGGAATATTATACACAGGTCAGAGTCTGGGGCTTCCACTGCACAGCATGGAAGATTATATGCGTTGCCTCTGTCTGCGTTATTATAAGGTGTGTACTGTTAAGTAGTACTATTCCTATCGGTTTAATCCCTGTTACGTCCACTATCAGGGGACGTGTATATGGCATGGATTTTTGGAAGCAAGAGATGGAAAAAGATGCTTGGTCGGTCCTCCCACTTCAAATTTGGGGCACTGCGCGTGCAATCTAAGGTGCCACCAGATATGAGTGTCACTGTGCACTGGCAAAAGTTGGCAGAGTAGATGCAATAGGCTTCACACCACACGCCTGTAGGCAGGCAACTGATATTCAATCTATTACAGTCAAAAAAGTGTTGTTTTATGTCACTGTACACTACGGTTGCACCAGATATGACGTATCACTGTGCACTGGCAAAATTTGGCAGAGTAGATGCAATAGGCTTCATACACACGCCTGTAGGCAGGCAACTGATATTCAATCTATTACAGTCAAAAAAGTGTTGTTTTATTTCACTGAGCACAATATAAGCTGTTAGGTGTTAGCCTGTCACACACACACGGTGGCAGGCAGGCATATGCAATTAGATTACACAGAAAAAAAATAAAAAATAAAATAATTGATGTTCTAGCCCTAAAAAGGGCTTTTTGGGTTGCTGTCCTTCAGATGGAAGGCTCTGGAAGGGAGTGTATGCTGCTGATTGGCTGGAATGTGTCTGCTGACTGTGAGGTGCAGGGTCAAAGTTTCCTCAATGATAAAGAATAGGGGGCGAACCCAAAAGCGCATGTGTTCGCCATTCGCTGAAAACGCGAACATGCCAAAATCGCTGCGAATTGTCCGCGGGCGAACTGTACGGGACATCACTACTCCTATCTCATTCAGAGCTCTGTGTATTGGCAAAAAGGGCAACCCTCCTCCTTCTTATTCTCATACTCTCCTCTGTCCGTCAGATCACCCGGCTCAAGCCCCCCTTCTCACATCCTCTCCCAGGTCAACCAGATCTCCTGGCTCCAGCCTCCCTTCTCCCATCCTCTCCCATGTCCACCGCATTGCTGGCTCCTGCCTCCCTTCTCTCATCCTCTCCCATATCTCCTGGACTGCCCGTTCCACTCTCCCTTTTCTAATCCTCTCCCATATCTCCCAAATTGCCCTGCTTCAGCCACCCTTCTCCCATCCTCTCCCATGACTGCTGGGTTGCCAAGCTCCAGCGTGCCTCCTCCTTAAATTCTTGCTATGCTCCTCCCTCTGCCACATTGCCCAGCCCTAGCATTTCTCCTCTTTCTTCTTCCATCTTCTCCCCTGTCTGCCTGAGTTTTGGTTCTAGGCTTACTCCTCTTCCTTCTCCCTATGCTCCTCCATCTGTCTGCCTGACCAACTGGCTCTAACCTTCCTTCTCCTTCCTTCTCCTTCCTTCTACCTCCCTTCCTCTGTCTACTGGATCACCCAGCTCTATTGTTCCTCTTCTCCCTTCTCTCTATCCTCTCCTCTGGCTGTCGGATTGCCCTGCTCCAGCCGCCATTCTCCCATCTGCTCCCATATCTGGTGGACCTCCAGACTCCAACCACCCTTCTCCCATTTGCTCCCATAACACAAAAAACATATAGAAAACAAACTATAAAAATAGAGAATTTTATATTAAAGAATTCAAAACATAAATCAATCCACTTATTAAAATAAATCACAGGTGGGTTTTGTCAGGGTGTATTTAGTTATAATAGGAACATCATTGTTGTTGGACTTAAAAATACAGCCTTATTAAATTGAGACTCGGCCAATAAAATAGGGCTCTATATAAGCACAGACTATATTTTATTTACAGAAGTTTTTAGTTAGTGAACTTCTATCCAAAATAAAGGTCTTCACTAACTCAAAACGTCTGTAAACAAAATATACTCTGTGCTCATAAATAAGCCCTATTCAATTGGCCGAATTGCAATTTAATAAGTAATGTAACAACAAAAGATGTTATCATAAGACTACACTACCTAACTTTTAAGGAAGCTATTATCAAAGCCAGCTATAGTAAAAAAAATCTTGGACACTCCATATGGACTCCAACCACCCTTCTCCCATTTGCTCCCATATATGTCAGACCAGGAGGGGGAAGGGGGGGGGGGAGAACCTTTTTTCACCAATAGGTCTTTTTAATAAAATATTAATGCAACAGATAAATATAGAAAAAGCTAATACTGCTTTGCATAAAAAACAAATAAAATGTTTTCAAATAATTACAGTACAAATGCTACATTTTAAAGAATATTATTCCTAGACCATATTTCACTAGATTCACTGAGCTTAGAATGCATTAAAGAAATATTGTTATATGCAACATTCTAATCCATTACCCACTTTCTTACTTTGTGACAGGACTGAATGTGATAGTGCTTGGACAGCAACAGGCAATGAAAATATAAATTAATTTTACACAGTGTCATGAAAAAAGGTTTGCCCCTTTCTGATTTCACAAGATTTATACAAATTCCTGTGCTCAACAACAAAATCATATAAAAAACAAACTATAAAAATAGGGAATTTTATTTTAAAGAATTAAAAACATAAATCTATCTGCTTATTAAAATAAATCACAAGTGGGTTCTGTCAGAGTGTATTTAATTATCAAAGGAACATCATTGTTGTTGGACTTAAAACCATAAAAAAAAACTAAAAAAAAACATTCATACTAATTAAAACTTGAACAAACCATTCTTAATTCCCAAAAAGGAGGATCAACCCTGCCAGTATATTATGTCACTTTAACTATAGTCACCTACGAACTAGATCAATAATTACCTTTGCCCATTCATTTACTGGCAATCCTTCCTGATTTTTTCGATTATCGAATATTTGTCACACTCACAGCCTTATTAAATTGAGACTCGGACAATTAAATAGGGCTCTATATAAGCACAGACTATATTTTTTTACAGAAGTTTTTAGTTAGTGAACTTCTATCCAAAAGCAAGGTCTTAACTAACTAAAAACATCTGTAAAAAAATATAGTCTGTGCTTATATAGAGCCCTATTCAATTGGCCCAATTGCAATTTAATAAGGCTGTGAATGTTTTCAGATCTGTAGACAAAATCGAATATTAGGTACAGGGAACCTGAGAAAACAACCCATTTTTACTTACCGTATATACTTGAGTATAAGCCGAGTTTCTCAGCCCTTTTTTTAAGGCAAAAAAGTAGTAGTAGTAGTGTAGAGTGTCCAGGTAGGAGCAGAGAGATGGAATGGATTAGCCTTAGTCAAGAACAATGAAATGTCTCAGTTCATATAGGTAGAAAACAGGTGTTTACAACCGTCCTAAGCAATAGTTGTTATCTTAGATACGCAACATAATTCTCAAAACAATGGTAACTAGTTCTGTTTGTACTTAGCAACCCCCAGTAAATGCATTTAAAGACTGGTCTTACTGGTCTGGGTTGGTAAAGCGAGCTCGGGGAGTACAGAAACCTCCTGTGGAGCAGGAGAGCAAAAGCTTGCTTGATCTTCATTTTTAGTATGAGTACCTTCTGACATTTTGGGTTTATGGGTATCTTGCCGAATTGCAATTATATAAGGCTGTGAATGTTTTCACATCTGTAGACAAAATCTAATATTAGGTAAAGGGAACCTGAGAAAACAACCAATTTTTTCTTACTTCATTTATTTAATAAACATTAGCAGTATAACACACTACTATAATAACAACCAGAATAAACATAGGAATTTATTAACATAGGCAGATTAACATATACATCTGAGAGATTATTTCCCTTAGTGCATACAGTCCAAAGTTTTATTGCAAACAACAAAATATATCAGCTGACATTATGTTAAATTGTATAAAGAGTTAGTACGTTTATATCTAAATCCTGGCATTAAACAGGTTATGTCAACACTTTTTTGCCAAAATGTATGGTAAGATAAAGTTGCATAACTTCTGTACCATGACATTAAAAAGAAAAAATCCCAGCAATTAAAGTGCTTTACATATAGCACACACCAATGGCAAAGGCTTAACATAGAATATAAAGTTACTTGGAAATAGCTTATAGAATACTGAATGTCTGCAGTGAGTGTTTGAGGCACTTCTTGAACTCTGGAAATCAATTGAATCTTGTTTATGCGCTGCATAAATTATTGAAGAGTTTTACCAAACATGAATCACTGTAGACTTCAGTGGAAAAAATTGTTGCAAACATACCCACATAAATGGGCTAAGCTTTCAAGTAAATATATAAAAATGGATTATTGTTTAAAATATTTGATTTCTTATCTGCGGATTCACCTTGTGTTGTCTAGGTTATCTTTCCAGAGATGTTCTGAAGATAATAACCAAATGTTGCCTCTTTAGTATAGATGAAAGGTTTTATTGTTGCAGTGCAAAGAAGCACAGAGAGATATGATATATGAGTGGAGCAGAAGGGCAAAAGCTTGCTTGATCTTGATTGACCTTTTGACATTTTGGGTTTACGGGCATCTTGCAGGCATCTGTCAGAAGACAGGCAATTACATGGTTAACCCTTTTAGGATTATACATTGAAAATGCTCTACCTTTTAAGAAATAAAGGACATATAATAAAAATGGCCCGGGACATTGCACAATTATTTTCTTATGCTATACGTTCACCATGTACAAACCCTAAGACTGAAAACATTAGAACCATTCAAATGTGTATATTATGTGAATGTAATTTTTTTTTTTAAATATTGTCAAATTTAATATGTTTCCTGAATATTTGTGAAGCATATTCAATACTAAATCATACCCACATAAATGCCCTGAGCTGTTGCATATTTGGCCTTTTTCTTTTTTGCAACAGGGACAAGTAATGCACAAGTTTTCTTAAAATACTCATACACTGTGTGAATTCTCACTGTACCATCTATATGTGACCACTGGCTGATTAGCACTGCTAGGCAAAGCTAACAAATGTAAAAACATCTCTTCTTTGCACAGGACATAACCATTACAATTATAGCAGAATGTGTTAATTTAGCAGAACGTGTAAAGCTTACTTCCAACCAAAAACTTCTGAATGTACTTCCAAATATAAAAAACAAATATTTTGGTATGCATCATGTCCTACAGCAGACCCCAGCAATTACCTAAATTGACTTATTCCACCAAATAATACATATTACCCTGTTCTACAAATAAAGGATAATAATAATGCTTCTAAAATATTTGCAGAACACAATATTTATGAATGGAATATAAAAAATTATGCATGTAAAACATTATGAACTGAATTTTAATGAAATTAATAATGGAAAATAAATATAATGACATAAAATATACTACAAATATACAACACTAAAATAATCAAGAAAAATGTTTAGTTGAATGATATAGCAAAAAATAAACATCCCATCTCAGCTAACATTTTCACTAATTCCTTTTTGACTATTACATATTTTTAAATATACAGCAAATTTTAAGGATATGTATAGATCATGAATACATTTTATCTATAATAGAAAGTCTCTGAATATTTAGTTGCAACTAATATTCATTTTAATATAGAGTCTATTATATATAGTATGCATATAAAATATATGGGCCCTATAATGTCAAGATATTACTTGAGCTTGGGTGATGATTAGAGTTATGGCTTAACTAGCGACTTGCCCGTCGGCAGATAATGCTGTTTGCCACAGACATACATTTTTTGGGTGGTCTGAGATCCTTCAGCGCTCATTGCGAGCCTCGCGCTGAGCGTCTTCGGCGCTCATCGCAGGGCTCGCAATGAGCGCCTTTGGAGCTCATTGCGAGGCTGTTGGTTGTTGTATTTTTTGGTGATAGGCGCTTTTGCTGTTATTGTTTGGTCGCCGCTGATCTGCTTTTTGTGCTTATTGCAAGGCTTTGTGTGCTATGAGCAGCGTGGGCATTGTGTAAGCTAGTGTTTCTAAAATGGCGGCGAATGTGTATGTGGTACGCGGGTGAGGATGATTTAGCGTCCTTGCTAAAAGTGCAAGTATTTGGACTTAAATTGAGGTGTAACTTCACTTTCAGAGGTCCTGGGTGCCCTCCTTGCTGTGGGTAAGCTTTTTATGTCTTTTTTGTCTGTATTTATTGTGTTTTTAATGTTTTTAGGTGCCCGCAGTTCGGCCGTTAAGGTCGTATTTTTGCGAGGCCGTAATGTTTTTTTTTTCCGTGGCTCGGATTTTTTTAGGCTAAGTCTGTAAATTTTGCGTTCTAAGTTCCGCGGTTCGTATTGTTTTGTGTAAGTCCGTATTTAGTGATTGCGTGTTATATCTATTTTGAGATTTGTTCTAAAGTGGTATTACATGGCTATCACAAGTGTAGTTTAATATGCTATAGCCCCTATCCAATTGAGCAATTGTAAGTTACTGGAGCCCATAATGGAGCCTGTAAACTAATTTGCTATTCAATTGGCGACTTTTAGGGAGCCAAAAACGATGTATGAGTTAGAAGCTGAAAATCACTGCAGAGCCTTCTGAGAACAAATAGGGCCTTATTCATAGGCACTTACAAACCATCAAAGCTGATCTTTCAATCCCGCAAATGTTACAATCACTAAAATTACAAATCGCTATTCATTTGCTACAATTCCTCAAGCTTGCAAATGTTTTCACACCCATAAATGGCAAATGTAGAAGAAATTCCCACGATTACCAGATAGGACTCGCAAGGGAGTTAAAAACCTGTTTGTGGCATTGTAAATGCAAATAAAAAAATCAATACTGCACTGTAAATAACAGGGAAAGCGATGAAAGACATTAATTTATTGCACAACAGTCTCAAGCTCGCAAATCTGCAATAGAATTTTTTTTTTTATGTTTAATATCCGTCATATATATATCAGGAATCAAGGAGTTAATGCATATCAGGCCACCCACATAGACCGAAACAGTATCGCCATTCATTTTTTATATTTTGTACATTGCCGGATTGCGAGTCTGACTTCTAAATGCTAATTGATTGACGTGTAACCTCCATGTTTTACTGATGTCATGATGATGGTCTCATTTACTATTGGCTGTTTCGGTAGTTTCGGTAGTTTTGGTAGATACTTAACATGTTTACATGTACTTTGGAAGCTCAGATAGCTCAGGGATAAAACCTTATGTGTGAATCCAAACTTCAGTAAGAGCAGAGAAAAGCCTTATGTGACACTTAAAGGTATGTGGGAGTTTTGTAGTTCCGTATAATCTGTTTGTTTAATCAAGAGCGTGCATTTCCTAAGTATGTTAAAATAATTATTTAATTCAATTTACTTTTTCACTTCTTTAACTTTTAAAATAGAATACATTTTTACTCCCACAATGCTACCTGATATTACTTTTGGAACTTCAACAAAGAAGATATCAATTAAATGATTTTGTTTATTTAGTTCTTATTGGAATAAAAACTGATTACTGGTAAAAAGAGGTATTTCTCTTCCAAGTGCTTTCTTTGAATATGTTCTTAAAGGTATTAAAATTGTTTATCATAAAGCCAGTGGAAGGGAAAGTAAACAAGACTTTAATCCATTCACATGGCCTGAATGCTGTGTAAGCGTGATGAATGTGTGCAGTGTAATAGTGTGCGTCTGCAAGACCAAACCATTAGCGTAGTTGTGTACTTCTGCATTGTTCTAAAATGGCGGGTAATGTGTGGTATGCGTCTGTAGCGGAATATCCGTAGGTGTTTTGTGGTGTTTTGCGTGTTTCTTGTGGAGTTTGGCGTGTTTAGAGTGCTGTAGCCTCGTTTTCTTTTTGTTCGGCGACATTTTTTCTCTCGCTTAGAGAATTTTTGAGTGTCTAAACTCTTTTATTTTGAGTTAAATTAAGGTGTAACTTCATTTTTTGAGGTCCTGGATGCTCCCTCTTGCTGTAGGTAAGCTTTTTATGTATGTGTTGTGTGTATTTACTGTGTTTTTCATTTTTTCCTGTCAGCGGGTTGCGGCCGATTTTTGCGAGGTCGTAATGTGTGGTAACGTGTCTAGTATGTTGTTTGCGTTATGACGTGAAGTTTGCGAGGGTCGCAGTTGCTGGCAAGGAGCGTTAGCAACAACTCGTATGCTCACAACTATATATGTGAATATACACAACTACTATGGTGGCAATGATCGCATAACGCTAGCATCTGTAGCTTAATAGCAAACTTATATTTCAAACCAGTTACTATTTCCATATAGCGTTCAAAAACAGTCCATACTTAAAACTTGGAATGTAGACTCTAAATAGAATATTGTAATGTAAATATGGTCAAAAGACTATATTATCACATATTATAATTGTCAAACTGCGAGACGTCGTCACGCTTTGCGCTGTTGACTTAGGCGAAGAGCGCCGAAGGCGCTTATCGCCTGCGAGGCTCGCATAGAGAGGCGAGCAGTTGAAACATTGAAAGGCACGGGACTTAGACGAAATGACCGCCAAAGGCGCTCCTGCGAGCCTTGCAAAGCTAGGCGAGCCGTTGAGGCATTGAAAAAGGCAGGATTAAGCCTCCAAGCACTTACGAAACACCTTAGGCTGCAAGCAGTTGAGGAAAGCGGGTCCTAAAAAAAAAAATTATGAGGTCAGAAAAATACAAAGTTAACGGCCGAACCGCGCAAATCGAAAAACACAAAAAATTAAAAATAATATACAAAAAAAAAACTCACACACAGCACGGGGGGACAGCTAGGACGTCTGGGAGTGAGGATGCACAGGAATTTCAGACGAATTTGCAGAGTTTGGCGGTGGTGGTGGCCGAATAAAATGAAAATGAGGCTACCCGAACCGCGCAAAACACCACCAGCCACATACAACTTTTACCCAGGGACGTACAAGATACAAAATACACTATTACAAAGGACAGAAAATGCTCGCGAGCAGTGTAACACACAGACAATACACACCATTTTACAACACTAACATGCAACTAATAACATTATGAATTTAAAAAGGCGCATTACACATCTAAACCAACGGTTTGCCCTTGCACACGCTGCATATTACTACTGTACAATTGGCACATTGATAACACTTTCTCCTATGTACATTGGATGCTGCAGGAAAATAAAAAGAGATTGTTAGCTCTTCATGCTATTGATTGCTGTATATAATAATTAGAAATAGGTAAAGTATATTAATTTATTAAGTAACTTATTAATTATTATTATTTTATAGATATATATACAGTGCCTTGCACAAGTATTTACTCCCCCTTGACTTTTTAGATATGTTGTTACATTACAGCATTAATTTTAATATTTTGTTAATCTGAATTTTATGTGATGGATCAGAACACAATAGTCTAAGTTGGTGAAGTTAAATGAGAAAAATATATACATTAAACTATTTTTTAGAAATAGAAAACAGAAAATTAGCATGTGCGTATGTATTCACCCCCTTTGTTATGAAGCCTATAAAAAGCTCTGGTGCAACCAATTACCTTCAGAAGTCACATAATTAGTGAAATGATGCCCACCTGTGTGCAATCTAAGTGTCACATGATTTGTCATTACATATGCACACCTTTTTTGAAAGGCCCTAGAGGCTGCAACACCTACGCCTAAGTGGCACCACTAACAAAACACTGCCATGAAGACCAAGAAACTCTCCAAACAAGTAAGGGACAATGCTGTTGAGAAGTACAAGCCTGGGTTAGGTTATAAAAAAATATCCAAATCTTTGATGATCCCCAGGAGCACCATCAAAGCTATCATAACCAAATGGAAAGAACATGGCACAACAGCAAACCTTCCAAGGGACGGCCGCCCACCAAAACTCACGGACCAGGCATTAATCAGAGAGGCAGCACAGAGACCTAATGTAACCCTGGAGGAGCTGCAGAGTTCCACAGCAGAGACTGGAGTATCTGTACATAGCATGACAATAAGCCGTACGCTCCATAGAGTTGGGCTTTATGGCAGAGTGGCCAGAAGAAAGCCATTACTTTCAGCAAAAAACAAAATGGCATGTTTTGAGTTTGTGAAAAGGCATGTGGGAGACTCCAATAATGTATGGAGGAAGGTGCTCTGGACTGATGAGGCTAAAATTGTACTTTTCGGTTATCAAAGAAAACATTATGTCTGGCGCAAACCCAACACATCACCCAAAGAACAGCAGCCAGGACTGGGAAATTGGTTGAGGGGAAAGATGGAGCTAAATACAGGGATATTCTTGAGCAAAACCTATACAACTCTGTGCGTGATTTGAGGCTAGGACGGAGGTTTACCTTCCAGCAGGACAATGACCCCAAACACACTGCTAAAGCAACGCTTGAGTGGTTTAAGGGGAAACATGTAAATGTTTTGGAATGGCCTAGTCAAAGCCCAGACTTCAATCCAATAGAAAATCTGTGGTCAGACTTAAAGATTGCTGTTCACAAGTGCCAACCAACCAACTTGAAGGAACTGGAGCAGTTTTGCAAGGAGGAATGGGCAAAAATCCCAGTGGTAAGATGTGGCAAGCTCATAGAGACTTATCCAAAGTGACTTGGAGCTGTGATTGCCGCAAAAGGTGGCTCTACAAAGTATTGACTTTAGGGGGTGAATAGTTATGCACATTTACTTTTCCTGTTATTTTGTCCTATTTGTTGTTTGCTTCACAATAAAAAAAAAACATTTTCAAATTTGTGGGCATGTTCTGTAAATTAAATGATGCAAATAGTCAAACAATCCTTGTTAATTCCAGGTTGTGAGGCACCAAAAAAGAAAAAATGCCAAGAAGGGTGAATATTTTTGCAAGGCACTGTAAGTCAATGTGAGCTATGTTATTTGCTGATTCTGACTGATTGTGGTACCTTGGATTAAACTAGGCATTCTGAGGCCTTCTAAATAACCTGGATGAATTAAACTTCAGATGGTGTAGTAAAGATGGCACAAGTTTATGTTCACCTAATTTAATAAAGGGGCATAAAATCCATAGTGGCTATCTTGCTCCTGCTCAGAGTTTTATTTTGTTTCTCACTGAGCCATATTGGAAATGCTAGTCACTAGCAAAAAGGGTTTGCTGTTGTCATTTTAAAAAGCCACTCACTCCCTACCTCATCATATACTAAGGGCCGCATTCTAATGCTACGATATACGATATTCAAATAACGGCCTCCGGTGGCTTATGGTCATCTAGCTGTGGCCCCTTCAATCTCAGCTTAGCTCCATCAAAGCCTTTGATCTTGCTTGGCTGCAATAGTTGCGGCCGCAAGAAATCCCAAATGGCTATACAAATGCTACGATAACCCTTTCCGGCAAGCCCAGAAATGGATCAAATTGAGCAGCAGCTTTCTGACAACTTGGAGCAGTTGCAGGGATTGTTAAGCCCTTACGTAGCTCCCCACTACTCCCAATTAAGCCCCCTTGCCGATGGGGTCCCTGCCGTGTCCCTAAATTAACATCTTGCTGTAGGGGACTCGATCAGGACCCTGCAGCTCTTCAAACTTTTAAAATTCCCCGCCGAGAGGCCTTGAAAGGCCCATGGCACACGAATGGTTACATCAAGCCGGGGGGGTACTGGAAGTACCCCCACGGCACCAAACATTAAACCCTCAGCGCTCGGGGACCCCATCGTGAGCCCCGCAGTGTCCCTAGATAGACCCTTAATCTGCACCTTTAGCTTCAGATGCTGGTAAGTGAGGGGAAAGGGAGAGGGGTAGGTATTTAGATGGGTAGAATGAGGAGGGGGTGTTAGAATGAGGAGGGGAGTTGAGGATGAGGAGGGCTGAGGGAAAGAGACAAAGGGGGGTTAGAGAGACACGGGGGGGTAGAGAGACACAGGGGGGTTAGAGAGACACGGGGGGGGGTTAGAGAGACACGGGGGGGTTAGAGAGACACGGGGGGAGAGTGACTCAAGTATAAGCCGAGGGGGCCCTTTTTAGCCTTAAAAAAAGGGTTGAAAAACTCGGCTTATACTCGAGTATATACAGTAAATTAAACAAGGCCGCAACCAAAGGGCCGAAGCCGCAAGCCGGTAAACCCTTCCTGCGCCCTTAAACTGACAATGAGCTGGAATAGATGCGGTCTGCAGTTACGAATCCAATCCCGTTATTACGGAGTGCGACACAACCCTCAGAGCCAATGAAAAGCGGGATCCCGGAAAATTATTGACAGAGGGAGATAATAAAGCTGTGCTCCACACACCTATGCGTTTACTGTGTTGTAGATTCTTCCGAAGTAACACGGAGTAAGAGGTTGGATCTAGAGAGAGAGTAGGTAATATTGGAAAGCAGGTTCTTACACTTCTATTCATTTCTATTATCAGCAAAACTATTTTCCACATACATTTTGATTACACTCACAGTATATACTGATTACACATAATACAAATACACATACAGTAAATAACACACATAGATACACATAGAGCCAGGTCACCACATACACCGCAAACACATCATAAACCCCCATCCTATACCCCAACAGTCAGCAATTACACGTAAAACATACAGTATCTCACAAAAGGGAGTATACTCCTCACATTTTTGTAAATATTTTAATATATCTTTTCATGTGACAACACTTAAGAAATGACACTCTGCTACAATGTAAAGTAGTAAGTGTACAGCCTGTATACCAGTGTAAATTTGCTGTCCCCTCAAAATAACTCAACACACAGCCATTAATGTCTAAACCGTCTGCAACAAAAGTGAGTATACCCCTAAGTGGAAATGTCCAAATTGGGCCCAAAGTGTCAATATTTTGTGTGGCCACCATTATTTTCCAGCACTGCCTTAACCCTCATGGGCATGGAGTTCACCAGAGCTTCACAGGTTGCCACTGGAGTTCTCTTCCACTCCTCCATAATGACATCACAGAGCTGGTGGATGTTAGAGACCTTGCACTCCCCCACCTTCCGTTTGAGGATGCCCCACAGATGCTCAAAGTTGAGGTCTGGTGACATGCTTGGCCATTTCATCACCTTTACCCTTAGCCTCTTTAGCAAGGTAGTGGTCGTCTTGGAGGTGTGTTTGGAGTCGTTATCATGTTGGAATACTGTCCTGCGGCCCAGTCTCCAAAGGGAGGGGATCATGCTCTGCTTCAGTTTGTCACAGTACATGGTTCCCTCAATGAACTGTAGCTCCCCAGTGCCGGCAGCACTAATGCAGGCACTCATCGCAAGATCCGCGGGACTTAGGCTGCAATGATTGCCGACGGCACTCATTGCAGGGCTCGCTCGCAAGACTTTACAAATGACAGGGGCTGCAATTAGCGAGCCACACAAGACTTTAAAACAGCCTACACATGAGCCCAAAAGACGCTTATGTCAATGGCTGTGATCACCAACAAAACGCATAGCACTTTGCCACTGATGGCGATGCAAGCTACAGTTTATGCTTTTAACAGCCGAAAAGGTCTCAACCGCATAACTCAAAAAAAAAACAAAAGCAGCCAAATAATAATAAAAAATAATAACACACTCACACACAGCACGGGGGAGAGATAGGAAGCCTGTAAATGAGGTGGCAAGCGAATTTGAGACATATTGTGGGTTTTTGGTCGATCAAAAATCGGCTAAGCGAGGAAAAAATGACAGCCCGAAAAAAATGTAAAAATTCTCAAACAGGATAAAAACGGGGCTGAACAACACCAGGCACGCAGGACTTAGAAAATACACAATGGCGAAGACAGTAACACTTACACGAACAACGACAGGCACGCAGGACTTTGAAAATAAAACGGCAGTCATGCAAAGATTCAACAGACACACAGAGGAGAATGGCACAGGGAAGGGACAGGTGGGAGATGGTGAAAAGAAACACATGGCATTCCCAAGCACAAAAGTTACAGGTTACCAAGGCCTGCTATGAGCGGCGAAGGTGCTCAGAGGGGGCAGAACCTCACATTACCAGGCTTCAAATTTTATTGCTGTCATTTTTGACGGGCAATTCCCTAGTATAATAATATATATCATATATAATATTAAAGAGTTAATACACATGCAAACTCCAATTTGTGATACTGTGGAGTAGCAACATTCCCCTGAAGGCCTGATAACAATATGACAGGTGATAATGTCAACTGGCTGATAGCAAAACACTTAATAGGATGTCACCAGATGATAATGGGTATACATCTTGGCACTTTGCCACCAGCAATTACATGGGACTTTACAGGATGGGCGTAGCAGAGAATATCCCTGATGGAGGTTAGTTTGCTGATCCTCTACATTCTTCTGCACAGCCTCCATGTGTTTTTGCGGCACTTCCTAATGGGTTAGAGTAGATTAGTGTGGTGTATGTTCCCCTGATCCCCTTCTGGATTGCTAACTGGAGGTGAAGGGGCTTGTGTACTTCAGTGTAGGGCCACTGTAGGTGAGCAGGTCATAGCAGAGAGGTCAGATAAATCACAGTCCTCAGAGGAAGGAATTGACAACCCACTCCAGTATCTTTGGAAACCTTGTGGAAAAGCACAGGCAGAGACATTGCTAAATGTGCTGCAGTCCATAGGGTCACAGAGAGTCGGACACAACTGAGGGACCGAACAACCAAATCTCAAATATTTCCTTGGTACTTGATATATGTGATGTGGCAGTGGAATTTGGCCACTTTTTGTTTTCCCAATGTAGATGTAATGAGTGAGATGTATATAAGATGATCTTTGTTTTTTTAGGGTCCCCATTAGAGCCTCTGTGATTGTGAAAGGGTTAATATGTCAGCCATTTGCATGTATTTGTGTTGCAATTTAATCAGGTAGTGTATCTTTAATAGCTTTCAGCATGTTGCAGCATGACTTTTCATATTGGCATATGCATGACCATTACAACATATAAAAAAATAATAATAAAAATAAGCTATTTGATCAATTGAAATAGTTTAGCAATGAATTATAATGCCTTCTACTGCTTTACCCATATTTTAAAGTCCATTGGTGTGTTTTTGTTTTTATTATGTGTTGCAGTGTTACAGACTAGTCTGTAAACCCTTTGCAGGTCCTATTTGGAACCCTCAAGATTTTGGCCGTTTGCGGTTTGCGGTTTGCGGGCTTGACTGTGTTTGCCGTCTTGACAGATTTTAGCAATTGAATAGCAATTTGCGATTTTAGCGAGAGTAACTCTTGCGGACGTTTAAGATCAAAAGCTTTGATGGGCTGTAAATTCCGGTTATAACAACCGCAAGGATTTCAAGCCCGTAACAATCAGGCAGTTTGCGTCTTGCAAAAAAACGCCAATTGAATGGCAAAATAACTTATGGCCTCCATTACAAGCTAATGTAACTTACAATTGTTCAATTGAATGAGGCCCTAGGTTTGCACCAAACCTCTCAAGATGTGTAAGAAAACTGAATATTTTTGCAAGTAAATAGATGCCTCCAACATTCTATTTTATTTACTTGATTATGATAGGTGTGGTCTCAATAAATTATGAAGGGCTTAGAAAAAGTAGATGACAATAGAAGTTAACTCAATGAATATAACTATTTACCCTTTAGCAAGATCTTCCACACCTTGATGTCAAAGGCACATAGTGGCAGGACAAATGTTAGTACATGTAAAATGAATATTCTATTCTAATATTAAAGGACCATTGCACAATAAAAACAAATATTTGAAAACTTTGAGGAGTGAATTTCAGCAGGTACATTTATATTTGAAATAAACTTATTTAAAAAGGTTTCTTAAAAAGACAAAATGTTTGGCCTGATTACATTTTGATAAATATTTGAAAGGTCCTTTGTGAGTGGTGTATTTATACCTATATGTAGGACTTGTAATGCTAGCTGCCAGATTGGCAGTTTTCTGTTTGTAATATGTGTTTTGTATGTGTGTTTACATATAAACACCACATAGCCAAAAGTATGTGGACACACGACCATCACACCCTTGTTTATCTCTCATTCCAAACCCATGGTCATTAATATGGAGTGTGTCACACCTTTTAGCAATGGGTAATTAGAAGAGGTGTGTATCTTCTGTGGTTGGGGATATCAGCACATCACAGAACTTCTACTTCAGCTATCAAGAGCATTTATTCTCAAAGTTTCATACTTGGGCCTTTATAAAGACATAAGATTGAGCAAACCGTGACTTAATAATTGGTGATACCAATATATTTCTGTTCTGCTCCACCGTTTGCTTATCCTGTGACATAGTGTTACCAGTTGATATGACTTTTTGCCTTGATAAAGGCCCAAGGATATATCACATATATAGTTGTGAGCGTACGAGTTGTTGCTAACGCTGCGGGCTCGCATAGCGAGCCCGCGGCCTCGCGTAGCGAAGCGAGGGCACTGTGCCAGGTTCTCAGTTGCTGGCATGGAGCGCCGAAGGCGCTCCTTGCCAGCAACTGAGGACCCTCGCGAAGCGAGGGCCACAGTTGCAGGCTTGGAGCGCCACAGGCGCTCCATGCCAGCACCTGAGGACCTCGCAAAGCGAGGTCTTCAGTTGCAGCAACTGCGACCCTTGCAAAATTCCCAACACAAATTCCCAACCCAAACAACTGCGAATCTCGCAAAGTTCACGTCGCAACACATTACGACACTCGCAAACAACATACGACACACGTTCACACACATTACGACACTCGCAAACAACATACGACACGTTCACACACATTACGGCCTCGCAACACTCGGACGCAACTCGCGAACATTACAAAATTACAAACACAATACATACACACAGGACATACATAAAAACCTTACCTACACAAACAGGAAGCACCCAGGACCTCAAAAATGCAACTTACAACTTAATTGCACTCAAAATAAAAGAGTTTAGACACTAAATAATTTGTTAAGCGACACAAAAAATGGCCGACGAATAAAACGAAAACGAGGCTACACACGCAAACACCATACGAGACACGTTACCACACATTACGACCTCGCAAACATCGGACGCAACACGCCGACATACAAACATTTAAAACTTAAGAAAGACACACAACAAACACATAAAAAGCTTACCTACAGCAAGAGGAACCAGCCAGCACCTCAAAAAAACAAGTTACACCTACATTTAAATCAAAATAAAACACTTTAGACACTAATACCATCGCTAAGCGAGAGAAAAAATGGCCGACGAACAAAACGAAAACGAGGCTTCAGACGTAACTACACTACACTTACTCGCAATAATGAAACACATACTATGCGGAACGTATCACAATCATATTAAACACCATTTTGAACAGTAATACGCAGAAAATGGCGGATGGAACGCAAATTGTAAGCTGGAACGCAAATAGCGCATGCGTATTGCGTTCTAACGGTCTCACTTTCCAGAACTTTCTACAAGTTTATAAATACTGCCTATTTCAAACAAAAAAATACATTTCTCCTCAAGTGATCAACGGAGTGACTTCTGAGATAACTGCTGCTTTTACTTGACAAGACAATTCTTTACTAATTTACTACTTTGCATTGTGCAAATTACAACTGAGAGGTAAGCTATAATATATTACATTTTATTATCAGGACAGGTCAAACAAATAAAAAAATAAACTAGGATTTATGTAGTGACATATATGGCACATTTATGTGTATAGGCTCACAAAAAAATACGGTTCATTTAACAAAACAACAAAAAACCATAATTCTATATTAAACAGAGGTTTATGTATAGTGACGACACGCACATATATGTCTATAATGTATAGTGACATGTGACACGCACATATATGTATAGAATGTATAGTGACATGTGACACGCACATATATGTATAGAATGTATAGTGACATGTGACACGCACATTTATGTGTATTGCCCCTGCATAGTGACATGTGACACGGACATATATGTGTATCATGTATATTGACATGTGACACACACATTTATGTGTATTGCCCCTTCATAGTGACATGTGACACGGACATATATGTGTATAATGTATAGTGACATGTGACACTCACATTTCTGTGTATTGCCCCTTCACACTGACATGTGACACGGACATATATGTGTATAATGTATAGTGACATGTGACACGCACATTTATGTGTATTGCCACTGCAACAAAATTAGCTTAAAACAAAATCAGTAAACAACTACATTTAAATTACATTATATGTCATGTATACTGATATGTCACACGCACATATATGTGTATCATCTATAGTTACATCTCACACACAGACATTTATGTGTGTTGGAAAAAAAAAATAAGGTTAATTTAAACATTTAAATATGAGTCATGTATACTGATATGTCACACGTACACAAAATAATTACATTAAACTATGGAATGTGCTTCATGTATGTGACATATGTGTGTAGCCCCCAACAAAAAATAAGGTCAATTGAAAATAATTACAGAACTATATTTAAATGACATTAATTTACTGCAATTCAATAGATCATATAAAGCTGAATCTTTCTATTTCTTTTAATATTCAAACAGACTCTGCATCAACAGCATCTCTCAACAATTTGCACCGTGCACTGTGAAGCACAATCCCTTTTAAAGAACACCAACAAAGAAGAAGAGGTAAGATACAACAAGACATTATATGCTGAAAAGGCCATGCTTTGCTAGATGAAAAGTTATAAATATACAAATAACTATTTCACTTTCTTTTTCAAACAGACACTACAAGAAGACCGGCGGATTACGATTGGCAGGAGGGGACCGTCTGTCATTCCAAACTTCAATCAAGGTAAAGTATTAAGTATAAACAAGAAAGAACCATGAGCCTTATTCAATTGCGACTTCCTCAATTGAATAGGGCTCTATATAAGCACATAACATATTTTTTATACAGAACTTTTTAGTTACTGAACTTCTAACCACAATCAAGGTTTTCAATAACTAAAAACTTTGCTCAATAAATATGTTATGTGATTATATAGAGCCCTCTTCAATTGGCAAAATTGCAATTCAATAAGGACCTATATATCTTTAATGGCCAAGGGCCTCACTCAAATGTGATTTGCCCATTTCAATAGGGCTCTATATAAGCACAGAGCATATTTTTTAAAGGAACTTTTTATTTTGTGAACACGTTGCTTTTGGATACAAGTTCACTAAATACAAAATTCGGTAAAAAAATATGCTCTGTGCTGATATTGAGCTCTATTCCATTGGCCAAAACACAATTGAATGAGGAGCTGACAATATAACAAATGCAGTAACCAAAGGCCCTCATTCAATTGCTATTTTGGACAATTAAATATGGCTATAAATAAGCACTTTTAGGCCCTTATTCAATTTTAACAAATATATGTGATGTGCTTATTTACAACCCTATTCAATTTTCAACATTGCAATTCAATGACGGCCTTAGAGTACTATTACATTGTAAAAAATGCAATTGAATGAGGGGCAAACTATGCAACATATGGTACACACAAAGACCCTCATTCAATTGCAATTTGCCCAATTGAATAGGCCTCTAAATAACAACATAAAATTTTTTTTAAAAGAAGTTTTTAGTTAGTAAAAATCTATCCAAAATAAAGTTTTTCAATGACTAAAAACTTCTTTAAAAAAATATGCTATGTACTTATTTAGGGCACGATTCAATTAGCCAAATCGCAATTGAATGAGACACAAACTACTACACACAAAACAGAATTTCTTATTCAATGTTTAACAACCTATAAACCTTACAAAGAAGCAAAAATAAGAATAACAAAAGTGTTGCGCACCTAATAGCATTGTACAAAAAATCACACAAACACATAGGAAACTACATTAACATTCTTCTTTAATGTTTAACAACCTATAACCAGTACAATCAAGAATAAATAACTTTTGCACAAGTGGTGCGCACAAAACAGGATTGTCAAAAACTAACACAAACACATAGCAAACTACATTAATTATATTATTTCATGTTTTACTAACTATAACCATCCCAATAAAGGTTAAATAAGTATACCACAAGTGGTGCGCACAAAACAGGATTGTACAAAAAATAACATAAACACATAGCTAAATAAATTTATATTCTTATTTAATATATCACAACCCACAAGCCTTACTAAGAACCTTAAATAAGAATAACAAAAGTCGTGGGATTGTACAGAAAGTAAAAAAAAAAAATATAGAAAAAAATAAACATAACTGATACAATACAGCCAAAATCATAATTGTTTTCCTTATTTAAAAGACATTTCACTCAAACAACATTTTCTATTTTATATTACAACAGATACTGCGTGAAGACAATCGGACGAGGACTTTCTCCACAGGACCGGACCATCGGACGAGGACTTTCAGCACAGGACCAGACCAGCAGACGAGGAATTTCAACACAGGACCCGACCAGCAGACGAGGAATTTCAACACAGGACCAGACCATCGGACGAGGACTTTCACCAAAGGACCACAACATCGGACGAGGGCTATCGCCACAGGACCACAACATCGGACGAGGGCTATCGCCACAGGACCACACCATCGGACGAGGACTTCCAACAGAGGACCACACCATTGGACAACGATTTTGAACCGAGGACCAACAAACATTCGGATTTAAATCACACTTCAACCAAGGTACAGTATAATAACTACTAAAGTATAAAACTAAAGAAACTGCTTTCAGTTGCATCCGTGTCAACAGAAAAATAAAAAAAATAATTTACTATCTCCCTTATTCTATTTAAATTGCTACTATGCAATACATAGCTCAATAACCACATCACTTTTTTTTTTAGCACAGAAGTTTTGCAGTGGTAAATATCTATCCACAAACAACGTTTTTAATAAATAAAACCATTATTTTAAAAAAATATGTTACATGCTTATTTACAGCAAATATGTTACATACTTATTTACAGCAGTATTCCATTGGCCAAATTCTTAGCCAGTGAGGACAGCAATTATAAATGTAACTAAATATAAATGATACATTAATGATTTGCCCTTTATTTCACCAATTGTGCACAAGAATCTTTAACAGGAATTACAAATTAAAATATACACAATTACATTTATTTTTTTTCCTTTACAGATTAATATGGCTGATAACGAGACCAAAGAAGAGAAGAAAAGACGTCAAACTAGAGAAAGACAAGAGAGATGGGCCGCCCAGCAGACACCGGAGGAGAAAGAAATTCGACGAGAAAAAGAAGGCAAAAGACTTGCAAATAAAAGAATATCAGCTGTAAAAATGAAAGATACAACCAAAAAAAAGAAAAAGATAATAAACCATTTACAAACAGTTCCTAAAACATCAGATGACATTTTACAAGATACCAGTCAAGACAGACCAAAAAAAGCAACTACAAAAACAAAGCATTTACAAACTCTTACTAAAAACTTACAGGACATTTCAACCAAATAAGGACAACATATACCAAGAAAAGCCACGAAAAAAACAAAACATTTAGAACCTGTTGTTGAAACATTTCATGACTTTTCATCTGATGAATATGAAAGTCAACATCCGATATGCTTTGCAAATTGTCTTTTACTGAAGTCTTTAGCAGTAGAGGTTCATAGTTGTGGGGACATGAGTACTCAATGTCAATTTTGTGAGGCTTATTATTTTAAACAGGAGAGACCCAGAGATGGACAATTTATTAGTTGTTGTCAAAAAGGAAAGTTCAAACTTCCAGAAAGGAAAGAATTTCCAACCTATTTACAAAATATTATGACTGTACCTACTTTTCCAAATTACAAAAATTTTAAGACAAACATAAGATCCTACAATAGTGCCATATCATTTGCATCTATGGGGGCAACATTGGCTGCTAATGTACCAGGACATGGTCCTTACTGTTTTAAAGTCCAAGGACAAATTTATCATCGGACTTCACATTTACATCCAGAGGAAGGAGAGCAAAGAAAATTCGCTCAACTATATGTCCTAGATACAATGGAAGCTGTTGACCAACGTATGCAGATGGAAGAAAATAAAAAATGCTTACCCAGTGTTTTTATAGAGCTAAATAACATTATGGACAACAATCCCTACAGTAAAGCTTACAAAAAATTGGCAGAAGTAGAAAATGAACAACTACTTCATGCACAAAGACATCAATTACCCATGCCAAAGGTTAATATGGTGCTTAAAAGAGACAGACATACTGATAAACGTCGTTATAACTTGCCAACATCAAATGAGGTTGCAATGGTCTTTCAGAATGATAAAGGAGAACCCCCATTTCAAAGAGACATTAGAGTATATCCCAGAAATGAGGAGCAACCATTTATTAATATTAATATCTTAAGTCCAAATTTAGATCCAATGACATATCCCATCTTTTTCCCACATGGAGAAGCAGGTTGGCAACCAAAATTAACCCTTCCCAGTTACCCAAATGCTAAAGCCAGAATCCGAAATAATGTTTCTATGCTTGAATTTAAAGTTGCTCAAATTGCCATTAGAGATGAATTTAATCCAATTTTATGTGGTGGGAAACTAACACAACAATGGATTATTGATTCATATTTGCAAGTTGAGGCAAATAATTTAAACTTTATAAAATATCAACAAGATAAACTACGTGTAGAACAATATTGTGGACTCATGGACTATGTTGCTGACGTGGCTACAAGCAGAGACATGACAGCTGGCAAAGCCATCATTTTACCATCTTCCTTTCAAGGATCTCCTCGAAATATGAAAGAAAGATACAATGATGCTATGGCTATTGTGACAAAATTTGGAAAACCAGATTTATTTGTGACATTTACATGTAATCCACAATGGCCAGAAATTAATCAAAATCTACTTCTTGGACAAAGTGCTTCAGATCGACCAGATTTTGTAGCCAGAGTTTTTAAGATCAAATTAAATTGCTTATGTATATACCATTGAATTTAAAAAAAGAGGCCTTCCACATGCACATCTTCTCATAATACTTCAAGAGAAAGATAAATTAGATACTTCGGACAAAGTGGATGCAGTCATAGTTGCTGAACTACCAGATCCAGAACTATATGGTAGACTATATGAGATTGTTACTCATCGCATGATTCATGGACCCTGTGGAGACCTTAATCCACAATCACCATGTATGGAAAATAATCAATGTTCAAAAGATTTTCCAAAAGATTATAGAGACAAAACATATGCAAATTGTGATGGATATCCACTTTATAAAAGAAGAGAAGGAGATAGTGCCATTATTCATGGAAAAAAAGTGGACAATAGATATGTAGTACCCTACAATCCACATTTACTCATGAAGTACAACGCCCACATCAACGTAGAAGCCTGCACTTCCATCAAATCCATTAAATATGTCTACAAATATATTTACAAAGGTTATGATGCAGCTACTGTAGTCGTCAAAAGTGCAGACAACCCTGAAAGTAGTGAGTTAGTACATGATGAACTTGCATCTCATGTAGATGCTCGCTATGTCAGTGCACCAGAAGCTATGTGGCGGCTTTTAAAATTTGAAATGCATGATAGATCACATGCAGTATATAGGTTAGCAGTACATTTGCCACAATGACATTTAGTCTATTTCCATGCTGGAAATGAAATGAATGCATTGGCCCAAAGTGAAGATCGTCACATTACACTAACTGCATGGTTTGCATTAAATTCCACTGATGCTGAAGCAACACAATACTTATATATTGAAATTCCATATCACTATGTTTTTGTGAATGGATTATGGAGAGCAAGAAAAACCAGAGGCAATAAAATAATTCCACGAATTTACACAGTCAGTCCAAGAGATGTTGAACGATTTTGCTTACGGATATTACTTTTAAATGTTCCAGGAGCACAAAGTTTTGAACAATTAAGAACTGTTAATGACATTGTATATGAATCCTTCCATTTAGCTGCAAGACATAGAAACTTACTCGTTGATGATACAGAGTGGGAAAGATGTTTAGAAGAAGCAGCACAATGTCAAATGCCACGACAGATAAGAGAACAATTTGCTTTTATTTGTATCTTCTCAAATGCTCCAAATGCATTAGCTTTGTGGGAGACTTTTAAAAGTAATATGGCTGAAGACTTTATGCGACGATACAATGAACCCATTGCACACTTAAAAGCGTTAATGGAAATTCAAGAAGTCTTTTTAACTCATGGATTAAGTTGTGCAAGTTTTAATTTGCCTGATCCAGGTCTTATAGATGACATTAACTTTGAAGACTATGACATTCAACTACAAGCAGAAAGAACAGAAGAAAGACTTGCAACTTTAAATACACTACAATTGCAAGCATTTCATGCCATTAAAAATGCTATAGATGATGACATGGTGACAGAGCGTTATTTCTGAGTTCAGTACGAGCACAAGGAAAAATAGCAATGGCGTTTGCCACTACTGGAATTGCTGCACTTTTATTAGAAGGTGGAAGAACTGTTCATAGTGTATTTAAACTGCCAGTGCCTATTTTAAAAAATTCTGTGTCAGATATTCGCATGACATCCTTACAAGCAAAGAAATTGAAGAAATGTAAATTAATTATAATAGATGAGGCCACAATGATGTCATACTATGCCCTCCAATGTATTGACCGTTTGCTTCGTGAAGTCATGGAGAATATTTTTCCATTTGGTGGAAAGGTAATGTTGTTGGGTGGCGATTTTAGACAAACATTACCTGTCGTTGTACATGGAAATCGAACTGACATTATCGAAACATGTATA
The DNA here is from genome assembly GCA_027410445.1 of Discoglossus pictus. Taxonomy (NCBI): domain Eukaryota; kingdom Metazoa; phylum Chordata; class Amphibia; order Anura; family Alytidae; genus Discoglossus; species Discoglossus pictus. The sequence goes on along the minus strand of CM050166.1, from coordinate 158,072,163 downwards.
AAGTCAAGTACAGTATGGAAACATTTTACCCATCTTCAACTGAAACAAAATATGAGATCAGAAGGCCAAACTGATTTCAATGATTGGCTTATTAAAATTGGAGAAGGCAGAACAGAAAAAATACTACATTTACCTGACGACACTGTAGAGATCCCACCTCATATGATTTGTCCACAAGATATTATATCAACTATATTTGAAGGGAGCATAAATAACGAAGAATATTCCGAGCTTGCCAACCAAGTTATACTGACGTGTAAAAATAAAGATGCATTAATACTCAATAATGAAATCTTTAAAAAAAATTAATGCACCACAAAGAAATTATCACAGTGCTGATTCTGTACTTGCTGATGACAATGAAAGTCAGGCAAACTTTTCAACTGAATTCATAAACTCTTTAACTCCTTCTGGAATGCCACCACATATTTTGCAGCTAAAGAAAGGTGCAATTATCATGTTACTGCGAAATATGAACCCCAAAAAAGGCCTATGCAATGGCACAAGATTAATTGTTCAACAATTAAAGGACCATTTTATAGATGCTGAAATTTTAACTGGGACCCATAAAGGAGAGAGAGTTTTCATACCAAGAATAGATTTAGCACCAAGTGAAAGTAGTCTCCCTTTTATACTTCAAAGAAGACAATTTCCCATTATTATGGCATTTGCCATGACCATTAATAAATCACAAGGTCAAACTTTCAAATCTGTTGGTATTTTCTTGGAAGAACCAGTTTTTGCACATGGTCAATTGTACGTTGTGTTGTCACGGTGCAAAAATCCACAGGCTATTAAAGTTTACATTGAAAACAATGAAAGTCAAGGTGATTTATTAGAAGATGGACGTATTTTTACTAAAAACATTGTCTACTATGAAGTACTATAACTTTGAAGGATACAAATTAAAGATGCCAACATTTTTTAAAAGCATTCCAAAACACATAACAATTGGTTGTTTAATTCAGTCATAATTAATGGAAGTACTGTTTATGAATGATTCGCCTCACAAAATACTTGCCTTGCATTGTTAGTAAAAATTATGTTAAAATGTTAAGCCACTATGTTAATGTTTCTAATGTTACAAGTTTAAAAAATATATTTTCAAGTTATTTCATTCAACAGATTGCAAAGTGGATGTTAAGAGGTCAAGCACCTTTTAAATCACAATGTAAATATTGTCTGTTATCTTAAGATTACTACCTACATTAATGTTTATCGCCAGTTTATGTGCTCAGTAATGAATTACTTTAATTACGTACGTTTTAAGAAGAGTTTTACTGTATGCCTTCCTCTACATTCAATGTATATTCAAGTTAACAATTATTGTGATAGAAATTGAATTTTAATACTGATTAATTTAAAGGTCAATTGTTTTTACATTCAAATGTTAATACTTTTAATAAAAAATTAGGTTACAAAATGGATTCACTATGTTCCTGTTTATAATGTTCAAAATTATACCAATGTTTTGTCAACTTCTAAACTTACATAAAAAATAAAGTTCAAGTTTAAAAATATATACTTTGAAGGTTATTGCTTACATATATTTTAAACTTCATGTTAAAATTCGCGACGTTTAAAGAAGGCTTTTTACTTTTTGCTTTCCTATTCATTCAATGTATATTAAAGTTAACAATTCTTCAGATACTAATTACATTTTAAAAAACCATTACATCAACATTTATACAAAAATACACGTTCATATTAAAATACTTACAAGTGTCAAAAATATATGTTAATAACTAAACAACTTGACAAACATATACATCACATTGCCGTCATTTTTTGACGGGCAAGTCGCTAGTAAGAAATAAATGTTTAACAATTTTGAAATGCCCTCTATATACACTCCACCCCTCGAACAAACACAATATTTTTCATGCCTTTTTAAGCAAAAAATTATGTACATAAACAAGCAAAAGCTTTATATTGTGTAATGTCTGTTGTCTATTACTTTCTCAGGAGGGTGTGTTTTAGCAAACTAATGAACTTCCGCTTAGTGCACTGGTAACTACTTTATCCCCATTGTACAGATAGGTATCTCCTGTGCATTCAAACTCTCTTCCCCACCTCAAGAAGTTGATCTGCTTAAAGCAAAATGGTAGATTACAAAGCAGGAGAATTGCACATAAAATGCAATAAATTATGTGTTATTTATTTTTAGATTCTAAAAACTTGTTATTTTTAAATCTAGTTATTCAAAAGAGTAGTTTTTACTGTCCAAAGATGATGTGTACTTGTAAATGAAATAACTTTCTATTACTGCTACTGAAAGTTCTGGCAATTATAGATGCCATTTTTGCATTGTTCAGATAGAGCAATCAAAGTCCCCTCCCACTTAAGGAATATGATTACTAGATATTAAAATAAAAGATACCACAGCAACATAGAAAATACAGGTTGTATTATTTTATTCTCCATTCTAATACATTTAGCATATTTTCACCTGTAGTTCTGTATAGTAGTATATTTTAAATATATGACAACTGAAATCGAATTAAACATGCTCTTAAATGTTTATAGTTATGATGACAAGTCACATTGAATATTGCATTGACATATTTTTATTTCCAGTAACAGACATTGTTTTAAAAGGTTTTTCAGCTTTAAAACAAATTTGCAAAACATGTTTTTCTGTTTTTTTGTTTTTTTTTAAGGATGTTAAAAAAAGAGAATCCATACATACTGTTGTGCTCAAAGGTTGCATACCCTGGCAGAAATTGGGAAATTTTGGCATTTATTTTGAAAATATGACTGATTATGCTAAAAATGCCTTTTGTTGAAGGATATTGGTCATATGAAGCCATTTATTATCACAGAAATCACCCAAAATGGCCCTGATCAAAAGTTTACATACCCTTGAAAGTTTGTCCTTGTTACAGGTTAATTTCCCAAACCTGTAGCTTTTTAAATTGCATGTGTATAAATAGTCAATTAGGTGGTAGCTCTCACATGGGTGCACTGAGCAGGCTAGATACTGAGCCATGGGGAGCAGAAAAGAACTGTCAAAAGAACTGAGTAACAAGCTAATAAAGATGGAAAAGGATATAAAAAGATATCCAAAGCCTTGAAAATTCCATTCAGTATTGTTCAATCACTTATCAAGAAGTGGAAAATGTAAGGATCTCTTGATACCAAAAAAAAAAAAAATGGTTTTGGTGGCTCAAGGTGTCTATATAGACCCCTATTGGACTGAGGGGGTTTATTTTAGTCTTATGGGGATCTGTATTAACCCCTATAAGCAATAGGGTTACACAGAGGATTATGGGGGTCTGTATAGCCCCCCATAAGTGATGGGGTTACATAGAGGCTCATGGGGCTCTGTATAGAGCCCCAGGAGTGATGGGGTTAATTTTAGGCACCTGGGGGTACTTATGGTACCCCTAAAACAGTGGGACCAGCCTGATATACTACAGGATATTTCTCCCTGTGAAGGACACAAGTGAGCTAAAAGAGGTTGCTCTCAGAGTGGCTTATCATGGCTATAGAACTAATCTATTAGGTTGGTTTGTTCTCTGATGAGTGCCTCTGACTTAAACTTTTTTTTTTTTTTTTTCACTCTCAGATACTGCCACAAATACAGGCAAATAGTTTAAATTTGAAGGTGCGAATGTGCTTTGAGCAAGAAAAACAAGACTTAATAATAAAATATGAGCTAGCAGAGACTGGCAAAAAATGTGATAAACAGGTTAATCTGTTCAAAGTGCATACAATAACAAATGCAAATAAATTAGTTTCCTGGAAAATTTGTCTACAACAAAACAGGAGAACTGTTAACAATGACAGGTTTAAGCCAGGGTTCACATATTTGTCACTGTTGACTATTTGAGCAGCTTAATGTAAGTTATACAAAAATTTTGAACATTTCTAAAATTAGATTTGTGATTGCTTTTATATTCTCTAACAGGCTAAACATAGCAAATAATGATTAAAGTCCCGATAAGTGGAAACACGCTTATATATTTTACTAATATCTTTATTAGAAACCAAAATTATTTAGCAAAATAATTATATGTACTATAATAATATATCACTATATCGCTATATATAATATATCAGTTTGCACAAATTTGTGAACCTGATTAAATACATTTTCTTATTTCATCCTCTATAAAATTATTAATTTAATAGATATTTGATGTACTGTGTGCCCTATGAAAATTGCTGGAGTTACAGAGTGATTAAATTAAACAAGGCCGAAACCAAAGGGCCGAAGCCGCAAGCCTGTAAACCCTTCCTGCACCCTCAAACTGACAGTGGGCTGGAATAGATGCGGTCTGCAGTTACAATCCAATCCCGCGACACAGGCCTCAGAGCCAATGAAAAGCGTGATCCTGGAAAATTATTGACAGGGGGAGATAATAAAGCTGAGTTCCACACACCCATGCATTGACTGGGTTGTAGATTCTTCCAAAGAATCATACAGGTCCTGGAGTAGGAGGTTGGATATAGAGAGAGAGTAGGTGATATTGGAAAGCAGATTCTTACACTTCTATTCATTTCTATTATCAGCAAAACTATTTTCCACATACATTTTGATTACACTTACAGTATATACTGATTACACATAATACAAATACACATACAGTAAATAACACACATAGATACACAAAGAGCCAGGTCACCACTTACAACTTGCCCCCATCATATACCCCCACCCTATACCCCGACAGTCAGCAATTACACATAAAACACAGTATCTCACAAAAGTGAGTATACTCCTCACATTTTTGTAATTTTTTTAAATATATCTTTTCATGTGACAACACTTAAGAAATGACACTCTGCTACAATGTAAAGTAGTAAGTGTACAGCCTGTATACCAGTGTAAATTTGCTGTCCCCTCAAAATAACTCAACACACAGCCATTAATGTCTAAACCGTCTGCAACAAAAGTGAGTACACCCCTAAGTGGAAATGTCCAAATTGGGCCCAAAGTGTCAATATTTTGTGTGGCCACCATTATTTTCCAGCACTGCCTTAACCCTCATGGGCATGGAGTTTACCAGAGCTTCACAGGTTATCACTGGAGTCCTCTTCCACTCCTCCATAATGACATCACGGAGCTGGTGGATGTTAGAGACCTTGCACTCCCCCACCTTCTGTTTGAGGATGCCCCACAGATGGTCAATGAAGCTTAGGTCTAGTGACATGCTTGGTCAGTCCATCACCTTTACCCTCAGCCTCTTTAGCAAGGTAGTGATCATCTTGGGGGAGTGTTTGTGGTCGTTATCATGTCCTGCTGCCCAGTCTCCGAAGGCAGGGGATCATGCTCTGCTTCATTATGTCACAGTACATGTTGGCATTCATGGTTCCCTCAATGAACTGTAGCTCCCCAGTGCCGGCAGCACTCATGCAGGCACTGATCGCAAGATCCGCAGGACTTAGACTGCAATGAGCGCCGAAGGCACTCATTGCAGGGCTTGCTCGCAAGACTTTGCAAATTATAGGGGCTGCAATGAGTGAGCCACACAAGTCTTTAAAAAAGCCTACACATGAGCCCAAAAGGCGCTTATATCAATGGCTGCGATCAGCAACAAAACGCATAGCACTTTGCCCCTGATTGCGAGGCAAGCTACAGTTTATGCTTTTAACGGCCGAAAAGGTCTCAACCGCTTAACCAAATAAAAAAAAAAATTATAACACACTCACACACAGCACAAGTGGAGAGACCGGAAGCCTGTGAGTGAGGTTGCAAGTGAATTTGAGCCATATTTGGTGTTTTTGGTGAGGAGAAAATGGCAGCCGAAAAAAAGGCCTGCTATGAGTGGCGAAGGTGCTCAGAGGGGGCAGAACTTCGCATTGCCAGGCTTCAAATTTTATTGTTGTCATTTTTGATGGGCAATTCCCTAGTATAATAATATATATCATATATAATATTAAAGGGTTAATACACATGCAAAGTCCAATGTTTGATACTGTGGAGTAGCAACATTCCCCTGAAGGCCTGATAACAATATGACAGGTGATAATGTCAATTGATTAATAGCAAAACACTTAAAAGGATGTCACCAGATGATAATGGGTATACATCTTGGCACTTCGCCACCAGCAATGGCGGGGGACTTTACAGGATGGGCGTAGCAGTGAATATCCCTGATGGAGGTGAGTTTGCTGGTCCTCCACGTGCCTCTGCACAGCCTCCATGTGTTTTTGCGGCCCTTCCTGATGGGTTAGAGAAGATTAGTGTGGTGTATGTTCCCCTGGTCCCCTTCTGGATTGCTAACTGGTGGTGGTGAAGGGTCTTGTGTACTTCAGTGAAGCTGTGAGCTATACCATGTAGGGCCACTGTAGGTGAGCAGGTCATAGAGGAGGTCAGATAAATCACAATCATCAGGAGAAGGAATTGACAACCCACTTCAATATCTTTGGCATACAAACCTTGTGGAAAAGGACAAGCAGAGACATAGCTAAATGTGCTGCAGTCCATAAGGTAACAGAGAGTCGGACAAAACTGAGGGACTGAACAACTAAATCTAAAATATTCCCTTGGTACTTGATATATGTGATGTGGCTGTGGAATTTGGCCACTATTTGTTTTCCCAATGTAGATGTGATGAGTGAGATTTATATAAGATGATCTTTGTTTTTTTAGGGTCCACATTAGAGCATGTGGAGGCATGTGCATGACCATTACAACATATGAAAAAAAAAGAAGCTATTTGATCATTGGAAATAGTTTAGCAAGGAATTCTAATGCCTTTCATTCCTTTGTTCATATTTTAAAGTTCATTGGTGTGTTTTTATTATGTGTTGCAGTGTTACAGACTAGACTGTAAACCCTTTGCAGGTCCTATTTTAACCCACAAGATTTTGGCCTTTGCTGTTTGTGGGCTTGACTGTGTTTGCGGTCTTGAAAGATTTTAGCAATTCCAGTTCCGGTTATAACAACCTCAAGGATTTCAAGCCCGTAACACGCAGGCCGTTTGCGTCTTGCAAAAGAAACGCCAATTGAATGGCAAAATAACTTATGGCCTCCATTACGGGCGAATGTAACTTACAATTGTTCAATTGAATGAGGCCCTAGGTTTGCACCAAACCTCTCAAGATGAGTATGAAAACTGGATATTTTTGCAAGTAAATAGATGCCTCCAACATTCTATTTTATTCACTTGATTATGATAAGTGTGGTCTCAATAAATTATGAAGGGTTTAGAAAAGGTAGATGACAATACAAGTTAACTCAATGAATATAACTATTTACCCTTTAGCAAGATCTTCCACACCTTGATGTCAAAGGCACATAGTGGCAGGACAAATGTTAGTACATGTAAAATGAATATTCTATTCTAATATTAAAGGACCATTGCACAAAGAAAACAAATATTTGAAAACTTTGAGGAGTGAATTTCAGCATGTACATTTATATTTGAAATAAACTTATTTAAAAAGGTTTCTTAAAAAGACAAAATGTTTGGTCTGATTACTATTTGATAAATATTTAAAAGGTCCTTTGTGAGTGGTGTATTTATATCTATATGTAGGACTTGTAATGCTAGCTGCCAGATTGGCAGTTTTCTGTTTGTAATATGTGTTTTGTATGTGTGTTTACATATAAACACCACATAGCCAAAAGTATGTGGACACACGACCATCACACCCTTGTTTATCTCTCATTCCAAACCCATGGTCATTAATATGGAGTGTGTCACACCTTTTAGCAATGGGTAATTAGAAAAGGTGTGTATCTTCTGTGGTTGGGGATATCAGCACATCACAGAACTTCTACTTCAGCTATCAAGAGCATTTATTGTCAAAGTTTCATACTTGGGCCTTTATAATGACAAAAGATTGAGCAAACCGTGACTTAATAATTGGTGATACCAATATATTTCTGTTCTGCTCCACCTTTTGCTTATCCTGCGACATAGTGTTACCAGTTGAAATGACTTTTTGCCTTGATAAAGGCCAAAGGATATATAAGAAATACATTTTTAACAATTTTGAAATGCCCTCTATATACACTCCACTCCTCGAACAAACACAATGTTTTTCATGCCTTTTTAAGCAAAACATTATGTAAATAAACAAGCACAAGCTTTATATTTTGTAATGTCTGTTGTCTATTACTTAGCAAACTAATGAACTTCCGCTTAGTGCACTGGTACCACTGACAGTTGTAACTACTTTATCCCCATTGTACAGATAGGTATCTCCTGTGCATTCAAACTCTCTTCCCCACCTCAAGTAGTTGATCTGCTTAAAGCAAAATGGTAGATTACACAACAGCAGAATTGCACATAAAATGTAATAAATTATGAGTTATTTATTTTTAGATTCTAAAAACTTGTTATTTTTAAATCTAGTTATTCAAAAGAGTAGTTTTTACTGTCCAAAGATGATGTGTACTTGTAAATGAAATAACTTTCTATTACTGCTACTGAAAGTTCTGGCAATTATAGATGCCATTTTTGCATTGTTCAGATAGAGCAATCAAAGTACCCTCCCACTTTAGGAATATGATTACTAGAAATTAAAATAAAAGATACCACAGCAACATAACTGTATATAAAATACAGGTTGTATTATTTTATTTCCCATTCTAATACATTTAGCATATTTACACCTGTAGTTCTTTATAGTAGTATATTTTAAATATATGACAACTGAAATCTAATAAAACATGCTCTTAAATGGTTATAGTTATGATGACAAGTCACATTGAATATTGCATTGACATATTTTCATTTCCAGTAACAGATATTGTTTTAAAAGTATTTTTCAGCCTTATAACAAATTTGCAAAATATGTTTTTCTGTTGCTTTTGTTTCTTAAGGATGTTTGCAGAAAAAAAAGAGAATCAATACATACTGTTGTGTTCAAATGTCGCATACCCTGGCAGCAATTGTGGAATTTTGGCATTTATTTTGAAAATATAACTGATCATGCAAAAAATGTCTTTTATTGAAGGATATTGGTCTTATAAAGCCATTTATTATTACAGAAATCACCCAAAATGGCCCTGATCAAAAGTTTACATACCCTTGAAAGTTTGGCCTTGTTACAGGTTAATTTCCCAAACCTGTAGCTTCTTAAATTGCATGTGTATAAATAGTCAATTAGTTTGTTAGCTCTCACATGGGTGCACTGAGCAGGCTAGATACTGAGCCATGGGGAGCAGAAAAGAACTGTCAAAATAACTGAGTAACAAGCTAATAAAGATGGAAAAGGATATAAAAAGATATCCAAAGCCTTGAAAATTCCATTCAGTACTGTTCAATCACTTATTAAGAAGTGGAAAATGTGAGGATCTCTTGATACCCCCCAAAAAAATAATGGTTTTGGTGGCTCAAGGTGTCAATTCTTGTAATGAACTCTCCATAGGGTGCCACTAAGGGTCAGAAACATATATTAGAAAACTTAGAGAAAAGGGTTCCCTTTTATAGTGCACACCTATTGATCCCAATTGTTTGAAGAGACCCCATTTTTAATAAAACTTAGCTTTTAATAACTTTGTTAAAAACATTAAAATATTAGACGCTGCAATAGAAAACAGGAATTGGTATAGAGATTCTTTCTTGGTGCAAATTTTATATAAGGTGATTGTACTCTGTTTAGTGCTATCTTAAAGTGCTATAATAAAGTGCCAGTGCTAAAAAATAATTGATCTAAAGTGTTAGTAAGAGTCAATTATATATGACTCATGTTCTACTGTGTTATACAAGTGCTTACATTTTACTATAGGAGTGCTTTGTCTTCCTATTTTGCATTCCTAGAGTATCTCTATTAATCTCCTTATCCTCTTGTTATCAGAGCCTGTTAAAAGGGGCTGGATGACTCATAGGACAGTATCTAGCTATGTTTCATAATGATTATTATATCACTGTGTCCTTGAAACTCTGTACAGCTCCCTTAGCGTGGAGATCGCGGTTAGGACGCCTCGCAATTACACCACTAACACGCGTCTCACGTTGCTAGGGATAGACGTAGCAACTTTAAGATAACACTAATCAGAGTACAAGCAGCTTATATATAATTTGCACCAAAAAGGAATCTATATACCAATTCCTGTTTTCTATTAGGGCGTCTAATATTTTAATGTTTTTAACAAAGTTATTAAAAGCTAAGTTTTTTAAAAATTGGGTCTCTTCAAACAATTGGGATCAATAGGTGTGCACTATAAAAGTGAACCTTTTTCTCTAAGTTTTCTCTTGATACCAAGCCAAGGTCAGGTAGACCAAGAAAGATTTCAGCCACAACTGCCAAAAGAAATGTTCAGAATACAAAGAAAAATCCACAGGTAACCTCAGGAGAAATACAGGCTGCTCTGAGAAAGATGGAGTGGTTGTTTCAAGGAGCACAATACGACGATACTTGAACAAAAATGAGCTGTATGGTCGAGTTGCCAGAAAGAAGCCTTTACTGCACCAATGCCACAAAAAAGCCTGTTTACAATATGCCCAACAACACATTGACAAACCTCCCAGCTTCTGGCACACTGTAATTTGGAGTGACAAGACCAAAATAGAGCTTTATGGTCACAACCATAAGCACTATGTTTGGAGAGGGATCAACAAGGCCTACAGTGAAAAGAATACCATCCCCCCATTTTTTTTGGGGGGGGGGGTGCGCTCTAAAGGCATGGGGAATCTTGTGAAAATTGTTGGCACAATGAAAACAGCATGTTAACAGAAAATACTGGCAGACAATTTGCATTCTCCTGCACAAAGGCTGGGCATGGGAGGCTCTTGGACTTTCCAGCATGACAATGACCCTAAGCACAAGGCCAAGTTGACCCTCCAGTGGTTACAGCATAAAAAGGTGAAGGTTCTGGAGTGGCCATTACAAACTCCTGGCCTTAATATCATCGAGCCCCTCTGGAGAGATCTCAAATATGCAGTTCATGCAAGACGACCAAAGACTTTGCATGACCTGGAGGCATGTTGCCAAGATGAATGGGCAGCTAAACCACCTGCAAGAATTAGGGGCCTCATCGACAACTATTACAAAAGACTGCACTCTGTCATTGATGCTAAAGGGAGCAATACACAGTATTAAGAACTAAGGGTATGCAAACTTTTCAACAGGTTAATTTCATTTTTTTCTTTGTTGCCATGTTTTGTTTTATGATTGTGCCATTCTGTTATAACCTACTGTTGAATATGAATCCCATAAGAAATAAAAGAAATGTGTTTTGCCTGTGTAAAGGAACCCATCACTGTTTTACCCTGTTTTATGATTATTATGGTTAAAATATGATCCTACTATTATACTGCATGTATGTTGGTTTATGCTCTGCAGAATATTGGCCCAGACTAGTGCAGACCTTGGCATGGGAGATAATCCTGTTACAGATAAGGAAGTCTATTGTATAAAGTGTTTTCATTCTCAGATAAGAACAAAGAAGGATGATCTAATTAATGTTTAATTGTATCAAAGTTACGAGGTAGCCTAGGGGAGGTGTGACCACACCTATTGTTCTCTTTATGTGTATTGTGTGGCCAAATATGGGCATGTGTATTGCCTGTGGGAAGAGATGTGTATAAATATTTCTGCACAACAAAATAAAGTCAGTACTACTTGACCCTTCAAAACGTAGCCTCGTCTCGTTCTTGGAGGGGATTGCTATATCATACTGGGGATTGCTATGCGCTGCATACTCCCTGGGAGCTTTAAGCTACGGCGGTTGTGGAGTCTGTGGTAGTGTGGAGTCCGGTGCGGTGCTTGTAGGCCTCGACGCAAACTAGGACGCGTCCATCAACGGAGGTACCCGGTCGGGGTGCCAGTAGATCCGTTACATTGGCTGGCAGTGGTGGGATGGCGTCCTAGCAAGAGGAAAAGCAGCGGTAACCGGAGACACCGGTAACGTTTGGAGTTACAAATTGAGGGCAACGCTAGTATCCGTACAGCGCCCCTGGCTACAGCAGGATGGAACCGGCTAGTTTTCGGACAGCGTTCCATGATGAGGAGGAGGAGGCGGCCGCGTACTACAGGGATGCAGACAGAAAGGAACTCTGGTATGATGCCCTGGAAGATGTCCAATGGCGGCAAGGTGAGAGTCTCCCCAGTGATGAGCAGCGGCTACAGAAGCGTGTGGCGATGCGGATGTATCTATTGGGAGAGCAGCCCCTGGATGAGTGGGTGACAAGACTAGAGACCCTGGTATGGTGAGAGCTCTGGCTAGACAACGCATACCAAGCCTTCTGGTGGCATACCGTTCGACTTACCCATTGGATCTTGGCAGCACGGAGGGGTCTAGGTTTTGGGACATCTACCACTACCGGATGGGCATGTATGTCTGGGATGACGAAGGCGAGGTGAGCAAAGACATGACCCACCTGGTAACGAGAGAGTGGGAGCTGGAGCAGGACTACCAACACCTGCTCAGCTTCGTGCAGCCCCAACCTACTCGACAAGCAGAACCAGACTTCATTGACTGGTCCTGGGATGACCTCCAGATGGCAGGTAGAGATGGGACCGAGGTCTCTCTACCGGCCCTACAGGGGGCAGAAGGTGTCGCCCTTCCCCCCCAGCTGCAGTGTGAACCCCAGGGGGCAGAAGGTGTCGCCCTTCCCCCCCAGCGGCAGTGTGAATCCCAGGGGGCAGAAGGTGTCGTCCTTCCCCCCCAGCGGCAGTGTGAACCTCAGGGGGCAGAAGGTGTCGCCCTTCCCCCCCAGCGGCAGTGTGAACCCCAGGGAGCAGAAGGTGTCGTCCTTCCCCCCCAGCGGCAGTGTGAACCCCAGGGGGCAGAAGGTGTCGTCCTTCCCCCCCGAGCGGCAGTGTGAACCCCAGGGGGCAGAAGGTGTCGTCCTTCCCCCCCAGCGGCAGTGTGAACCCCAGGGGGCAGAAGGTGTCGTCCTTCCCCCCCAGCGGCAGTGTGAACCCCAGGGGGCAGAAGGTGACGTCCTTCCCCCCCAGCGGCAGTGTGAACCCCAGGGAGCAGAAGGTGTCGTCCTTCTCCCCCAGCGGCAGAGTGAACCCCAGGGGGCAGAAGGTGTCGTCCTTCCCCCCCAGCGGCAGTGTGAACCCCAGGGGGCAGAAGGTGTCGTCCTTCCCCACCAGCGGCAGTGTGAACCCCAGGGGGCAGAAGGTGTCGTCCTTCCCCCCCCAGCAGCAGTGTGAACCCCAGGGGGCAGAAGGTGTCGTCCTTCCCCCCCAGCGGCAGTGTGAACCCCAGGGGGCAGAAGGTGTCGTCCTTCCCCCCCAGCGACAAAGTGAACCCCAGGGGGCAGAAGGGGTCGTCCTTCCCCCCCAGCGGCAGTGTGAACCCCAGGGGGCAGAAGGTGTCGTCCTTCCGCCCCAGAGGCAGTGTGAACCCCAGGGGGCAGAAGGTGTCGTCCTTCCCCCCCAGCAGCAGTGTGAACCCCAGGGGACAGAAGGTGTCGTCCTTCCCCCCAGCGGCATTGTGAACCCCAGGGGGCAGAAGGTGTCGTCCTTCCCCCCCAGCGGCAGTGTGAACCCCAGGGGGCAGAAGGTGTCGTCCTTCCCCCCCAGCGGCAGTGTGAACCCCAGGGGGCAGAAGGGGTCGTCCTTCCCCCCCAGCGGCAGTGTGAACCCCAGGGGGCAGAAGGTGTCGTCCTTCCCCCCCAGCGGCAGTGTGAACCCCAGGGGGCAGAAGGTGTCGTCCTTCCCCCCCAGCGGCAGTGTGAACCATAGGGGCCAGAAGGTGTCGTCCTTCCGCCCCAGCGACAGTTTACCCTGACAAGGGGAGACACCAATCTCCCAGACGGCACAGATGGGACCGTGGTCTCTGCGGCCACAGCCTGTCCAGATCCCCAACTACCCTCACTGGGACAACCGGAGGAGGGGGTAAGTACAAATTCCCCACCCAAGCTAACTTCTAATGTGGCCCCAGGGTTAACAGAGGAAATGTTAACCTCCACTGACCCCCACGTTTCCCTGGCTACTGAGCCGGAATATGTCCCAAGTACCCCAGCAGAAGAGCTGACAGCGGGGCAGAGTGCAGTCGGCCTCTGTCCTCACTTTGTCCCTTGTACAGAGCAGGATGTCCTGCAGGTTATACCAGCAGAAGAGCTGGCATCAGGGCAGAGTGCCGCTGGCCTCTGCCCCTCAAGTCCCCTCAGCGTGTTGTCCCATCACCACAGCGAAATATCCAGGTGCAGTAACGGTTTGTTGTGGGTGGGCTGCTCTTGCACTTTGTTGTTGTGGGGGGGCTGCTCTAGCACTGGTTTATTGTGGGTTGGTGGATCGTCTAACGGAGGCACTGACCGGCAGAAGGTCAGGTGCCTGGTTAGACTTCCCCCCAAAGGGGAGATGTGTGACGAAGTGCCCTTCGCAACTTTGTCTTGGAGAGGGCTGTTTGCCAGCCTCCTGCCCTGCGACTATGGCCCTGGGACATATTGCCCTTTAAACACAGTATTCGGCCATACCAGAGTGTATGTCACTTATTCGGGCACTTTACATACAGGGGGGTCATCCGGTACTTGCCCTGTGGGAGCGGTGATACCCCAGATAACTATGCCATGGAGCCCATTCATATAATGAAAGACTATGGGAAAGACTTTAGTTACATGGCAATTGAACTGTGTGAATAGGATCTGAGCGCACAAAACTACCGCATAGCGCTCAGATCCTATTCACACAGTTCAATTGCCATGTAACTAAAGTCTTTCCCAGCTATCTGGGGATATGTGAAATGTAAGTAAATGTGAATTGCAGTAATGCTGATGGGTTGTCAAACTAGAGAATTGACCAACAAATACTTTTGTCCGGACATCCCCAGGCCGATCCGTTGGGATCAGACCGTGTATGCCGGCTTATGGTCACGGGGGAGGTGTGTAAAGGAACCCATCACTGTTTTACCCTGTTTTATGATTATTATGGTTAAAATATGATCCTACTATTATACTGCATGTATGTTGGTTTATGCTCTGCAGAATATTGGCCCAGACTAGTGCAGACCTTGGCATGGGAGATAATCCTGTTACAGATAAGGAAGTCTATTGTATAAAGTGTTTTCATTCTCAGATAAGAACAAAGAAGGATGATCTAATTAATGTCTGATTGTATCAAAGTTACCAGGTAGCCTAGGGGATGTGTGACCACACCTATTGTTCTTTTTATGTGTATTGTGTGGCCAAATATGGGCATATGTATTGTCTGTGGGAAGAGATGTGTATAAATATTTCTGCACAACAAAATAAAGTCAGTACTACTTGACCCTTCAAAACGTGGCCTCGTCTCGTTCTTGGAGGGGATTGCTATATCATACTGGGGATTGCTATGCGCTGCATACTCCCTGGAAGCTTTAAGCTACGGCGGTTGTGGAGTCTGTGGTAGTGTGGAGTCCGGTGCGGTGCTTGTAGGCCTCGACGCAAACTAGGACGCATCCATCAACGGAGGTACCCGGTCGTGGTGCCAGTAGATCCGTTACAGTCTGCTCACTCATGTTTTCTTTAAAAATAGTACATATATTACCAATTCTCAGAGGTTATGCAAACTTTTGAGCACAACTGTAAATGTCCATGAATATAGCAGAAAACACTAGACATTTGTACATTTTACAATTCTGCATACATTAATCCTGCTTTACAAACATAATTCTGCTAGTCTCATATTTCTGATTTTTTTAATCCAGGTCCTTAAAGAAAGAAGTATACCATTCTCAAGGTAAGATGGAAAAAACTTGAAGATGGTAGTATAACCTGTGTACTCATGCTGGACACATTATACTTCACAGCATTCAAAATCACAAAGCTGTTTTACAGTGGCAAACTTTGTTATGACTTTGTGTACGTGAGTACCCATGTGTGTGTGTTTGTCTGAATATCCATTTGGGATGATCAGACGATGATTTATTGATATTTTTTTTTTTATTATATGATAGGATCCTAGTGCTCACTACTATCAGAGTGCTTACTAATAGCCATTAGACCCCAGGGATAAAAATAAATATATATTAATAAATAATAACCCCAGTGGATGATCAGGCAAACATTTAAAAATCCATTCAAAGTAAAGATGAACTGAGCTAGGGCCTTGCCACAGAGAAGTTGCCTTTCTGAGATGTGCTCATGTCATCCTAGCCAGTTAGTGGGTTAATCAGAAACAATTATAACCTTTATAACTGAAACTCAAACAATACCAAAGGAAACATAAAAACATAAAAAGGAAAAATATACTGGAAAAAATAAAGACAATCAGAATTATAAATGGGCCACGATACATTCAAGACATTTCCAATATTTGCCCCATATTCCATGAGCAGAAAGCACATTGTATAGTCTACTAATCCTGGAGCACTCATCCTGTCTACTCTGGCTACTGGTTTACCAAGTGAAGGAATTAAGTCCCTCTAAACCAAGTGAAGGAATTAAGTCCTCTATATCAATGAGGACCCACAGTTGGTAACGATATGTTTTATATTATCTTTATCTATAATCTCCCTTATGACCAGGTACTGTGTGATTTTAGATCTTGTTTCCCAGTATATTGGTACTGCCTATAGGTGGACTGGTGGCTTTTGGCCCTCACTTGTTACATTGTTGCTTGTTTTTTTTTCTTTTTGATGGTGACGTATGACCATAATTGTTCTTTTTTATATATATTTTTTCATTTTTTATAGTTGATATTAAAAGTTATGTTTTGGATGGTTTATATACAAATTAGATCATCTCTAATCTTTTATTTTCTGGTCAGTAATGATTTTGTATGACATGAACGATTTTGGAATGTTCCATACATTTCATGGTCATCTTATGAACTGACACATGACAAGATATTCACTCTTTTGACAGTTGTACCATCTGTTTCTCTTATCTTAAGAAAATTATTTTGCCTTTAATATGTTATGATTGATATGTTCTGAGATTCACATTGAGTTGCTTTTTTTTCTTCTTTCTTTCTTGTTTTATATACTGTATATATATATATATATATATATATATATATATATATATATATATATATATATATATATACAGTATATAAATATATAAATATATATACATATTATTAAATTAAATGAAATAAAATAGCACAATCTTTAAATTTTTGACGTTTGTGTGTCATATTTCTTTGCTTCTGGTTTAGGAGTGCCATTGTAAATTATTAGCTTTCCATTAGTTCTAGTAAAAAGAAAAACACTAGCAGTTTTACATGTCATATTCCCATTGAGCAGATAGAAGCACATTCTTCATTCAAACTCTACTCATGAAGTTGACCGGCAGAAATCAAAATCTTATGTTCAGCATGATTGCTGTATTTTTTACAATCTAAATACATTTAACATGTTTTAAAGTGAAGTTCTTCAATAGAATAAATTATAAATATAGTATTACAGTGGCCTTTTCAGCATTTCTAAGAAAAGTATTCATAGAAATTGACTAAACTGAAGCCTATCTAATGTATTATTATATTATAATGCAAGTCAATGGTCCTATTTAGTTATCCATCAAAATAGATACTGTATGCTCTATAATGGGTAACAACAGAACATGCTTAGAGGACCACTGCATTTAAAGAAAAAAATACACTTGTTTGTCAAGTATGTACCAAAGTAACAATATTAACAGCTGTGTAAGCCATGGACATAAACAAATATATTGGGAACTTTTCTAAAGACTCTGTTTATAAGTACAGGAATACATTTGTGTTGTTAGGTCACGTCTCCAGTGCTGATTCATGATGGTTGGTTTGGCAATATTTTATTCCAAAATGTAATTCAGTATGTTTCAAAAGACTGTATGCATTTTGAAAATCTTAAAGAATATTAAAAAAACAGGTAGCCTGTTTTGAGTGTGTTCAATATTATAAATATGATATTTCCTTTAAACAGGTAAATCCTAACTAATGTACAAACTATTTCATAACATGTACTGCCTGTGCATTAATATATACTTTCATAAATAGTCCAATAGAAAACATTTAAATTAGCAATAATTAAAGTAACAGTATTAAAGTTTAGTGAAGGAACTGGCAACCAATTCCAGTATCTCTGGCATGAATACCAAGTGGATCAGCATGGTGTGTTGAGGTCCATGAGGTCAAGGAAAGTTGGACACAACTGAACAACACAAATACAACAATATTTAAGTTTTTTGGGTCACCAGGAATTATTCTACCAAAAACAAGATTTCATGTTATTATTTAAAAATGTAACATTATTTTCTTGTCCTAATGTGTTTTTTACAAATATTTTCTAGAAAAACGTTAACATACAATGTAATAATAATATACAAAGATGTTTTTTATCAGGGGCGTAGGAACTGGGGGGATGGGGGGGGACAAATCCCCTCAGATTAAATGAGTGGGGGACACAAAAATTAGCAAAATTAAACTTAATCAGGCATTATCAGATTTGGACAATAGAGGGTGCCAGTGCTATGGAGCAGTATGTCTTTCCCATAAAAGCTTTGACCCATATGTTATCTTATTTATAGATAGATAGATAGATCATTTTTTTAATTAAAAGAAATTAAAAAAGTTTTTGAGGCGCACTGCAGCAATGGGGCACCCCCAGAGCAGGGCCCCAGTACATTGCACCAGGTGCACCTGGGGTAGATCCGCCCCTGCTTCCTGTACTGGGAGTAGAGTTGAATTATCGGCTCCAGATTCTTTGGGGCTCCTACGCCCATTGTTATAACAAGCATTGAGATCTAATCAGTTGTATAATGAGTACATAGCACTTCTTACCTTCAGGGAAATGTAGAAATCCAGTATTGGTAAGAGAGTAATAACTTTATCTCTGTAAAGTGAGCAATACCACAAGTGATCTCTGTAAAAGCTGTTTGAGTGCTTCCTCAGCTCATTGTTTTATTACATGGTTCATGCACTGTAAAGTTTTTGGGGACCACCCCAAGCTAGTTGGCTGTCTCTCATTAGCAACAAAATCCCTTTGCCTTAAGGGGGTTTTGAGCTCCCTATGCAATCATAAATGCACCCTCCAACAACGTTAAACCTCCATTTAGGGAAAAATGGGGGCGACATGGGCTAACGTTGGGACTCTCATAAATGGGAAAGAACTTACAAACTTAATTAAAGGCTCACTGAATTACAGCTTATTGGAAACAACATTTACAATTTTGCCTAGAGCATACTACACCCCGGACATAATGCACAAAATGAATTCCCAAACTCCATCCAATTGCTTCAGGCAGTGCCAAACAATAGGTACTTTCATCCACACGTGGTAGGAATATCTGGTTGCATATCAGATTTGGGCCAAAACCCTAGAACTAGAATCTAATTTTCATTAAAAAAAAAAACATTACCCCATCCATAGATATTTGCCTTCTGGGTAACCATACTACTTTACTATCAAAAAAACAAAATAAATGGCTACAGTATCTAATGATTTCCACTAAATAACACATTTCCCGTAAATGGAAGAACCCAACACTTAATTTAAGAGAAGTAATCAATAAACTGAATGTTATAATGATTAATGACAGAATTACCCATACAATAACAAACACATACTCTGTATTTCTAAAGACTTAGGACTCATGGCTTAGTTCACCCCATACAATAAACATTTTATAAAAAAAGCATTTTTTAGAACTCTTCTAAGATCTGGTAGATAATTTAATGCAGGCTGGAAATGGATCTCTCGGCGTGGATGCCAGGAATTGGACAAGTAAGTTGTGGGAAGATTGGCTGGAAATCGGCCAACCTCACGCTAAAACTTAAAAATGACGCCTGGGCTGGGCTAATTGTAGCAGCCCGCTCATAGTAGTTATTTGGTTTAATTTTCTTTCATTTCATAATTTAAATTATATACAGTCAGGTCCATAAATATTGGGACATCGACATAATTCTAATCTTTTTGGCTCTATACACCACCACAATGGATTTGAAATGAAACGAACAAGATGTGCTTTAACTGCAGACTTTCAGCTTTAATTTGAGGGTATTTACATCAGGGGAATGGTGTAGGAATTACAACAGTTTGTATATATGCCTCCCACTTTTTAAGGGACCAAAAGTAATGGGACAATTGGCTGCTCAGCTGTTCCATGGCCAGGTGTGTGTTATTCCCTCATTATCCCATTTACAAAGAGCAGATACAAGCTCCAGTGTCCATTTCAAGTGTGCTATTTGCATTTGTTGCTGTTAACTCTCAATATGAGATCCAAAGAGCTGTCACTATCAGTGAAGCAAGCCATCATTAGGCTGAAAAAACTAAACAAACCCATCAGAAAGATAGCAAAAACATTAGGTGTGGCCAAATCAACTGTTTGGAACATCCTTAAAAAGAAAGAACGCACCGGTGAGCTTAGCAACACCAAAAGACCCGGAAAACAACTGTGGTGGATGACAGAAGAATTATTTCCCAGGTGAAGAAAACACCCTTCACAACAGTTGGCCAGATCAAGAACACTCTCCAGGAGGTAGGTGTATGTGTGTCAAAGTCAACAATCAAGAGAAGACTTCACCAGTGTAAATACAGAGGGTTCACCACAAGATGTAAACCATTGGTGAGCCTCAAAAACAGGAAGGCCAGATTAGAGTTTTCCAAACAACACCTAAAAAAGCCTTCACAGTTCTGGAACAACATCCTATGGACAGATGAGACTAAGATCAACTTGTACCAGAGTGATGGGAAGAGAAGAGTATGGAGACGGAAAGGAACTGCTCATGATCCAAAGCATACCACCTCATCAGTGAAGCATGGTGGTGGTAGTGTCATGGCGTGGGCATGTATGGCTGCCAATGGAACTGGTTCTCTTGTATTTATTGATGATGTGACTGCTGACAAAAGCAGCAGGATGAATTCTGAAGTGTTTCGGGCAATATTATCTGCTCATATTCAGCCAAATGCTTCAGAACTCATTGGACGGCGCTTCACTGTGCAGATGGACAATGACCCGAAGCATACTGCAAAAGCAACCAAAGAGTTTTTTAAGGGAAAGAAGTGGAATGTTATGCAATGGCCAAGTCAATCACCTGATCTGAATCCGATTGAGCATGCATTTCACTGGCTGAAGACAAAACTGAAGGGAAAATGCCCCAAGAACAAGCAGGAACTGAAGACAGTTGCAATAGATGTCTGACAGAGCATCACCAGGGATGAAACCCAGCGTCTGGTGATGTCTATGCGTTCCAGACTTCAGGCTGTAATTGACTGCAAAGGATTTGCAACCAAGTATTAAAAAGTGAAAGTTTGTTTCATGACTGTTAATCTGTCCCATTACTTTTGGTCCCTTAAAAAGTGGGAGGCACATATACAAACTGTTGTAATTCCTACACCGTTCACCTGATTTGGATGTAAATACCCTCAAATTAAAGCTGAAAGTCTGCAGTTAAAGCACATCTTGTTCATTTCATTTCAAATCCATTGTGGTGGTGTAAAGAGCCAAAAAGATTAGAATTATGTCGATGTCCCAATATTTATAGACCTGACTGTATAACCCTTATGTTCTTTTTGTTTTACGAAAATGGAAAAGGTGAAGAAATATTGTAATAGTTCAATAATGAATAAGAACCACATTATACAAAATGACTAAACTTTATTAACAATGTATTTTATTTATTACATTTCAAATGATCACAAAAATGACTGTTACAATGTTTGTATTTTAATAATTTTTTAAGTTATTTTTTAAGTTATTCTTAAAGACAATAAAAAAAACTAGCCAAACAATGTACTATGCATTTGTTCGTAAAGTGAATATTTTTATTTTTTTATTATTGTTTTTATTGAAGGAAACAGGGTTATAACAGTGTTACATGAACATTACAGGTAAAACATAACCAGTGCGGACATAACATTTGAAGAATGGAGAAATACACTTATTTCCATTTCACTCAGTTTTTTTTTTCCTTATAGCGTTTTTCAAATGTATGTACTGTATATCCTAAGCGCTGTTGTAATAAGAGATAGAATATAGAAGGAAGCCGAAAGGATAGATAAAGGGGCAGGGGAAAGAAGGAGGAAAGGGGTGGAGTATATTGTAGTGGGTTCACTGGAGGTTATATCTTTCTTATTGTCCTTTCCTGCTGTGTTACCACCCAATGCGTAGGGTCCAAGTATCCCAACATGAGGCCCACTTTCTGTGGGAATTATCTAGGTCAGCTGAGATAGTGCTCATGGAATGTATAAATGTAAGTGTTTTCAGGATTGCCCTATATTCGGGTATTGCTGACTTTAGCTATCGTGATCCTAACTTCTAAAAACTGTTGACTTGATATAAGTTGAGCTTTTTTATAGAGACCCTTGATGGGAAGGCCTAATAAAGCTTCTTCTGGTTTTGGGGGGATCCTGGGAACCCACAGTCTCTCGAATATATTATATGTCTCTAGCCAGAGGACATGTTTTAGGGTTCCTGTGGAATCACATCGTCTGAAGCAGTTGCCATCTAGGGATGGATCAGAAAGTTTCAGGCTGGCTGGAGTTAGGTACCACCTCATGATGGTCTTATGTGAATTTTCTCTAAGGATCGTGTTGAGGGAGGAGCTTGTAGCCTGTTTATATAGTTTGTTCCATTGCAGGTCAGTCAGGGTGACGGCAAGATCCGATTCCCATGAATATTGATGGTAAAGTTTAGATGGCGTGGTCTGGTCTAAGAGATAATTGTATATAATGGATATATTTTTATTACCATTAGGCTTATCTATGCAGCATTTTTGAAAAGGGTTTTCCTGGCTGAGGTATTAAGTGCCCACAAAATGTGCCCACAACGGCTTCGCTCTTTAATCCAATACCATATCAAACATTGCTCCCTTTAGGCATATGCCTGCTGCATTACATGAAGCCCAGGATGGATTATGCACATTGTAACCAATTAATATCAATGTTATTTTTTGAATATTTAAATTCTGAAAAAGAGAGAATGTTATTATCTTTCATAAGGATGAAAACTGACTTTTCTTGCTAATTTTAGTAAACAACACAATATCCAGTTTTAGTTCATGTTAATGCTAATCACATTATGCAGGTACAGCAGAGTGTTTTAGCTGGCAACTTGCATGTCAGAAAGGAAAAGGAGCCAAATACAGAATTCTACAGGAGTCTCTTTTAAAGAACTTAAAGGGATATGTAAGTTTCCCGGATTTCAAATGTTTGGTAATAAACAGACAGTGATTATCAGAAAAATATAAGTTATATAGAAAAGTTCAGTTTACTCACAAAGTCATTTGCCCAAAAGTAAAATCCAGCTGTTCACACCCGCAGGAAGCTTACATAAGCCAGGTACCCATAGGAAATATAGCAAAGTACCCAGTTTGACCTTTCTGGTAGAGAGCACAGTAAGTGACTGTTGCAGATGGAATTACATGGTAGGGCAGGGTCTGTGCTCACAGTGATTCAGAGCACAAGTGTAGGGGGGAGATGGGGGGAGGAGAGAGAAGAAAGAGAAAAACAGAGAGTGAGTGTGGGTGAGTTAATGTGGGTGGAGTGAGTGAGTGTGGTTGGAGTGTGTGTAGGTGGAGTGAGTGAGTGTAGGTAGTGGGAGTCAGTGTGAAGTCAGTGAGTATGGGTGAAGTGAGTGAGTGTGTGTGAGGTGAGTGAGTGAGTTTGGAGTGAATGTGAAGTCAGTGAGTGATTGTGGGTGGAGTAAGTGTGGGGTGAGTGAGTGTGTGTGGGTTGAATGAGTGTGGGTAGAGTGAGTGCTGATGGAGTGAGTATGAAGTGTGTGAAATGAGGGTGGGTGGAGTGAGTGAGTGTGAACTCAGTGATTGTGGGTGGAGTGAGTGAGTGTGGTTGGAGTGAGTGTAAAGGGGGTGGAGTGAGTGTAAAGTGGGTGGAATGAGTATGGGTGGAGTGAGTGAGGGTGGGTGGAGTGAGTGTGGATATAGTGAGTGTAGAGTGAGGGAGTGTGGAGTGAGTGTGGTTGGAGTGAGCATAGGTGGATTGATTGAGTGAGTATAGATGGAGTGAGTGTCAAGTGAGTGCGTGTGGGTAGAGTGAGTGAATGTGGTTGGAGTGAGTGTAGGTGGATTGAGTGTATTTGGAGTGAGTGTGAAGTCAGTGAGTGAGTGGGTGGAGTGAGTGTGGCTGGAGTGAGTGTGGATGGAGTGAGTGTAGGTGGAGTGAGTGAGTGTGTGTGGTTGGAGTGAGTGTGAAGTGAGTGTGGATGGGGCCAGTGTGGGTTGAGTGAGGGACTATGGGTGGACTGAGTGTGAAGTGGGTGGAGTGAGTGTGAAGTGGCTGGAATGAGTATGGGTGGAGTGAGTGAGTGTCAGTGGAGTGAGTGTGGGTGGAGTAAGATAGTGTGGGTGGAGTGGGTGAGTGTGGGGGGAATGAGTGTAAAGTGAGTGTGGGTGGAGTAAGTGTGAAGTTGGTGGAGTGAGTGTGAAGATGGTGGAATGAGTATGGGTGGAGTGAGTGTGGTTAGAGTGAGTGTAGGTGAAGCAAGTGAATATGGATGGAGTGAGTGTGAAGTCAGTGAATGTGGGTGGAGTGAGTGAGTGTGAAGTCAGTGAGTGAGTATGGGTGGAGCCAGTGAGTGTGGGTGGAGTGAGTGGGTAGGTGGAGTGGGTGGGTGTGAAATGGGTGGAGTGAGTGTGGGTGGAATGGGTGTGGGGGAGTGAGTGCAGATTTAGTAAATGTGGAGTGAGTGTGAAGTGAGTGAGTGTGGGTTGAGTGAGTGTGAAGCCAGTGAGTGAGTGTGGGTGGAGCGAGTGTGGGTGGGTGGAGTGTAGATGGAGTAAATGAGTATCGAGTGAGTGAGTGTGGGTGGAGTGAGTGAGTGTAGATGGAGTGAGTATGGGTGGAGT
The DNA here is from genome assembly GCA_027410445.1 of Discoglossus pictus. Taxonomy (NCBI): domain Eukaryota; kingdom Metazoa; phylum Chordata; class Amphibia; order Anura; family Alytidae; genus Discoglossus; species Discoglossus pictus. The sequence goes on along the minus strand of CM050166.1, from coordinate 158,047,542 downwards.
GAGTGAGTTAAGTCAGTGAGTGTGTGTGGAGTGAGTTAGTGTGGGTGGAGTGAGTGTGGGTGGTGGGAGTGAGGGTGAGGTGAGTGAGTGTGGGTGGAGTGAGTGAGTATGGATGGATGGAGTGAGTGTTAAGTCAGTGAGTGGGTGTGGGTGAAGTGAGTGTGGTTGGAGTGAGTGAGGTTGGAGTGAGTGTGAAATGAGTGAGTGTGGGTGGGGTGAGGGTGGGTTGAGTGAGTATTGGTGGAGTGAGTGTGAGTGGAGTGAGTGTGAAGTTGGTGGAGTGAGTGTGAGGTGGGTGGACTGAGTGTGGATGGAGTAAGTGGGTGTGTGTGGGTTGAGTAAGTGAGTGTGGGTGGAGTGAGTGAGTGTAGGTGGACTGAGTGGTTGGGTTTAGTGAGTGTAAAGTGGGTGGAGTGAGTGGGAAGTGGGTGGAGTGAATATGGGGTAAGTGTTGGTGGAGTGTGTGGAGTGAGTGTGGGTGGAGTGAGTGAGTGTAGAGTTAGTGAATGTAGAATGAGTGAATGTGAAGTGAGTGTGGGTGGATTGAGTGTGGTTCAGTGAGTGTGGATGGAGTGAGTGTGGGTGGGGTCAATGTGGGGGAGTGAGTTTGGTCACAGTGAGTGAGGGCGGGGTGAGTGTGGGTGGAGTGAGTGTGGTTGGAGTGATTGAAGGTGGAGTGAGTGAGTATGGATGGATGGAGTGAGTGTGAAGTCAGTGAGTGAGTGTGTGTGGGTGGAGTGAGCATGGTTTGGAGTCAGTGTGGGTGGGGTGAGTGTCACAGACCGCTTTTCCAGTTCCTGGATCTTAGCCCATTAAAGGACAGACGGCTTGGCTCCAGCCACTCCATTGTATTGAAATCTGCTTTATCCTATTGTATGACAGATAAGCTAAGTACATATCTGATGTGCTAGACAGGATGTGAATTAGAAGGTAGCCCTATTGTTCCCAGGTGCCACACATCAAGCTACAGCAAGACCCCTTGTGTGATCATCTCCTGTAATTCTCTGCCACATCCTCTCACTAAGTACGCACCATCTGTATCTAACTGCTATAAATATTGCTAACTTTTCAAAAATAAAACAGTTCACTTCTGGAGACTTATCAAAATCATGTGTCTCTTATTTTGCTCCTCGTGGCTGCGATACTGAACCTATCTCCACCCTGCAAGTAACTTGTCCTGGTCACTACCACAGGAAGGTTACTGAGATTCCTGGAAGCACTGATTCCTGATGGAGAGACCCTGACTGATACAGAAGCTAGATATCAGGGTGCTGGTGCCGAGATTTCCTAGAATTCAAACAGTCCTTGTGGGTAGTTAACCTGTAGTCTATAGCAGGTGGCCCTGGGCAGTAATAGCCCCTACCCCCAAATCGTCACAGTGTGGTTGGGGTGAGTGTAGGTGGAGTGAGTGAGTATGGATGGAGTGAGTGTGAAGTCAGTGAGTGAGTGTGGGTGGAGTGAGTGAGCATGGGTGGAGTGAGTGTGGGTGGGGTGAGTGTCACAGACCGCTTTTCCAGTTCCTGGATCTTAGCACATTAAAGGACAGATGGCTTGGCTCCAGCCACTCCATTGTATTGTAATCTGCTTTATCCTATTGTTTGCCAGATAAGCTAAGTATATATCTCATGTGCTAGACAGGATGTGTATTGTTCTCAGGTGCCAGGCATCAAGCTACAGCTAGACCCCTTGTGTGGTCATCTCCTGTAATTGTCTGCCACATCCCCTCACTGTGTACACTCCATCGGTAGTTAACTGCTATAAACATTGCTGACTTTTCACAAATAAAACAGTTCACTTCTGGAGGCATATAGAAAGTGTGTGTCTCTTATTTTGCTTCTCATGGCTGCAATACTGAACCTACCTCCACCCTGCAAGTAACCTGTCCTGGCCACTACCACAAGAAGGGAACTGCGCCTCCTGGAAGCGCTAACTACTGGTGGAGAGACCCTGACTGATACAGAAGCCAAATATAAGGGTGCTGGTGCAGAGATTTCCTAGAACTCAAATGGTCCTTGTGGGTAGTTAACCTGTAGTCTATAGTAGGTGGCCCAGGGCAGTATTAGCCACTACCCCCGGATCGTCACAGTGAATGTGTGTGGGGTGAGTGAGTGTGGGTGTAGTGAGTGAGTATGAGTGTAGTGAGTGAATGTGAAGTCAGTGAGTGAGGGTGGAGTGAGTATGGGTGGAGTTTGTAAGGGGAGTGAGTGTAGATGGAGTGAGTATGGGTTTAGTGAGTAAGTGTCAAAAGTAAAAAAAGTAAAAGTCAGTGAGTGAGTGTGGGTGGACTAAGTAAATGTGGGTGGAGTGAGTGTAGATGGAGGGACTATGGGTGGAGTGAGTGTGCTTGGGATAAGTGAGTATGGGAGGGGGAAGTAAGTGTGATTGGAGTGAGTGTAGGTGAAGTGAGTGAGTATGGATGGAGTGAGTGTGGATGGGGTGAGTGAGTGTGTGTGGAGTGAGTGTGGATGGAGTGAGTGTGTGTGTGTAGGGTGAATGAGTGTGTGTGGGGTGAAGGAGTTTTGGGAGAGTGAGTGTAGGTGGAGTGAGTGAGTATGGTTTTAGTGAGTGATGGTGGAGTGAGTGTGGGTGAAGTGAGTGAGTATGGGTGGAGTGACTGAGTGTGAAGTCAGTGAGTGAGTGTGGGTAGAGTGAGTATGGCTCGAGTGAGTGAGTGTAGATGGAGTAAGTGAGTATGGGTGGAGTGACTGACTGTGAAGTCAGTGAGTGAGTGTGGGTGGAGTGAGTGTAGATGGAGTCAGTGAGTGTGAAGTCAGTGAGTGAGTATCGCTGGAGTGAGTGTGGGTGGAGTGAGTAAGTGTGAAGTGAGTAAGTGTGTGTAAAGTGAGTGTGGGTAGAGTGAGTGAGTGTGGGGGGAGTGAGGGTAGAGTGAGTGAGTGTGGGTAGAGTGAGTAAGTTTGATTGGAGTGAGTGTAGGTGAAGTTAGTGAGTATGGATAGAGTGAGTGAGTGTGGTATGAGTGTGTGGTGAGTGAGTGTGTGTGGAGTGAATGTGAGTGAGTGTGGGGTGTGTGTGGGTGGAGTGAATGAATGTGATTGGAGTGAGTGAAGGTAGAGTGAGTGAGTATGGACAGAGTGAGTGTGGGTGGGGTGAGTTAGTGTGTGTGAGATGAGTGAGTGTGGGTGGAGTGAGTGAGTGTGTGTGGAGTGAGTGAGTAATGTGTGGGGTGGGTGAGTGTGGGGATAGTGAGTGTAGGTTGAGTGAGTGAGTATGGATTTAGTGAGTGAATGTCAGTGGGTAGAGTGGTGAGTATGGGTAGAGTAAGTGAGTGTGGGTGGAGTGAGAGTAGATGGAGTGAGTATGAATGGAGTGACTGAGTATTAAGTCAGTGGGTGAGTGTGGGTGGAGTGAGTATGGGTGGAGTTAGTGAGTGTGGGTGGAGTAAGTGAGTATGGGTGGAGTAAGTGCATGTGCATGGAGTGAGTATGAGTGGAGTGAGTGTGAAATGGGTGGAGTGAGTGAATAACTGTGAGTGTAGTGAGTGTGGGTGGAGTGAGTTTGGATAGAGTGGGTGAGCGTGGGTGGAGTGCGTGTGAAGTGGGTGGAGTGAGTGAGGGTGGGTAGAGTGAGTGAATGTGGTTAGATTGAGTGAGTATGGGTAAAGTGAGTGAATGTGGGTGGGGTGAGTGTGGGTGGGGGGGTGATTTATTGTGAGTGGAGTGCGTGTGGGTGGAGCGAGTGGAGGGGGTGGAGTGTGTGTGGAGTGTGGAATGGGTGGAGTGAGTGTGAAGTGGGTGGAGTGAGTGTGGAGTGAGGAATGGGTGGAGTGAGTGAGAGGTAGGTGAGTGTGAGAGGTGAGTGAGCAGAGACTATTTTATTCTTTGCTGCCTTTAGTAATAAGTGCAGTTACATCCCAAATAAGACGGTTTGCACAGTGTCTCTGAAACAGCAGGAAGAGGAAGTGCTGAGGAAAGTGAAAAATTATTCAATGTCTTAGCCTGATCCTGAATTTGAATGTTATGCTAATTTAGCTGGGATGTTCTAGGGGTGTACACCATCAAATGCAACTGGCAAAAAACATAGGATATTTTCCTAACTTTTATCAGATACATTCATAATCCTTGAAATTTACATATCCCTTTAACTTGATCATTGGCAGAACACTATTAGAAGGCAAAATGCTAATTATAACCTTTCATTTTTAACCATTATATTCAATGCTTATTCACTTTAATCTGACAATTTTCCTTAACCTTATTAGTTACCTGGAAGGATATAAACTTTTATTATTAATTACACAATCAATTACGAGTTTATTCTTCACAAGCCATGTTTTTTTGTTGTTGTTTTGTTTGCACGGTTACGGTTGAAGAGCAGGATGAGGCAATTTAAGACTGGAAAAATCCAGGAAATTTGGAAGTTAAGATTACACGTATCTATGACATATGTGATATCATTCATGATATATAATGACATCACCTATGACATAACTCATGTCATTGCATAATAATCTAAAAATAATGTCCTCCGTGATATTACTGATGAAATCACACTAGATTCCATATGATGCCATTTAAATGCATTTATAATTGTACACTTGGCTAAATTGTTAACTTTGGAGGGTTAAAAATATTGAAATTATGTGAATTATCAATATATATATATATATATATATATATATATATATATATATATATATATATCTGTTAAAATTGCATGTATATTTATCTACTTCACTTATTAATTAGAGTTATATTTTTTTAAGTGTGGAGAAAGAGAAAGAGCTAATATGTTCTCATCAAATAAACAATTACAGATATAAAATTGTGTGCAATCATAACTTCCCAATTTCCTACATTATTCCAACTTTAAAGGGTTATCTAAGTGAGCTGGATTAATACATTTCTGCAATCAATCAGCATGCAGCATCCGAGGGAGCAATATTAACCCACTATTTACCAGTTCTTGCTAGCTCAGCCAATATGCTTGCAGCTTCCTCCTTGCAGCTTCCTGTCACATGTCAGTGATACACTACATTTCACAGGCTCCTTTGCTACATATCCCATGCTGCTTTGCACCATAGCCAATAGGAGAGCAGTGTTGTCATCCTCCCAGTCACTGCTGGTATATGACTCATCCCTACTTCCTGTCTATGCTGTGGGCTGTTGCCATAGCAACTAACATAGTGCTATCTCTCAAATATTTCATCTAACCAGATTGGCTAAAACAAATTGGAGGGGGTGTTAACCTTAATTTTAAACTGTCAGAAATTACAATACATTTTGCTAAGTACGTGTTCAAATGTTTATTTTGGTATTGTGGGAGATTTGGGGAGGTCTTTCCATCTAGTACACCATGCCTTCCCTGCAGGTAGGGCTGGTATCACATAAAGAGCCACAGAGTTAATGGCGGTGTTCTGTGGCCAGGATCTCTTGGAGAAAGAGCAGTTTGAAAGGAGTGTTGGTGGTGAAAACTAGAAGTTTTGATGTAGTTCGTGAGAGCTGAGCCAGAAAGAACAATCTACCATTCCAGTTCTCTAAAAGAGTTTTCCATATTGCTATGTCTCAGATGGGGTCATCACTCAGAGTAATGGTGGAGTGATGTTCGTCTGGATTGTTGAGATTGTGAATCTCAGAAGCATAGTTTAGATGACCGGTCAGACATTGAAGAGCTTTGACAGTTTTAATCGTTACGGTGATGAGGTCTTACATGTATTCCATGAGTTGCTGAAGTTTGTTGTGAGGGAGTCTGGATTCCATTTTTGTTGCATCAACAATAATGCCAAACATTTAAAGCTTGTGAGAAGGACCTAGGTTGTTCTCAGCTGCATATGGGATATGGAGTTTGTTGTACAATGTGGTGGTCTTCCAGAGGCTTGAACATGAGACTTGCGGCTGTTCAAGGAAGTGGAAATCATCCGGGTAGTGGATTACACTGGGGCATTGAATTTTGTTGAGGAAGATCCAGGAAGAGCTTCAGAAACTGATCAAATATTTTGGGGCTACTTCTAGAACCAAGCAAACTAGTAGGTATTGTCTAATTTGACTCAATGTAAGTGCCAGAGATTGGGGTGAATAGGCAGATGTGGGTGTATGTGGGGGAGGGTGGGAGGGAAGGGGTTTCTTGAATCATTAGGAGGTTATGTGTGCCAGGAGTCTGAGAAGACAAGAAGAGGAATGAGAAATACAGTTAGAGATCACATTGTTTAAGGGAGAGGAAGGATGAAGAAGGGAGGGTCATGGAGAGGTATGCCATTGGTAAGAAGGGGGTAGGTGAGTTTTAGACAAAGCATGGTAATAAATTCAAACGCATAGTTTATACACAGCTTAAATAAATTACAGAAAAAATATAGCAGAATTCATGTTGATTGAAGGGATGGTTTCTTGAATCAGGAGGAGGTTTAGAGGCATCAAAAAGAGTGATGACAAAAGGAAGACAATAGATTGTGAAGATGTAATGTAGGTGATAGAAATAAAAGTGAGGAACGGGTCGTGAACCTGCGCGGGATGAAGCGTGGTGGGTGGATGAAAAGGTGGCGAGGCCTGAAAGGTAGTTTGGAAGAAAAGAAAGGATGATGTGTAGGACGAGAGAAGTGGAAGGGTAAAGAGGCAGTATGGCATAGAATATGCATGTAAAGAAGAGAAGTATGGGAGGAAAGAAACAGTTGGATAGAAGAAGCAGAAGGCGGTGATGGGTGTAGGTTCGGAGCAAGGAAGAATGCAAGAACTGGCGGGGAGAAGAGGCAGGAAAGATAAAGAAGGAAGGAAAGGTGAAAAAGTTTGAAAGTAAATAAAAGAGAGGGACTTCAGTGTGGGGGAGAGCCCTACCTATATTGTCGTTCTGATCCTTCAGTGTGATCTATATATCCCGATTGCCTCTTACTCACAGTTTAACAGAAAACACCAACATTGACTGGGAGGGGAGATCCCTTTAAAGGGAGTCTTTCCTCAGGAATCATAATAATGGTCAGTGACATTGAGAGAGGGCACTAGAGTTTTATATCATAAAACAAGAGTTGTCAGAATGGCTCCCACATTATGTACCAGCCTTCTGAGTGTTGGGAAATACAACAGCATGTATTACACAATATGTAATGTTAATGTTATGTTTACTGTATGTGTAATTCTGTACAGTCAATAAGGGGTTAAGTGACAGTTGGGAAGGGTTATGTAATCTCTGTGTCTGTACTTTGTTATGTTTATAACCTTATGTACACACAAGTTAGTAAAGCCATAAATTATTCCTCTCTATCTACCATTTTCTCTTTGTGGACTGCTTAACTAACTGCTTAACCAACACTGAGTAATAACCTTAGCATTAACTGCCACAGGTCTCTCAATTGTTCAGTACATTTATCCTTTTTTTGTTCATTAAAGGACAAACTGTAGTCATTAAAACAGATCTGTAGAAAAAAAAGCATATTTTGGGGAGGCTGCCTCTTATCAAACTTGTTTGGCAAGCAGATGAATATCAGCTTTAATAAATGAATCTGATCAATCTGATGAATCTTTTTTAGTACTAAGTAAGTTGGCCATCTTATGGAAGAGAACTTGGAAAGTTAACTGGGAGTTGCAACAGCAGAAATTTACTTTTAATGCAAATCTGCAGACTTTCTGGATTAATATAAAGTGGTGAAAGTCTGCAAGAACCAACACCTAATTGGAGCAAACCATATGCTATATGTGCCCTACTGAAAAATAAGGGTCCTTGAAATAACTTGGCATGCCCTTCAGAAAGTGCAGACAGGTTGCTGTATGCCGGAATAGAGGTATCATCTTGGATATTTTGCTGTAGCCCTCCAGAATGGTAGTAGACATGGGGCCCATTCAAACGGCCAAATCTCAATTACTTGAACTTACAAAGAAGCTTGTAAATTAATGGATATTCAATTGGCTACATTTAGCTACTCATATTTACCTGCCCAAATTCACTGCGGGCCAGCCAAAGACGTCATTCTGTCCTATGTTCTTCATTGATTTTTCAAGCCCACAAAAGTTAACAGTGCTAAAGACTCAAAATCGATAATCAATAACAAAAGTTCAAGTAGCTTGCAAATGAAATCTGACCCACAACACATACAAATATTATGAGTACATGATAGGATTCACAAGGGGCTAGACACTAGTTCTGACAACTGCAGCAGCTATTAAACACACTCTACTTTACTTTAAAATACTGGAAAGGCATTAGAATTAATTGCACAACACTCTCAAACTCGCAAATATGCAATAAAAAATAATTATTTTTAACTGTTATTTCTGTGTTATATCGATTCCGGGAATCAAGGGGTTAATATATATCATGGAACCCGCATGGACTAGAACAGTTGCTTTAATTATTTTTATTGATTTCTACATTGCTGGATTGCGAGGCCGATCACAAATTTTACTTCTAAGCACTAATTAATTGTAGTATAAACTCCATGTTTTACTGATGTCATGATAACAGTCTCAATTACTATTGGCTGTGTCTAAGCATTATGTGTATTTAAGAAGTAAATTACAGTCTTGTTTAATATTATTACATCATCTTTACCCAGAGTGCATGGTTAACGTGTGGAGGCTCTGAGACAGCAGTTGAGAGCTACAGACAATTGAATGAGTTTAAATGTTTAGAAAAAATGTAACTCACAGCCAAAATTCCAGGTTACAGGCAATTACGGGCTTGCAGTTGAATGGGGCGCATGGTTATTATACCAATTTGTCATAGGTAGTAATCTTGCTAACTTCATTAAATAAAAATTTGTAAAGTCTTTAGCTCATATTGCAGATCAGAGGAGATCTTAAAAGGTTGAACTTGATGGACTGAAAGTCTTTTTTCAACCTTAATTACTATGTAACTATGTAACTATTTAAGATGCATCACTTAAGAGTGAATAAGGGCCCTATGCTGATCCCGGCAAAAGCAATTACGAGTGCCGTAGTAGCACAGAAAATCCTACCTAGCTACTGTACTGTATGTTAATCACCCATCCCTAAAACATTGAGAGAGATCTGCTATGAGTCACTGCAGCAAGCCAGAGTTGGAAATTGATTTCCATTGATTTCCAGTTATTCTCTTAAAGAGACAGCACAATCATAAAGTGTATCATAGAACTCCGTCATAAATAATATCTTACAGTCACAGAGACAAAAATGAGAAAAATGTAATTCATTTATATCCATCAATTTGTTTGAGCGATCACATATATATTGAAACACCAACTACTGGAAATATCAAACCTCCACGTGACATATTCCATTGTACAGGGGAACATAGGACCACAGCAGATGCTCTGAAGCACTCACCATTAAAGGGATATACATACCACAAACAATACTCAACCACTGTAGAGATCATCACCACAGCACAGTACTCACAGAGATCATCTACTGCACATCCATGGGAATGTATGGCATCTACATATTAACCTGAGGTCATAGACACTGGTGAGAAGGATATATGTAATCATGGGCAGCATGAGGCCTGAAACAAATTACTGACTGACAATGATGCTGAATAAATGGGGGAGGTGAATGCCACAGGTAGATTAGTAGATAGAACAGGCCAGGCACTGGATCTTCACATGAAGCATTTAAGGAACAAGCTGTTATAGGCCATATTGGAACATATCAAGACAAGGGGGATTACACTAATGTGATGAAGCTGTTCACGAAGGCCAACAAATACAAAAGGAGGCATCAACCGGAATCATGGCTACAAATGTCCTGGCAAGTACCATGCCACTCCTGGTGTGCAAGTGGCAACATGTATACCAATAATAAGCATGTGACAATTAGTGATAGACTTAATGAATAAAATAATCATAAATTACACATGTCATATGGTTAACAACCCTTCAGTGGAATGATGAGGCCCATCAGTGTCACAATGGATATGCATCAAAATATTACCTCACAATAATCAATAATGATCTTGTTCACCCATGCTTTAGATACAAAGAATGATAACATTAAAATAAGTGTGTAAACACATATTGGATTTATTAAGACATGTGATAATTGTAAACCACGTTTGTGTCACTGGAATGTTCTGGAATCATACAATGCATGAAGAAATGCCTGTACAGGATGATGACCAATATACTGAAACATAATAGTGACGTAATTGTCATGTATATTGATGTCCCAAATCATTTGAGAAACACCCCTGGGAAACAAGGATAAAGGTACAACAATATAACTGTTTATTGTATACACAGAGCACAGTCATTACTCACTATACATTAATATCACGGATGTGGTGTGGGTGAATCCAAAATAACAAAAGGCTGAAATAAATGGTAAAACCGAAAGGGGTTAAGGTAATACTGTATAATAATAATGATGCATAGAATCTACTAAAGCCACATATGGTCATTACACCACAGTAACCGGAATCAAATGAAGAAAAATCTCATCATTAAAAACTCCATATAATAGAAGTAACCACTAATGTGCATAGCACATACATCATGTATTCATCTGCTCCATTACAAAGATGCTTAAAATCCTGGATAATGTAATACAATTCAATTACACACATACAATTTGTTCCGAAAAGCATACATGAAAAAAAGTGGACATAAACTAAAAAAGGCAGAGGAGGAGAAAAAAAAAAAAATTAAAAAAAAAAAAAAAAAAAATATATATATATATATATATATATATAAAACACAAAACGTACTTACCTGAATACTAACAAGCAGAGCAAAATGTTGTCTTTTTTTTTTGGAAGCACTTGCCATCACCACGAGTAATGATGTGGCATCTCACAAGGTTTGCTTAGCTGTGACCACTTTCGATGGGGGCAGAGTATTAACACCATCTTGAATGCTGCCTGGAAATAAATGCCCAGTTTTGGACCTTGATAGTCCCACGTCAGATCTGGATTGGTGGTAGTGGAACTTAACAACAAACGTGTTATTGAACATGATATATGATTAAATAATGGCATGCAAGATCATTCTGCTGGGGAATGTATTGATGCAATGGCTATCTGAGAGCCACTGCATATATATGTCACTCACATTATTTGGTAATGAAGAGGATGCCTTTATGGACCTGAATTGTGAATAAACAAAAACAATACATTATTCCTAAGGAAAAAACAAAAATAGGGACTATCTCTTCTCAACAGCATTCCTCAGTGACCATCAATTGGTGAAATGTTAAACATAACACTATGTGTCCACAGAGAAGAGGATCATGGACCATGTGATGTGGGCAGCCATCTGCTTACAATTTATTACAATATATTACCATGACATAGGCCATGATCCTCTACTCTGAAGCCAGGCTAGATTATAGCAACACTTGGCTCAATAGATTATCACTGAGGAGTGCTGTGGAGAAGGGCAAATCCTAGATATGCAGCCCTATCCCCACCTCCTCCTTGACACAGGGCCCTTATGCCACTGCACCCAGTACCTACTCTAGGGAGAGTTGCAGGGTGAGGCATCTGGGGGGGAGGAGGCGGTGCTGGGAACCAGACCACGCTGGGTGATGTCCATGCTGATCTGGGTTAATGCGCTCTGGTTCTGCACCGCCTGGAGATCCCCGCATACCTATGAAGCCTCCTGAGGCTGCCGCCCATTGAGGCCTGGTGGGAGGAGATATGCTGACCTGGATCCTGCACCTAGCATCCCTACAGTCTCTCATCAGAACCAGCATCTCCCCCATGGTGGCCTCCAACGGTGGGGCTTGGGATGGAGGTCGTGGTTTGCCAGCAATGGCTGTGGGAGGAGGTAGTGGCCAAGTGGGGAGGTGTGGAGGAGCATATTAGGGCAATGGCTGTGGTGACCATGATGTGCCTGTGGTGGGAGGAGGAGCTGATGGTGGCAGTGTCAATATTCTAGTATCAGTACAGTAGCTGGGCCTGAATGGGGAATTAATCTGTGGGAGGAGGGGGCACTGGTGTGGCTGAAGGTCTGGACAGTCCTCCCACTAACCACATTAATTGGGAGAACTCCTCCTCGTCCCTTGTGCCCTGAAATTCTCTCCTTGCATCCTCCTCTTGACAAGGATTCTGGATTGTTCACCCGTTAGTTAATGTTTGAAGCTCTCCTTTGCTGGATGTGATAATTTCTTTATATTATGAGCTTGTTCGTTATTTCAGCGTAACAATATCTTGATTCTGACTGAGGTTTGGCCTCTGCAGCACATGGATAAACATTCTTTCTTTCTCCTCTCCTACCCACCTCTCCCGACCTCTCTCCTCCCTCCCTCTCAATACCAAGATTAAAATAAGGTTAAATAAAAGCTAGTTTCTGTGTATATATTTGTGATGTAAAAAAAATGTATGTTCTATTATTTCCACAGATGGGTATAGGGTGGGGGTGTAGGGGTTGGATGGTGTGTCCAAGCTATAGGTGTATGTATATGTATTATTATTAGTGATGTTGCAAACATCAAATTTTCGGTTCGCGAACAGTGGACGCGAACTTCCATCAAATGTTCGCGAAAGGGCGAACCCGGCGAACCGCCATAGACTTCAATGGGCAGGCGAATTTCAAAACCCACAGGGACTCTTTCTGGCCACAATAGTGATGGGAAAGTTGTTTCAAGGGGACTAACACGTGGACTGTGGAATGCCGGAGGGGGATCCATGGCAAAACTCCCACGGAAAATTACATAGTTGATGCAGAGTCTGGTTTTAAGCCATAAAGGGCATAAATCACCTAACATTCCTAAATTGTTTGGAATAACATGCTTTAAAACATCAGGTATGATGTTGTATCGATCAGGTAGTGTAAGGGTTACACCCGCTTCACAGTAACAGACCAATCTCCCCGTTTAATGCACCGCAAACAACCGCAAACAGTCCCTTTGCACAACCGAAAACTCCCCATTTGCACAAGGTTGGATACCAAGCTAGCCATGTCCCGTTCCTTGTCCTTACTGATGTCATTGAAGGTCTCTTCCTCCACCCAGCCACCAAGGGTCCCCGAAAGGTGACAACAAGCCCCCTGGGACGCCTGCTGTGTTTGGTCTGCTGCCTCCTCAAAGCCACCTTCCTCCTCTGACTCCTCTTCTTCAGACTCCTCTGTCTGCGTTGCCTCTGTCTGCGTTATTATAAGGTGTGCACTGTTAAGTAGTACTATTCCTATCGGTTTAATCCCTGTTACGTCCACTATTAGGGGAGGTGTATATGGCATTGATTTTTGGAACAGGGAGATGAAAAAAGATGCTTGGTCGGACCTCCTACTTCGAATTTGGGGCACTGCACGTGCAATGTAATGTGCCACCAGATAGGAGTGGTGTATTAAGTTGTACTATTTATTCCTATCAGTTTGATACCTGTTACGTCACCTATCAGGGGACGTGTATATGGCATGGATTTTTGGAAGCGGGAGATGGAAAAAGATGCTTAGTCAGTCCTCCCACTTCAAATTTGGGGCACTGCGCGTGCAATCTAAGGTGCCACCAGATATGATTGTCACTGTGCACTGGCAAAAGTTGGCAGAGTAGGCGCTGTAGGCCTCACACACATGCCTGTAGGCAGGCAACTGATATTCAATCGATTACAGTCAAAAAAGTGTTGTTTTATTTCACTGAGCACAATATAAGCTGTTAGGTGTTAGCCTGTCACACACACACGCTGGCAGGCAGGCATATGCAATTAGATTACACAGAAAAAAATTATAAAATAAAATAAATGATGTTCTAGCCTTAAAAAGGGCCTTTTGGGTTGCTGTCCTTGCAACAGATATCAGATGAGTCCCTCAGGTCTGTAGTGGAAGCTAAATACACAGCCTGGCTATCTATTTCCCTATTAAATCTCCAGCAGCTACACTATCTGTCCTCTCACAACGAATGCAGCTTCAGAATGATTCTAAAATGTATGCTGTCCTTCAGATGGAAAGCCCTGGAAGGGAGTGTATGCTGCTGATTGGCTGGAATGTGTCTGCTGACTGTGAGGTGCAGGGTCAAAGTCTCCTCAATGATAAAGAATAGGGGGCGAACCCAAAAGCGAATGTGTTCGTCGTCCGATGCGAACGCGAACATGCCAAAATCGCCGTAAATAGTCCGCGGGCGAACTGTCCGCGACATCTCTAATTATTATCCTATGTGTATGTATATTATGTGATAACACAATGGTTCTAAACCCTCTCCTCAGGACCCCACAGACATGCCAGGAATTTGATTTAACAGTGTGTGAACACAGGTGAGGCAATTAGAGGCTCTGTGGCCTGTTGAATACTAATTGCCTCACCTGTGTTCACATACTGTTAAATCCAAATCCTAGCATGTCTCTAGGGTCCTGAGAATAGGGTTGAGAACCACTATAAAAGTATATATGTGTATTGTAAAATTAATTGTACAGTAGTACTTAGTTATCTATAATAATAAAATAATATATACCTAAACTCCAATCTGTCACTTCTCCTTCACTCTTTCTCTCTCGCTATCCAAAAACCTCCAACTCCTTGAACCTGTGTGCTAATTTGTAAAAATCTACAACACAGTCAGCTCTTGGAGGCTTGCAAATATATAGTTTCCATGCTAATCACTATGGCTGTGGTTCAGCAAAAATTAAGTGATTGGTGAATTTTTGTGTGGGTGCAGTAATCCAGTCCCTTCACCGCTACTGATGAAAGCATGGTTTACGGATATGGCCTGATTGCCGTAATGCAGGAGAGCTAAAGACTAGCATACACGTTTAACATAGGAGAAAAACTCATGCAGCCGATTGAGAGCATTGTCAGAAATTACACAGCACAATTTACATAGGGCCTAAGTTTTGTTTAGTGTGGAAATGTGTAGGTATACTGCCACCTACTGACCTTTTGTATGTAATAAAAGATAATATTTTAGCTCCAGAAATTCTCTAGACTTTTCCTCAGAAGAGACTGTAGGAGCTATTTTGGAAGATTGGCCTGGAAGCAGAGACTGTTTCTTTCCATCCAGCAATATAAGACTGCAGGATTGTGACATTTAAAGAATAGAACCTGCGTTTTATAAAATTATAGAAACAAAAAGTGATAAAAGATATGTTAGCTTATACATTAAAGTTGTATTTTATTAAATCTCATAGCCATATATTTTCATATCAGGATCATTGCGACCCTCACCCCCTGTGTTTTTTATAGGGGGGTTGAGGATGAGGAGGGGGGTTGAGTATGAGGAGGGTTGAGGAGGGAGGTTGAGGAGGGGGGGTTGAAAATGGGGGGGTTGAGGATGAGGATGGGGGTTGAGGATGAGGAATGGGGATGAGGATTGGGGGTTGAGGATGGGGGGTTGAGGATGAGGAGGATGATAAGGGAGTGAAAGGGAAAGAGACACAGGGGGAAAGAGAGACACAGGGGTGGGGAGACACAGGGGGAAAGAAGGACACGGGGTTGGAGAGACACGGGTGACTTGTGTATAAGCCGAGGGGGCTCTTTTCAGCCTTAAAAAAAGGGCTGAGAAACTCGGCTTATACTCGAGTAAATACGGTACTTTTTAGATAAATTATTTGCTGTAACATTCATCCTGGTGTTCAGTGTGTAAAGGGATATCTGCTCAGCATTCCTTCATGACTACCTCTACCTCATCATAGACTTATAGCATACATATGGTAGCTTCGGGATGCGTTCATGTGCTCTCCACCAATCAGTAGCAGCATGAGGAGCGCATGCGCATTGGTGCCGAACGCAGAGAGAGGACAGCGAGAGAGAGAGAGATCAAAGACAGAGAGCTCACATAGAGAGAGCAAGAGCCTTCAGAGAGAGAAAGAAAGAGCATACGCAGAGAGAGAGCGCTCAGAGAGCAAGAGCATGCAGAGATAGACAGTACAGAGAGAGACAGCACAGAGAGAGAGATTGCGCAGAGACAGCACAGAGACAGACAACAAAGATAATTTAAGAGAACAATTTATGATACCATCATTTATGAAGGGAAAGTTAATAATTGATAACCTCTAGCCACTTTCTGGGAGTGTTAAAATTATATGATGTTGTAAGTATGTTACCAATTGATTTTCATATTTTCACAACTTGGAGACGACAGAAGGACTTGGATAGTGGGCCCATTTAGCCTTTCTATTGTGGATCACTTTCCTTTTTATGCTTTTTAGATTGGCTAGATACCTATATTAACTGATCCCAGTTAATGAACAAATCTTATAAGTATCTCATAGCTCCCAAACACTGATTTAGACAATTGGCGGCTATCAGTTATAATGGACTACCTGGCCAATCCCATATAATTTACAGTCTTTAGCGGGTTATGACCCATCAGTAAGTCTTCATGCAGTTAGCCCAACTAGCATTTTCAGTGGTATTTATGGTTAATAAAAAAATGTAAGCTAAATCAACTTGGCTGTGCATTTATCTGTATTCTCTGGGCATCTTAAATTACTTGTTCCCACAGTGTCTCCAGGCTAGCCGCCAGCTACGATGCCCAGAAGCAAGGGCCAGGGTTAATGGGTCATCCTGTCAGCCTGGTTACTCTTTGTTATCGGCTCTTGGCTATCGGCTATCAGCTGCCTACTCCCTTCTGTGCTAGTCCCATCTCAGTTCCATGTTTCCCGACGTCAGCCTTACGCTGACATTAGTTCCATTTCCGGATCATGCTCCTCTAAAAAAAAATATATACTTAGACCAAAAAACACTACTAACTCTCAAAAATACGACCTTAGCGCCCGAACCCTGTGCACAGGAAAACATTAAAAACACAATTAATACACACAACAAACACATAAAAAGCTTACCCATAGCAAGGGGGGGGAGGCACACAGCCCCTCTGCAAGTGAAGTTACACCTCATTTAACTACAAATTCAAGATTTACAGACACCAAAATCCCCTAAACGAGAGAAAAAATGTCCGCCGAAGAAAACCAGGCTAAGGACTCAAAATTACTACACTTACTCGCAAAACGGAACAAACACTCCAGACCAGTTCAGGCGGCACGTAACACACACTATGTGGCATGTACCACACTGAAATTCCCCACCATTTTACATTAAGCACAAATGCAAAATTGCAGCTGGGGCACAAATTTAAGGCTGGAAAGCAAATAGCGCATGCGTATTGCATTCTAACGGTTTCAACCACCTCAAAGTTTATAAATACTGCACACTTTCAAGAAAATTCTAAATTTCTCCTCAGGTGATGAACAGTGTGACTGGACAGTTCACTGCTGCGGTTACTTCAGAAGAGAATTACTTACCAATTTACAACTTCCCAATCTGCAAATTCCAACAATTAGGTAAGCTATAATACATTAATTTATTAAGAGAGACCGCCTCCCCCCCCCCAAAAAAAAGGCCATTTGAAAGATAGACACGAAAGACTTGATTCATGTATAGTAACATTTTAAATACACACATATGTGTATGGGCCCTACAACAAGCTCATCTTAACTCCAACAAATCAAATAAATATATTTAATTGACATTGATTCCCACTAAATAATGGCACACACAAAAACTTGCCACACATACATATTTAACCTGCAGCTCAATCTTTTCCTTTTTTGCAAAATTCCAACAGACTCTGCATCAACAGCGTCACTCAAGAATTTGCCGCGTGGACTGTGAAAGGGGATCACTTTTAAACAAGACAAAGATCAAAGAAGAGGTAAGATACAAAAATACATTACATGCAGAAAAAGACCATGCTTTAAAAAAAAAAAAAAATACAATTAACCATTTATCTTTCTCTTTGAAAACAGACACTGCTTGAAGACTGACGGATCAACATTGGCAGTAGGGGACCCTCTGTCATTCATACAGTAAAAAGACATCAATAAAGCTATTGTATAACAAATAAAAAAAAAAAAAATACCCTCTTTGCTGATTGCCGATCTCAAAAGTAAAATAAAAACAAATAAGCCTCAATGCAAATTACAGGAAACACCACACTTCACGAAATATTGCTAACACATATAAAATACTACAATAAACACGCTTTAATAGGCAAAAACCTCTCAACAGAAACCATAACTAAAATAGAAGTGGCGGACACAAAACAGGATAGTACAGCAAATTTTAGGAACATATAGAAAATGAACTTACCATTCCTGTTTAGTCTACAACAACCTCTAACCCTCACCCATAAGCCAAATGGGGCATCCCAAAAGTGGTGGACACAAAACAGGATAGTCCAACAAACATTGCTAACATATAGAAAATGGAACAAACATTACTGTTTAGTCTACAACAAACTCTAACGATAACCCAGAACAAGAATCTATCACTTTAAAAGTGGCACACAAAAAACAGGATAGTATAAGAAATACTGATAACGCATACACAATTAAAAAATAATAATCCTGTTTTATGGCCCACAAACTACAGTAAAACAATAATCCAATTACACCAGTGGTGTACACAAAACAGGATACTACAAAAGTCTTTCCAGTACTGCACAGTTTCACACACAGTCTCAAATCGCCAGGATTGTACACACAACAAACAAACCCAAAATTCTAAGACATTGCTTTGCCAAAAAATAAAACATGCTGTTGTTCCAAAAAAAATTACAATAAAAAAACATTTCTCTTTTACAACAGACACTGCCTGAAGACTGTCGCACGAAGATTTGCAGCACTGGATCCAGTGATATTCATCCTCAAATCAGACTTCGAACAAGGTATAGTACAACAAGTAAAAAAAGAGAAACATACCAAAGCAGGTTTACTGTGCAGCAATGTCAACATCAAAAAGAAAAGAAAAGAAAAAGCCACGAACAACAATAATCAGACACACAAAGCACGATCCTTCAAGAAATATTGTTGACACATTTCAAATGTAAAAAGCAATCCTGTTTTAGCTACACCAACCTTTAACACTAAACCATAAGTTAAATCTATCAGCCCAAATGTGGCCGACATAAAACAGGATGCTACAACAAATACTGCTAACACATAACAAATTCAACAGTAAATCATCTTTTCTGGGCCCTAACCTTCAACATAAGGCCCACAACCTAAACAGACACAGAAAATAGGATACTATAACAACTATTACTAACACCTACCAAATAATACTATAAAGCCTATTTTCTGACCCACACCCTATAAGCCTAAAAGTAAAACATAATCCTACCATTACAACAATCACCTACACAAAAAAAAATATCCAAATATTACTACCATTGACAAAATGTACTCCACAATTCCCTTGCCTGTGCTATGCCTCTAAGCCAAACCTACAAACCTACAATATCAAAAGTAGCGTCCACAAAAAAACACAAACAAAATAACACATACTAATTCAACACTATAAAGGAAGTTCATCTACAATAACCTATAATCACATACACCCAACAGAAATCTATAATCACAACAGTGTTACACACAAAACATCATGGTAACAAAAAAGCACTTACAAAACAAATTACAATCACAAACTAAACTAATAATACATTATTTTTATTTACAGATTAATATGGGTGATACTGACAAACAAACAGGAAAAGATAAGATGTCAAACTAGAGAACGACAAAAAAGATGGGCAAACCGGAGCAGAAGGAAATTCGATGAGAAAGAGAACGGAAAAGACTTGCAAGCAAAAGACTATCAGCTGAAAAAATAAAAGCTATACCTAAGAAGGCAACAAAAAAACAAAAGTATTTAAAACCTGTTCCTGAACAATCAGATAACATTTCCAATGATGAATTAAAACTGGAACTGATATATGCTCTTCAAATTGTCCTTTACTTAAGTCTTTAGCAGTAGAGGTTCATAATTGTGGTGACATGAATATTCTCTATCAGTTTTTGTGAGGCTTATTATTTCAAACCGGAAAGACCCAGAGATGGCCAGTTCATTAGTTGCTGTCAAAAAGGAAAGGTCAAACTTCCAGAAAGACAACAATTCCCAACATATTTACAAACCATTATGACTGAGCCTACTTTTCCAAACTACAAAAATTTCAAAACAAACATAAGATCATATAATAGTGCCTTATCATTTGCATCTATGGGGGCAACATTAGCTACTAATGTGCCAGGACATGGCCCTTACTGCTTTAAAGTCCAAGGCCAAATTTACCATTGTACTTCACATTTACATCCAGAGGAAGGTGAGCAAAGAAAATTTGCTCAACTATATGTCCTAGATACAATGGAAGCTGTTGACCAATGTATGCAGCTTCAAGAAAATAAAAAATGCTTACCCAGTGTTTTTATAGAGCTAGATAATGGCCAATAAAACCTACACTCAAGCTTATAAAAAACTGGCAGAAGTAGAAAAGGAACAAGAACTTCATGCAGAAATACATCAATTGCCAATCCCAAAGGTCAATATGGTGCTTAAAAGAGATAGACATACTGATAAAAGCCGTTATAATTTGCCAACATCAAATGAGGTTGCACTGGTGTTTCAAAATGATGGAGAACCACCATTTCAGAGAGGCTTTAGAATATATCCCAGAAATGAGGAGCAACCTTTCATTAATATAAGTATCTTAAGTACAAATTTAGATCCAATGACATATCCAATATTTTTTCCACACTGAGAAGCAGGTTGGCAACCAAAATTAACCCTTCCAAGTTACCCAAATTCTAAAGTACGAGTGCGAAATAATATTTCCATGCTTGAATTTAAAGTAGCTCAAATTGCCATTCGAAATACATTCGATCCAATTTTATGTGGTGGAAAACTAAGACAACAATGGATTATTGATTCCTATTTTCAAGTTGAGGCCAATAATTTAAACTTCATAAAATATCAAAAAGATAAACTACGTGTAGAACAGTATTGTGGATTGATGGATTATGTTGCTGAGGTTGCAGAGACATGACAGCTGGCAAAGCCATCATTTTACCATCTTCTTTCCAGGGATCTCCTCGCAATATGCAAGAAAGATACAATGATGCCATGGCTATTGTCACCAAATTTGGGAAACCTGATTTATTTATTACATTTACATGTAATTCCCCAATGGCCAGAAATTACACAAAATTTACTAATTGGCCAAACTGCTTCCGATAGACCAGATTTAGTGGCCAAAGTTTTCAAGATAAAATTAATTAATAAGTGACATAACCATAACTCAGTTGTTTGGCAAATGTCTGGCTCATGTTTATACTATTGAATTTTTAAAAAGAGGACTTCCACATGCACATATTCTTATAATCCTTCAAGAAAAAGATAAGTTAGATACTGGTGACAAAGTGGATTCCGTCATTATTGCTTAACTACCAGATCCAGAACTACATGGTAGACTATATGAAATTGTAACTCATCATATGATTCACGGACCCTGTGGAGATATTAATCCACAGTCACCATGTATGGAAAATAAGAAATGTACAAAAGAATTTCCAAAAGATTATAGAGACAAAACGTATGCCAATTGTGATGGGTATCCATTATATAGAAGAGGAGAGGGACAAACTGCCATTATTCGTGGCAAAAACATTGACAATAGATATGTGGTACCATACAATTCACATTTACTCATGAAGTATAATGCACACATTAATGTAGAAGCCTGCACTTCTATAAAATCCATTACATATGTCTACAAATATATTTACAAATGCTATGATGCAGCTACTGTAGTCATGAAAAGTGCAGAAAATACTGAAAGCACTGAGTTAGTACATGATGAACTTACATCTCATGTAGATGCTCACTATGTCAGTGCACCAGAAGCTATGTGGCGTCTTCTAAAATTTAAAATGCACGATCAATCAGTATATAGATTATCTGTACATTTGCCACAAAGACATTTAGTGTATTTCCATGCTGGAAATGAAACAAATGCATTGGCACAAAGTGAGCATCGCCACACTACTCTAACTGCATGGTTTCAATTAAATTCAACTGATTCACAGGAAAAATTATTTTTATATATTGACATTCCATATCATTATGTTTTCCTTAAAGGATTATGGCGACAAAGAAAAAGCTGGGGAAATAAAATAATGCCAAGAATTTACACTGTCAGTCCAAGAGACCTTGACCATTTCTGCATACGACTACTAATTTCAAATGTTCCTGGTGCACAAAGTTTTGAACACTTAAGAACTGTTAATGACATAGTATATGAATCATTTCATTTAGCTGCACGCCATAGAAACTTCCTAGCTGATGATACAGAATGGGAAAGATTTCTAGAAGAAGCAGCACTATGTCAAATGCCACAGCAGATGAGGGAACAATTTGCGTTCATTTGTATTTTCTCAAATGCATTAGCTTTGTGGGACAAATTTAAAAGTAATATGGCTGAAGACTTTATGCAACGATACAATGAGCCGATTGCACAATTAAAAGCATTAATGGAAATCCAAGAGGTATTTAATGGATTAAGTTGTGCAAGTTTTAATCTGCCAGATCTAGGTCCTATAGACGACTATGACTTTCAACTACAAACAGAAAGAACAGAAGAAAGACTTGCAACTTTAAATACATTACAATTGCAAGCATTTAATTTGATCAAAAATGCCCTAGATGATGACATGTTCAAAGAGCATTATTTCTATCTCGATGAACCTGGCGTATCAGGAAAAACTTATCTATATAATGAATTGATGAGTTTTGGACGAGCACAAGGTCAAATAGCACTTGCATTTGCAACCACTGGAATTGCCACACTTTTGTTAGAAGGTGGAAGGACTGTGCATAGTGGATTTAATCTGCCAGTGCCTATTTTAGAAACCTCAGTGTCGGATATTTGAATGACATCATTACAAGCAAAAAATAAATAAATAAATTATAATAGATGAGGCTACAATGATGTCATGCTATGCCCTACAATGTATTGACCATTTGCTTCGTGAAGTCATGGATAATACTTTGCCATTTGGTGGAAAGGTAATGTTGTTAGGTGGCTATTTTAGACAAACATTACCTGTCGTTTGTACATGGAAATCGAACCAACATTATCGAAACATGTATAAAGTCAAGTACACTATGGAAACATTTTATCATCTTCAATTACAACAAAATATGAGATCAGAAGGAGAACATTATTTTAATGATTGGCTTATAGTGATGTCGCGAACATAAAATTTTCGGTACCAGCGAACATCGGCGAACCGCCATAGACTTCAATGGGCAGGCGAATTTTAGAACCCACAGGGACTCTTTCTGGCCACAATAGTGATGGGAAAGTTGTTTCAAGGGGTCTAACAACTGGACTGTGGCATGCCGGAGGGGGATCCATGGCAAAATTCCCACGGAAAATTACATAGTTGATACAGAGTCTGGTTTTAAGCCATAAAGGGCATAAATTACCTAACATTCCTAAATTGTTTGGAATAACGTGCTTTAAAACATCAGGAATGATGTTGTATCGATCAGGTAGTGTAAGGGTTACACCCGCTTCACAGTGACAGACCAAACTCCCCGTTTAACGCACTGCAAACAACCGCAAACAGTCCATTTGCACAACCGCAAACTCCCCATTTGCACAAGGTTGGATACCAAGCTAGCCATGTCCGTTCCATGTCCTCACTGATGTCATTGAAGGTCTCTTCCTCCACCCAGCCACGTACAACACCAAGGGTCCCCGAAAGGTGACAACAAGCCCCCTGGGACGCCTGCTGTGTTTGGTCTTCCACCTCATCAAAGCCACCTTCCTCCTCTGACTCCTCTTCTTCAGACTCCTCTCATGCATTGCCTCTCTCTGCATTATTATAAGGTGTGTTAAGTAGTACTACTCTTATCAGTTTAAAACCTGTTACAGCACATATCAGGGGGCGTGTATAAGGCCTGGATTTTTAGAACCGGGAGATGGAAAAAGATGCTTTGTTGGTCGTATCACTTCAATTTTGGGGTACTTTGAGACATTAGCTTCTTACGCTCAAACATGTCCTTTACAGGCACCTGACTATGGGCAAATGAGCAGGAACTGCTCAAGGCGAGAGACGCAGTGGCGGATGGTTGAGAGGGGGCAAGGAGGACAGCAGTGGTTGATGTGGCTGATGATGCTGGACCAGGAGGAGGATGGCGGCTTTGAGTTTGTGTGCTGCTTGTACTCATGTGTTGGTCTGGAGTCACCCAAACATTAGGTCTCAACCTGTAGAGGATAAGGGAACCAGGCTACTCTAGACCTCATTCATCATTACCGGTTTTGACAGATTGGTACTATGCCCCAGCCCGCATACCCACACTCAGAGATTGAGGGGGGGACCTGAGAAGGCCACGGGTCAGAGATATAAAGGGGGGCCATCCCAAATAAGCACACAAGCGGGGACAAAGGTAGTGAAGGGGACATAGAGGCCCATGGACTGACGGTCGCCATCTTGGCAGGAAAAGGGCCCAGCAATTAAGCCAAACTGACCCAGCACAGGCAGCTACTTGAGTCAAACGCTGTACAATTACACCTTAATAAAGCTGAAACATGCAGCAGCAGGGATTCTAAACAGCCACACGGAGACAAGGAGGCTAACAGCCCCCACAGTCTCTGCACCACTCTTTTTTACAGATAACCCAATGGGCTAACCAGGGACCTTGCCCACATAAAAAAACAGAATTATATTGGAGGAATTATTAGTGTCTTTACCCCCCAAGAGAGGACATAATATACGGTATCTTTAGACTACCTGATGGCCAAACCTCCTTTAGCCCCAATGCTATCCAAGAAACATTTCAAAACTTTATCTGACTGGGGGTCTATAGAGTGACATTATTACTGACCTTTATATGACTGGGGGTCTATAGAGAGACATTAGTACTGACCTTTATCTGACTGGGTGTCTATAGAGGGACATTAGTAATGACCTTTATCTGACTGGGTGTCTATAGAGGGACATTAGTACTGACCTTTATCTGACTGGGTGTCTATAGAGGGACATTAGTACTGACCTTTATCTGACTGGGGGTCTATAGAGGGACATTAGTACTGACCTTTATCTGACTGGGTGTCTATAGAGTGACATTAGTACTGACCTTTATATGACTGGGGGTCTATAGGTGACATTAGTACTGACCTTTATCTGACTGGGTGTCTATAGAGTGACATTAGTACTGACCTTTATATGACTGGGGGTCTATAGGTGACATTAGTACTGACCTTTATCTGACTGGGGGTCTATAGAGGGACATTAGTCCTGACCTTTATCTGTCTGGGGGTCTATAGGTGACATTAGTCCTGACCTCCTGCTGCAGTATTATTACTCCCAGTACTCCCAGGCTTGCTACTATTAGATATAATAACCTCAGTTTCGTTTCCTTATCTGTTGGTAACATCAAAATATGATTATTAAATATTTCATATTTGTTTGTTTTTTTCTCCCAAAGTGAACCCCTTTGTGTGTGTCCCACAGATGTGGCGTTTCCGCTCTGCGTATGTTGGATTTGCACCTCTCAAAAAGTATGAAAAGAGATCCCCCCCCCTTGAAGCCCATTAATGACATCATCAGTAAATTGTATGTCACAGATTCCAGTGTTTAGGGTTTATGACCCAATACTGCGATCATATCATTTATGACAAAAATCTGTATTTGTCGTATTATTCAGACGCGCGTGCATCTTTGTGTTACATTTCCTGATACTTTTATTATCTTGATCTTTATATATTTACTAGCGACTTGCCCGTCAAAAAATGGCGGCAATAAGATTGTAAGGCAGATAATGGTTTGGACGAGACATTCATTTTGTTGGCGGTCGGAGATCCTTTGGCGCTCATTGCGAGGCTGTTGGTTGTATTTTTTTCTGATAGGCGCTTTTGCTGTTATTCTTTGGTCGGTGGTGATGTGTTTTTTGCTCTTATTGCAAGGCTTTGTGTGCTATGAGCAGCGTTGGCGCTCGTTGTGAGGCGCGCAGTGAATGGCTTTTATGTTTAATGTGATAATGTTTTTTTTGTGTATATGTATTTTTGTATGCTAATGAAATAATTACTAAATGAATATACTTTACCTATTTGTAAGTAATATATGCAGGAAGCATTGTGCTGAAGAGCTGACAATCTGTTTTCATGTTCCTGCAGCATACAATGTAGGTTTTCAGTGCTGTGGAGCTGCTGTGTAAGTGTCAGCAATGTGTGCAGTGTGTAGTGTAAATAGGCTGCGTGTGCGAGTGGAAGCCGTTAGGGTAGCTGGGTACTTCCGCATTGTGTAAGTTAGTGTTGTAAAATGGCGGGGAATGTGTATGTGGTAAGCGGGTGTGGATGATTTAGCGTCCTTGTTAATAGTGTATCTTTACCTCGTACGGCTTTTTAGGAAAATCTTTTTTAGTTAGCTCTTCAGGTTATTGATCACTGGATATATTAATTACAAATAGGTAAAGTATTTTAGTAATTAATTAATTCATTATTATTAAAAAATATATATATAAAACAAATACGCTTAATAGCATATTTTACACTGCGGTTACTTTACATACATTAACGCTTCGCACTTCCTAATACATTTGTTCATTCACAATAGTTATTATCGTGCATTCATTTAATAAGTATTAATTAGTAATGGAAAATAAAAATGTAGACTTTACACTACACTAAAATGTTTTACTTTTTACTCTGCAGTTATATAGCTGGATTACTGCTCATTGGCTGCCAGCGATAGCACTCTTAAAGCAGTTACAAATCTAAATCACTTTATTATGCTCTGAGACCTGAATACATTTTTTAATTTACACTGCACAAAAAAAATTATATATTTAACACTGTACTTATATATCTGTCTTTGCGATGAGCGCCGAAGATTGATCGTTGCAAAGCAGGAAACATGAAGGACACGAGGGAAGAGGCTCACAATGAGCGCCGAAGGTCGTCAGAGTACAAAAAGCATCACATTGTGTGGCAAACAGCATTGCCATGGCTTCAAACTTTTTTATTTATTATTATTGCCCCGTCATTTGTGCCAGGCAAGTCGCTAGTGATATAATATAACATAATGCAATACAATATTATACAGTACACATGGGTGTTGGAACTGGGGGGGGGTAAGGGGTAACCCCCCCCCCCCCCCCCCCCCCCCCCCCAGATTTCTTATTGTATGTATGTATGCGTATAGAAGCTAACAGGGGAGGGGAGAGGGGGAGGAAACACAGGGGAGAGGGAGAGGAAGACACAGGAGAGGGGAGAGGGGGAGGAAGACACAGTGGAGAGGGGGAGGAAGACACAGGGCAGAGGGGGGAAGAGACTAATGGGAGGGAGTGGTGAGGAGACACCGGGGAGAGGAAAGGGGGTAAAGACACAGAGGAGGGGGGAAGAAACACAGGGGAAGGGAGAGGGGGTAGAGACACAGGGGAGAGGGGTAGAGACACAGGGGAGAAGTGGGAAGAGACACAGATGAGGGGGGAGAGACACAGGGGATAGGGAAGGGGGGAAAGACACAGGGGAGGGGGGAAAGAAACACGGGAAGGGAGAGGGGGGTAGAGACACAGGGGAGGGGGGAGTGACACAGGGAAGAGGGAAGGGGCAAAAGACACAGGAGAGGGGGGAAAGAAACACTGGGGAAGGGAGAGGGGGTAGAGACACAGGCAAGGGTGGAAGAGACATAGGGGAGAGGGGGGGGGAGAGAGACACATGGGAGGGAGTGGGGGGGAGACACAGGGGAGAGGGGGAGAGAGACACATGGGAGGGAGTGGGGGGGGGAGACACAGGGGAGGTCTTCTGCTTTATTATTATTCTTATTATTATTACTATATAATGTGTAGATGTACCGGCTGGGCATGCTCTTGTGCATTATTATTATTATTATTATTATTACTATATAATGTGTAGATGTACCGGCTGGGCATGCTCTTCTATATTATTATTATTATTATTATTATTATTACTATATAATGTGTAGATGTACCGGCTGGGCATGCTCTTCTACATTATTATTATTATTACTATATAATGTGTAGATGTACCGGCTGGGCATGCTCTTGTGCATTATTATTATTATTATTATTATTATTATTACTATATAATGTGTAGATGTACCGGCTGGGCATGCTCTTCTATATTATTATTATTATTATTATTATTATTATTATTATTATTACTATATAATGTGTAGATGTACCGGCTGGGCATGCTCTTCTATATTATTATTATTATTATTATTATTATTATTATTATTATTATTATTATTATTATTACTATATAATGTGTAGATGTACCGGCTGGGCATGCTGTTCTACATTATTATTATTATTATTATTATTACTATATAATGTGTAGATGTACCGGCTGGGCATGCTCTTGTGCATTATTATTATTAGTAGTATTTTACTAATAATAATAATAATAATAATAATGCACAAGAGCATGCCCAGCTGGTACATCTACACATTATATAATAATAATAATAATAATAATAATAATAATAATAATAATGCATGCCCAGCTGGTACATCTACACATTATATAGTAGTAATAATAATAATAATAATGCACAAGAGTCCTTCAGCACTGCACTGGACACTGAATAAACTTGCCTAGCTATGGTTTTCCCTATTGATGCAGTATCACCTACACTCTACCTCCTCTCAGTAAGACTGCAAGTTAGTTCTGATTCCAAAATGGCTGCTGTCCATGAGGTAGAAGGGTGTGGAAGGGAGTGTATGCTGCTGATTGGCTGGAATGTGTCTGCTGACTGTGACATGCAGGGTCAAAGTTTGCTCAATGATAAAGTATTGGGGGCGGGTCATGCTATGTTCGCCGGGAACAGTCCGCCGGCTAACTATTCACGACATCTCTATTGGCTTATTACAATTGGAGAAGGAAAAACAGAACAAATCCAAAATTTACCTGAGGACACTGTGCACATCCCAGCTCATATGATTTGCAAACAAGATCTTATATCGCTATATTCGAAACTACAATAAATAACGAGGACTATTCGGAACTTGCCAACAAAGTCATCCTAACATCCTAGCAAAAATAAAGATGCATTGCTCCTCAATAATGAAATATTTAAAAAAAATTGTGCACCACAAAGAAATTATCACAGTGCTGAATGTGTACTTGGTGATGACAAAGAAAGTCAGGCAAACTTTTTGACTGAATTCATAAACTCATAACTCCTTCTGGAATGCCACCACATATTTTGCAGCTAAAGAAAGGTGCAATTGTTATGTTACTGCGAAATATGAACCCCAAAAAAGGCATATGCAATGGGACAAGATTACTTGTTCAACAATTACAGCACCATTTCATAGATGCTGAAATTCTAACTGGTACCCATAAAGGAGAGAGAGTTTTCATACCAAGGATAGATTTGGCACCAAGTGAAAGTAGCCTCCCTTTTGTACTTCTGTGGGTATATTCTTAGAACAACCAGTATTTCCACATGGCCAATTGTATGTTGCCTTCTCAAGGTGCAAAAATCCACAGGCTATTAAAGTTTACATTGAAAACAATGAAAGTCAAGGTGATTTATTAGATGATGGACGCATTTTTACCAAAAACATTGTCTACGATGAAGTACTGAAATTTTCATTCAAAGAAACACAACCTATGCCACACAAACTGCAAACAAAAGTAACAAATTACCTGTAGGACAATTTAACAACAAAAAACAAAGCAAAAATAAAGAGAACCGTGGTTTAATTTCAAGAATTAATTTTTATGTCACTCACAAACTTTTTACAGCACCATCATTTCCATATTAAACGCTATACAATGGCAAAACACATAGAGAACAGTGGTTACATATCACGGACGAACTTTAATGTCTTGCATTCTCTTTTTAGAGACCCACTTTTCCACATAGGAAACTCTATGTGCCATTTTCAACAATTACAACACCAACAAACAAATGTCAACCATTCAAAACCACCAATGACAAAATAACTAATTACTATTTCATGGAAGTACTGTTTCTGCATGATTAGCCCCACAAAACACTTGCCTTGCATTTAAAAAAAAATCAAGTTCAAATGTTAACTATGTTACTGTTTACAAGGTTACAAGTTTAACAAAAAACAAGCAAAAGTTGGTTAATTGTAGATATTTCAAACTTTATGTTAACAGCAGAAGGACGTTTTGTTACACAATGTAAATGTTGTATTTCATGTAAATTATTAATCCAGGGAGTAATCCGATCGCCAGTTAATGGGGTCAGGAAGGAATTCATTTTTCCCACGCTTTGATACAATTGGCTACGTTTCAAGGAGGGTTTTTACTGTCTGCCTTCCTCTGCATTCAATATATTTTTCGTTTAACAGTTCTTAATCTACAAGTTGCATGTTAACAAAACCATTATGTCAAGTTTACAATACTCATTAATCTAATGTTCAACTGTTCTTACATTCAAATGTTACCACTTTTACCAAAAAACACTTCAACAGTTTTTCAACAAAAAAACAAAATGTTCCAAAAATAAACATACTTAATATAATTATTGTACTTCTTTCGACATAAGAAAAAGGTTACAAGTGTCAAATACGTATATTACCGACCAAACACATTTACAAACATACACATCTCATTGCCGTCATTTTTTGACGGGCAAGTCGCTAGTCAATTATATTAAGCATACTGTGTATGTCTTATACATGATTATGTGGACTATGAGATAATAACGGATACTTTATGATTGTTGTACCTTGATAGTATATCTGTTACAATTGTTAATACCATCTTGTTATATTTAAATATACTGATTTAATATTATCTTTACTCATTTATAATAAAAAAAAAATTCTATTCATTGTTTATTAAACATTGATATCAAAATTCACAAACACTCTCAAATTGCATTTCACAGATTGTAATATGGAATAACACGATTATGCCAATCATAATTAAAATGTATCAAAACACTAAACATAGTGATATCTATCTTTCTAACCACATTTTCCAATTTCTGTGAGATATTCAGGTATAGGTTTCGTATCGTCTTTATGGTACTATATATGTTAAATTAAGTTCTAATATAATTAAGAATAAATCTCACCTTACAGGTGGAACATCCGCTTTTATTTTTGGTTTTCTTTTCTTCCAGATCCCAGGCCCCTATCCTCGACTCCAGTATAAGTAATTATGTACCGTATATAATCGAGTATAAGCTGAGTTTTTCAGCCCTTTTTTAAGGCTAAAAAGGGCCCCCTCGGCTTATACTCGAGTCACTCCCCCTAGTGTCTCTCTAACCCCCACGTGTCTCTCAAACCCCCCCGTGTCTCTCTAACCCCCCGTGTCTTTCTACCCCCCTGTGTCTCTTTCTCTCCCCCCTCCTCATCCTCAACCCCCCTCCTCCTCATCAACCCCCTCCTCACTGGTATATGCTAATGACGCGGCGCGCATGTGACGTCACATGCGTGCCGGGGTCAAGACGGAGCAGAGGCCGGAGAAGAAGCAGGTAAGTGAGGGGAGGTATTTAGAGTGGAGAAATTGAGGAGGGGGGTTGAGGTTGAGCGGGGGTGAGGAGGGGGTTGATGAGGAAGAGGGAGGTTGAGGAGGGAGGTTGAGGTTGGGGGTTGGGTGAGGAGGGGGATGAGGATGGGGGTTGAGGATGAGGATGGGGGTTGAGGATGGGGGTTGAGGATGGGGGGTTGATGAGGAGGAGGGAGGTTGAGGTTGAGGAGAGGGGTTGAGGTTGAGAAGGGGGGTGAGGAGGGGGTTGATGAGGAGGAGGGAGGTTGAGGTTCAGGAGGGGGTTGAGGTCGAGGGGGGGTGAGGAGGGTGATGAGGATGGGGTGTTGAGGATGAGGATGGGGGTTGATGAGGAGGGGAGTGAGGAGGGGGTTGATGAGGAGGAGGGAGGTTGAGGTTGAGGAGGGGGGTTGAGGTTGAGGGGGGGTGAGGTGGGGGATGAGGATGGGGGGGTTGAGGATGGGGGTTGAGGATGGGTGGTTGAGGAGGGGGTTGATGTTGAGTAGGGGGTTGGGGTTGAGGGGGGGGTGAGGCGGGGGTTGAGGATGGGGGGGTTGAGGATGAGTATGGGGGGTTGAGGGGGGAGGATGAGGATGGGGGGTTGAGGGGGGAGGATGAGGATGGGGGAGTTGAGGAGTGAGGATGAGGATGGGGGGTTGAGGATGAGGAGGGAGGTTGAGGATGAGGAGGGAGGTTGAGGATGAGTAGGGAGGTTGAGGTTGAGGATGGGGGGGTTGAGGATGAGGGGGGAGGTTGAGGATGAGGGGGGACGTTGAGGAGGGAGGTTGAGAATGAGGAGGGGGGTTGAGGAGGGTGATAAGGGAGGGGGTAAGAGACTCAGGGAAGGGAGAGGGTAGAAGAGACACGGGAGAGAGAGGGGGGACACAGAGGGCAGCACATTTCCCGCCCTCGGCTTATACTCGAGTCACTCATTTTACCCAGTATTTTGTGGTAAAATAGGTGCCTTGGCTTATACTCGAGTATATACGGTAATTCAGATATATTCTTTCTTTTAATTTACAGATAAGCTCTCAGAGATTTCCAACCAGGTGCCCTATATCCCAAAGAATGAGGGGTTAGTGTCTGCTAAAAGATGTGTTATTTTTTCATTAATTGCAGTGTTGTTTATTTTGTTTTTAACCGCTTGAAAGTCCAAGATATTGGATTTCCAATTCTTAGCTATACAACTTTTAGTTGCTAAAAATATAAACTGTAAAAGCCGGTTTTGATAAGAAGACAGGGATCTGGCTGGAATCCCCAGAAGGCATGTTTCAATATCTTGTTGAATGGGGGAATGTAATACTGTATATCTGTAGCTACCTGTGTAGTATCCCTCCATATCTGCTGTACTTTTGCATATGTGCACTAAATATGGATGAAGGACCCCACATCAGAACAGCCTCTAAATCAATTCGGGTTTTCAGACTTTTTTCCATTTAGAGAGTCTCTTCTTCCCATTATCAGGTTCCCATTGTTGGTGCATATCAGTCTCCCAGTCAATTGTGTATTTATCTTTAATAACTTTTTAAGGGGTATTAAATATATATCATATAGCTCACCAATTATTCTTCTCGTAAGGGGATAATTTTTACAAATTTGGGAAAGCCAACTTTTCAACCAATTTTAGGTATACCGCTGGTCTTAGTGATAGAGTCAACAAAATGTTTTAGTCTGCATAAATGATAATGTTCACTTAGAGGAAGATTAAATTTGTCTTTGATTAAATCAAAGGAAATGGGTTAATCTTCTACAAACCAGGAGCCCACTCTGTTTAGCCCTTTTGATTTCCACCATTGTAAATAATTAATGTTTATATCTTTTTAGGGTTTGCGGATGCAAAAATACTGGAGTTAAGTGAGATGATTTGGGAAAAAGAGTAGAATTTGAGATAGTCCATTCCCAGCAATGAATAGTGTGTGTAATCAACGGGTTTGAGATTTGTTTAATAGTATTGGGTGGGGTTTCTAGCCATACTAATGTATCCCACGAGTAAGGGAACATTACCTGATTTTCAATGAAAATCTAAACAGGCTGGTGGGGCGAAGAGTGGGCTATTGGAATAAAAGAGAGTTGAGCCGCCCTGAAGTAGATCCCTAGGTTTGAGCAAGAAAGACCCCCCTTAGATTTATGTTTATACATAATTGCTTTAGAAATTCTAGAGGCTCTGTTTTGCCATACAAACCCAAAATCCCACTTCTGGAAGCCTGATAACTCTTTTAAATTAATGGGATTGGTAATGTTTTTAATAAATATAGTAACCTGGGAAGAATGTTCATCTTAATTGCATGTATCCTCCGCAACCATGAAATGCAAAATTTGGACCATTTAGTCAGGTGCACCCCAAAGTATTTGTAAAGTGGAGAGTAATTTGCTTTTTATAAATTCTTTATATTTGGTTCTAATATATTGTTTGGCCCACTAAATTTAGTAAGGGCAGCATATAAATAGGGCCATTTTCGGCAATCAAATGCTTTCTCCACGTCTAGGGCCAAGAGTACTCTTTACGTGGTGAATTAGATTTAGAACTGTTCTGATATTGTCCCCGGCCTGTCTATACAGGATAAGTCCTGCCTGGTCGTTACAAACAAATCTCAGTAAAAAGTTTTAAATCCTCTCAGCCATAATCTTTGCTAATATTTTTAAATCTCCATTTAAGAAGGGAAATAGGTTGATTAATTTTTAATGTCTAAGGGATCCCGGCCGTCTTTCGGAAAGAGGACTATCTCTGCTAAATTGAGCTCAGGAGTAATTTGTTGCCCTTCTAGAATAGCGTTATATAGGGTAACTAAGTGGGTCAACATTTTTTTTGTACTAAAAATTGGTAAAACCATCCTAACTTTTTATTTTTTAATCCCCTATTTCACTTCCTCCATTGATATTCTAGCATTAAGTAATTCCAAATCTTCACCTGTTAATGAAGGAAGATCACAGGAATTTAGAAAGGATTGCATACAGTATTTACCCTTATAATCAGAGGCAGTGTATAGCTTTTGGTAAAATTTTATAA
The DNA here is from genome assembly GCA_027410445.1 of Discoglossus pictus. NCBI lineage: Eukaryota > Metazoa > Chordata > Amphibia > Anura > Alytidae > Discoglossus > Discoglossus pictus. Next base: position 158,013,411 of record CM050166.1, on the reverse strand, counting down.
ATGTTTCTTGGATTTTAGTCCAGAAGTAGTCCTATAACTTAGAGAAAAAGGTTCCCTTTTTATAGTTCACATCTATTAATCCCAATTGTTTAAAGAGACCACATTTTAATAAAACTTAGCTTTTAATAACTTAGTTAAAAAACTTTAAAATATTTAGACGCTGCAATATTAAACAGGAATTACATGCTTGATGCAAATTGAGTATAAGGTGCTTAAACTTATTTAGTGCTTATCATAAAGTGCTGTCATAAAGTGCCAGTGCTAAAAATAATATCTCTAAAGTGTTAGTCTAGAGTCAGTTAGTTTGATATATATTAAACTGTGTTATAAGAGTGCTTTGACTCTATTACAGGAGTGCTCTATAACACTAATTTGCTTTACTGGAATATCTATGTTAATATTATTCTCCTATGATTGGAGCCTGTTAGGAGGGCTGAGTGATTCATAGGACAGTTTCTAACTATGTTTCTTAGTAATTTAACTATCACTGTGTCCCTGAGACTCTGTACAGCTCCCTTAACGTGACGATCGCAGTTAGGACGCCTCACGATTACGTCACTAATTTGCTTTAAATTAGGTTGGTATAATTTGAATTGAATCATACATATGTATATTGAATAGTGTCCATATTTTTGTAATGTTTGGTATTTAAAATTTAGACCTCCAAATTCCTTATCCTATATGATAATATTTGATATTTAATGTCTATATATATATAAATATAAGTAATGAACCAAATCTCAAATTAGTATTTTTAGAACTTAATAAATTGTATAAAAAACAATATCAAGTATGGTGGGAGGTGGCCAGTCTGGAAAATTACCTAAAATATTAATTGATACCCAGAGGACTTTGTATCAATCTATTTCCCACAATAAAAAATCTCTCTGAGGATTTTATAAAAAAAAGTGGGATACAGTCATTAAAATGTTCACAAGAACTGATGAACCTTTTACTTTAATGGGAACAACAACAATTACAAGAGACAGAGGTTCTACTAAAAAACTGAATTGAGAAAATTAAAGAACAAAAGACTAACAGTGAATTTCCAGACTTAGAGGGTAATTTGGAAAAAAGATATTAAGAAATTCAGACGAATGTTAATGGATAGAAAACAAAATAAATTTCAAAGGGATCTTAATGATTTTCAGACAGGTTAAATATTTAGAAGATCAAAGAAATTTAAAACACAAAAAGATAAAATAGAAGGGGTAATGACCTCTGAAATCAGATTGGTCAGACCTTGATCAAAAGGATGAACATACTATAAATAAACAAGGAAAGGAATCTAAAAGGGATAATAGAGGTTTTTTAGATCAGGGACCAAAACCAGGAGAGGTAAGAAAAACCCAAAAAATGAGGGTTTGTTCAAACCCCCTGTTCAAACCCCAAAAATGATTAAAAAACATTAAATCCCTTACACGTTTTCAATGTATCAGACTTTCCCCTGACTGATGATCATATCTCTCTGTTACAGAAGGGACTAGGTTTTTCTCAAACAGAAAACTTCAAAATCTTTTGGGTAAAAGATGTACATTTATTTGCTCGTAAGCTAGCTTTAAAATAAAAATCTAAAAAAAACAAACAGATAGTAATCAATTGGATATGTCAGATAGACAAACACTGAACAATTTAAGATACTTATTGGCAGAAAATGAATCTGTAGAACTAACTTGACCATTTTCAAATTTCAAACCAAAAAGTAAATATACTCCTCCTTTTTCTATAAGTGCCAGTTTAGAACTATTTGTTCAAAATGTGGGGAGAGATTTAGAGGAATTATCAACGAATAAACTATCTGATTCAACTCTCTCACTCAGTGAAAGACAAGCCCTCAAACATTTAAAGAATCATCAAGATATAATAATTAAAAATGCTGATAAAGGTGGAAATCTAGTCATTCTAAACAGAGAAAATTACATTAAAGAAAACCTGAGACTCCTTAATATCAAAGAATGTTATAACAAATTACCTAAAGATCCAACTGGACAATTCTTTATAGAACTAAATGTTATCCTGAAAAAAGGACTGAATAACAAAATAATAACCAAACAAGAATGGGAATTTCTCAATATCAGAAATCCCAAAATTGCCACATTCTACTCTATTGCTAAAATCCACAAAAATCCTTCTAATCCACCAGGTAGACCAATAGTATCTGGGATAAACTGTATAACTGGAAATTCTAGTAAATATCTGGACTCTATTTTGAGAGAACATGTGGTGTCATTGACATCATATGTGAAAGATACAAAAGATGTGTTAAAGAAAATAAATGGATTAACCATAAATAAAAACACTCTATTATTATCACTGGATCTAGAATCATTATATACTAATATCCAACATCAGAGAGGCCTAGATGCTGTAAAATATTTTTTGCAAAAAAAAGGTAGGCTCTATGATAAACATAATGAGTTCTTAATGGAATTACTATAATATGTGTTGAAACACAACTATTTTGTTTTTCTACAAATTTTTTACCACCAAACCCAAGGTACAGCTATGGGGACAGCATGTGCCCCCACGTATGCGCATTTATACCTGTGATGGTGGGAAGAACAAATAGTATTTAATGAAAATATGGACAATTATACTAAAGATGTCGATTTATGAATTCGCTATATAGATGATGTGTTGATCTTGTGGCATGGTACTCAACAACATTTGCAAAACTTTATAAGTAAGTTAAATAACAATGATATTGGTCTATATTTGACCTCAGAAATAAATGATACATCTATAACTTTTTTGGATTTAAAAATTTGTAAACAAGAAAATGGCAAACTAACAACTAATACGTACAGGAAACCAACAGCAACTAATAGCCTTTTACATGCCAAGAGTAGTCACCCAAAATCTCTGATATCTGGAATCCCAGTAGGGCAATACTTGAGAATAAAAAGAAATTGCTCAGATAAACAGAATTTTGAGTTAGAGGCAAGAGATCTACAAAAAAGATTCCAAGAATGGGGATATAATAAAAGGGTATTAAAGAAGGCATATTGCAGAGCCAACAATGTCAGTAGAGAAACTCTACTTAAGGACAAATTTCTCAATGAAGATAATAATGTCAGATGTATTGGAACTTATAATGATAAGTGGTTTGATGTAAAAAAGATCTTTAACAAACACTGGCAAATACTGAGGAATGATAAAGATCTTAGCCCATTTCTAAATGAGCATGTACAACTAACAAGTAGAAGATCTACAAATTTAAAAGACATGTTATCCAAAATCCATTTAGAGATACCTAAAAAGACTACTTGGCTTAAAGCGACAAAAGGTTGCTTTGAATGACAATCCTGTAAAGCATGTCAATACATAAAACCAGCAAAGACTTTTACTTCAAAAGATACAACACAGACATATTCAGTGAATTATCTTATTACATGCAAAACAGAGAGAGTTTTTTATCTAATAACTTGCAAATGTGGAATGAGATATGTAGGTAAAACCTATAGAGAATTCAGAAGAATTCTAGAACACATCTATAGCATCAATAGAGAATATGATACACCGGTGGCAATTCATGTCAATACCAAACATAAAGGGGATGCTAAAGTACTTTCTTTTATGACCATTGATCATATTGAAAAAAACATCAGAAGGGGCAATATAGAAAATGAGTTATTAAAGATGGAAGCAAGATGGGTCTATTTATTAAAAACTAGAAAACCTTATGGCCTTAATGAAGTTTACCTTTTTCTCCCTTTATATGAAATATTAATATCAAAAGGATGTATAAAAACAAATATGAAGCTAATATTTGACCTTAATGTCAAAGGCCTAAATTTGAAATCATTACAATAATGGATATAAGTAAACAGATCATTTGAAAAGTGTTAATCTCCAATTGCCATACTAATATGCTATTTGTGATAATTAATAATACAATGTCATTTTTACTAAAGGATTGGTGTTTCAAAGATATATGAAGTAGATTGCTTGACCTATATGTTAATGATCAATATAGTAAGTTATCTCAATAATGGATATGAATAAACAAGATATTTATAAATAAAGTTGTCCTCCTACCAGTATAGTATTAGAATTTATGGGTATATAAATGATATTTTATAAACTGTGCCAAAACATTAGAGTCCAATTTAATAATAATAGTGAATATTACAAAAAGAGACTACCTAATATTGGCAGACATTAAATATCAACTATGATCATACAGTATAAAGAATATGGAGGTCTAAATATTAAATACCAAACATTACAAAAATATGGACACTATTCAATATATATATGTATGATTCAATTCAAATGATACCAACCTAACACATTACAAGATGTTATAACTAAGGCTATCATAGCTTCAGAATATGAATAAGAGACTCATTTAAAGTTTTTAATCCAATAAATAGTAGTTTTTAATAGGAGATATGATCCCCATGACAACTGGAGACTATAAAAGGGAAGTCCAGCAGTCATGGCGGTAACCCCCGGGGAAATCAAGAAACGTGCGTTGGGTTAGACGCAGCAACGTGAGACGCATGTTAGTGATGTCATTGCGAGGCGTCCTAACTGCGATCTCCACCTTAAGGGAGATGTACAGAGTCTCAGGGACACAGTGATAGTTGAATTACTAAGAAACATAGCTAGAAACTGTCCTATGAATCACTCAGCCCTCCTAACAGGCTCCAATCATAGGAAAATAATAATAACATAGATATTCCAGTAAAGCAAATTAGTAGTAAGATAGAGCCCTCCTGTAATAGAGTCAAAGCACTCCTATAACACTCTTATAACACAGTTTAATATGAGTCAAACTAACTGACTCTAGACTAACACTTTAGAGATATTGTTTTTAGCACTGGCACTTTATGACAGCACTTTATGATAAGCACTAAATAAGTTCAAGCATCTTATACTCAATTTGCATCAAGCAAGAATCTCTATGTATTTCCTGTTTAATATTGCAGCGTCTAAATATTTAAACGTTTTTTAACTAAGTTATTAAAAGCTACGTTTTATTAAAATTGGGTCTTTTTAAACAATTGGGATTAATAGGTGTGCACTATAAAAAGGGAACCTTTTTCTCTAAGTTATCTGATATTTGTCTTTGACCCTTAGTGGCACCCTATGGAAAGTTCATGACTATAATTGACACCTTGAGCCACCAAATCCATTTTTTTTCTGACCAGAAGTAGTACTAATTTGAAAAATGTTGGATTGTTTCAATTTGACCTTAAGTTTTCTAGCTAACATAGAATGAGGTTTGTTAGCTTTGGTGAAAAATGTACGTTGGGTCCAGTTTTTTTGGTGCGTTCAGATAGAATCAAATCTAATTCTGTCCTAGCCTTTTCAGTCTGTTGCCAAATTAAATGCCTAGGTTTATTAATTCTAATTGATGTAATTATTTATTTCATTCCATTCCTTTTATTTTTTTATAGTTGGTAGGCAATAATATACAAGTACCTCTGACATAAGCTTTATGAGAAGCCCAGACCCATCTGTGATGATCCGAGAATAGGGCTATACAAGCCCAGAGCCACCTGCTATAGACTACAGGTTAACTACCCAAAAGGACCATTGCTTTCTTTGAAATCTCTGCACCAGCACCCTGATATCTGGCTTCTGTATCGTCAGGGTCCTTGCATCAGAAATCAGCACCCAGGCTACCAAGAGACTTCAGATCTGCTTCTTCTTAGGGAGCTTGATAAGAATCGTTACAGTCAAACCTACCTCAGGATCCTACAGAGTCTCCCAGTTTCTCCCTGCAGCCATCTAGGAGAACAGGAGAGACACACGATTTCTATATGTCTCCAGAAGTGAACTGTTTTATTTTGAAAAGTCAAACAATATGTATAGGGGATAGATACAGAGGGGTGTATACAGCATAACAATGACAGGGAGTGGCAGACAAACACAAGAGATAAACTCCACATGGGGTCTAATAGTAGCTTCCTGAGAGCAATAGGCTTAACCTCCAATACACATCCTTCCGTCTCTAGCACATATCAGACGTGATTAACTTTATCTGGCAAACAATGGGACAAAGCAGATTTACAAATACAATGGAGGTGTTTATACAGATAATCCACTGCTGGAGCAAAGCAGTATGTGCTTTTATGGTGGCTCAATAGGCTAACACCCAGGGCGAGAAAAAGGGGTCCGTGACACCATCCAATCCCCTTATGCGTTAAATTAGTTTCAAAGAAGAATTCCAAACTTTGAAAATTTGGTTGTGGAGAGTTGGACCAGAAGCATCTCATAAATCCTCCAAATTGTCTCCCCTAAATTGATAGATATTTTAACTGAGGAATGGTCTGACCAAGTGCAAGGATTTATGTCGGAAAAATTAGTATGTTCAATCAAGGTAGAATCTGTTAATATATAGTCAATTTAAGAGTATGTTTTATGTGTATGGGAATAGAAGGTATATTCTCTGTCTCTAGGGTGTAGCTCCCTCCAAGCGTTTAGTAAGTTTAATTTGAAGAACAGAGAATGAATTTGTTTCAGTTTTTTTGACAAGCGATTCCCTCTGCTCCATATCCAAAGTTAAGTTGAGATCCCCACCAATTAATATTTTGCTGTGGTTTTGTTGCTCTAGAAACTTAAGTAATCTTATCAAGCATATGTGGGGAGCTGTGGTAGGGTAAAAAGATACTAATCTATTTTTGATATCTAGTATTTTCCCCATGAGAATAATATAATTTCCCAAGGGGTCTGTTGTTGTTTTTTTCTCTAGGGTAAAGGGAAAGTCTTTATGAATAAGTATAGCAGCTCCCGCCTTTTAAGAGGATGGTCCTTATCTGTCAGGAAAGCCTTACACCTTTTGAATGGGAAATTTAAGCCTTTAACATTGTGTGTTAAAAAAACATGTTCATGACTATTCATTGTGAAACTAATGTGGGTATGATAATGACAATGAGCACTTACCATCAGGAGGTATATGTAAGCAGGTAATGAAAGGAGAGGCCTGGGAAGCCGGAGGAAGTCCCTTTTTGGAGGAAGTAAGTGGTTTATATAGAGGGATGCCACTAATAAGGTGATGACAAAAAAAGGTTATTGACCATAAAATTACTAAACAACAAATACAAATTATTAAACCATAAGCAAAAACGAAAGTAGAATTCTTGTAGGAAATCCTCATACTTTATGTTTTACACTAAAGTGCCTAGGGAAGAGAAATAGGAATTTATTCCTCAACTAAACCCTAGACAATGTTTTAATTTTAAGAGAGCATATAAAGGTAACACAAATGTTAAATTCAAACTATGACCCACTGATGGGCTCCAACATTCCTATCTATTCTAGGAAGTAGCTTTCAGGTTGTGGTTTAATGTGTAAAATAGACTCTAAATTTGCTTCAGCTGCTGAGTTTCCTTAAAATGTTCCATCCTCTGGAAGAAATCCCCCCATTAAGATACAGAAATGTTTAAGAGTCTCTGGAGGTAGTAGGAAGATCCTCTGTGTCCATATGGTTTCTGGTCCGGGGACTTGTAGAATGTTTGGAGGGATGGACCCTTTGGCCTGAGTCCTGTACGTTAAGGAGGCCTCCCTGTGAGATCAATTTAAGATGAATCAGGTGTTTTTGACACTCCTCCAATGTATGAGCTGAGTGTCATTTTCCTGCTTTTAGCTAAGTGGAGGGGGCTAAATCTGCATAGATTTGTAGTTGACCGCCATCAGGACTCATAATTCTAGCCACTTTCCTGGATGCTTATATGATTAAGTCTCTAGTCTTCTGGCATAGGAAGCGAGCTATAACATCTTTAGGTAGCTTTGAGTTTGAAAGAGCACACAGGGCCTTATGAGCCTCTGCTATCTCATATTCGCTATCCAGAAGAATTATATTGATCACCGCTTTTAGATATGGAATCAAGTCTGTAACTCTCCTGGGGATCCCTCGAAATTGCAAGTTGTGTCTCTAGTATTTATTCTCAAGATCTCCTCATTCTATCGAATACATGTTTTCCCAAGTCCTATATCAAGAACAGGAGGTAAAAGGCTTTCTGGTCTTCAGCAGTGTCTCTATTACCAGCTCAATCTCCATGCTGCAAGTTTCGATCTCTTGATGGCCAAGATATTTGAATTGATCCTGAAGAAGGGAAGCTCGTCTCGAGGAGGAAAATAAATAGGCTGAGTCTTTGAGAAGTTTGAAAAAGAGGGAACCTCTTCTATGGCCTTTTTGGCCATAATGGGATGATTGCAAATACTTCTGCTTTGAACCAGATTATCTTTTGAAATGCCTTGAAGATAAGAGGAAAAGGAGGAAAACATATGCCAGATAAAAATATTAGGCTGTAGAGAAAGTGTCTTGGATATGCAAAGGCTTTAAATCCAGGATACAACAAAACTGATCTACCTGTTGGGGGAGAGGCCATGAGATACTGTATACGTCTAGGTGTGCCTCATACTTTTTAAGCAATTATGCTGCTGATGAAGCTACCATTTTAGTTCCCAATAACCTATTTCCTGAGTTAGGAGGAGACTTTAAATGCAAAGAGAAAGCTCTGTAGGCGTAGTGGGAATAAGGCAGCAACTACTGCTACACCGTTTATAAAGATACAACCTGCTGACATAGAACTTTCAAGAAACAAGTTCAGTTAAGAAAATGGAAGTCTGTAGTAAAGAATAATTGCATATAAAAGTGGAAAATGTAATGGCTAAATTATTATTTTTTTTTACTTTCTAAAACATTTTGCACATAATCGGGTTTAGTTATTCAAAATCCCACATAGAAAAATATTTACCACAGTTTTTCTTTAAGTCCATTGTTGAGGAATTTACTGTAATTTGTGACCAAATCTGTTTTTGAATCCTTACTATTTATGAACCAGTTGAACCAGTATTTCTTATTTTGAGATATACCACATGTTCCATAGATTTTTGGTTCCAGAGATTAGCATTTGTGACATAATTATAGCATTTGATTATTCGCAAAGATAGATTGTGGGTATTATTATTCCAGTTTTTCCAATATAACAGGTCTCTAGAAAGTATATTCTATATACGTAAAGACACTCATATTACATATATAAAGTAAAATAATGTTATTGCTTGCTTAAAAGTAAGAGATTCCTAAATCCTTATGATTCCAAATATAAATGTTGATTTTTGGAAAAAGACTTACTGCATTTCTAAAGGGTTCCAAAGGACCCTCGGTGGATTCAATTTGTATATAAATCGCCGTATTTTGTAGATTATTTCCCATAAATAATAAATTAACAGTTTTTAAGACACAGATTGGTCACCTGGGAACAGGCACACACAAGCCTTGCTTAAAAGTACCCAGACAAGCTGAACCATTTATAACATTTGATTCATTGTATATTCCAAAATGTAGAATCAGTGGGAATGCAAAGTAGTTATATTCACTGATATATTCGCTATATATATTCGCTGAACTGGCTGTGCAGTCTCTCATACTAGCCAATTAGGAGCAAAAGTCTTAGTTGCATGCTGCAACACAATGTTAAGGCATGGTCACTGATTGGCTAGTATGAGATAATGCACAGCCAGTACTATAAAATCTGCATCCCAATAAGCTGCAGTTGGCAGACTTATACATGGATTATTTGTTTGATCTTAGGCATTAAAACCTGAACTTTTAATTACTTCTTCATAAAATAAAGTACATAAAAGTAAATAAATACAAAGTTATATTACATACCTAGTAAAATCCAGAAAACTTCCATATGTTATGTTGTGTGCCATGTGGTACTCTCTTCACTTTATGATTATATGTGCCATTACAGAGGAGACATTTTTATAGCATGAATACCTATCTCTCCTCACACAAAAAAAGTGGCCGATCTTGAAATACCAAAGAAGTTCTTTCTGCACGAGACAAACAGCAAGACCCAAGCGTACATTTAATCCTCTTCACAGCACAAGTGAAGTGATACAGATTCTATACATTCTTGTGATTTGCTAAATAAAAGATTAAACTATAAAATGTGAATCATCATGAACTAGAAAAATAAATTAATCACAAGGTGTATTCATATGATACTATGTTACTTCATTGGCTTTGTACAGTCAACTAGGGAAGGTTTTGGATCATTCTTCCTTTTGGAAAATATCAATTACCTGTATCAAAACATTACTTTATTTGCACCATTTACAAGATATGTTGTCTAATATTGCACTTATCTGATTAGTTGTTTGGAAAATTAGCTCTTGGTTTACAAAGATCATTTAAAATTGGCATTTACACAGACATGGGAATTCTAGCATATTAGATAAGATACATATTTAAGTATTAATTTAAATACTGCGTGGGTCCTGCTGAGATGTATAATTAGTTTATCTTACAGCCTTCTAAAATAAAAACTGTGGATTGTGCACAATACAGTAAAATCTCTCATTTGTGTTTTAAACTTATCTGTTTTCATGTTCTTATACATCCTCAATATATTTTAAATTGGTCTTTCAATAAAGCCTATCTATGATAAGCTGTAACTGCATGCAATATTATATGCACCATAATTAAAAGGCCTCTATTGTTCCAAAATTTCTATCATTAATTAAAAATAGCATATTTTATACATTGTAACTTTTTTTGCAGGAAAATAAATTAAGAAAATTAACACTAATACCGCAAACTAACAGCCCATTAAATTTGACGGCTGTAGCGGCGTCAGCAAGCATGCAAAGGCTGCAGGCTTGAAATTCGGCTGCGTTACTGAGCTATTAAATTAAACCAGGCCGTAAGTTACGGGCCAGAGACGCAAACCCGTGAACCATTTGTCGCACATTGATGTGCGGCCGTGAACATGGTCAATTTGTCAAACCCGTAGTTACGGGTTTAGACGGAGCCAATGGCAAAAGAGATCGTCATCATTCCATCACTGAAAAATGGAGGTTAGATTTCAAAGCCTTACGAGATTTAATTACGAGTTTCGATCGGATCCACATTACAGATATAATGGAAATTTAATAAATCAGTAAATGTTATATTCCAGTCCATGCGAGTTCCATTATATGTATTAATACATTGATTGCCGGGATCGATATAACACGGAAATGAAACAGAAATAAAAGTATTTTATATTGCTGATTTACGAGCTTGAGAATGTTGTGCTATTCATTTTAATACCTGACCTCACTTTCCCTTTTATTAAAGTACAGTAGTGTGTATATATTTGCATTTACAGTGCTATAGATACGACTTTAACCCCCTAGCTGGTCCTCTCTAGTACCCATTAGCTTTTTGGCTCCATTTGGGGGTTATGGGCTTGAACGCCAGTGAATTTGTTGCAATTTAATAGCGTGATTGCAACGTAACAGTTATGGGCTTGAAAGAACAAAGGATTTGCAGCCGCTGTGTGCAATTTTCGACATCTCGTAGGGTTTTTTCGCCCTTACCCCGCAAGTCGTTGGCGGGTTGCTTTACGCATCTAATTTAATAGCCGAAAGTCTTACAGGCTACATTACAGGCTACGGTTTTACACTCTGAGGGAATTTATTAGGGCTGTAAGTGAAGAAAAGATATGTGTGCAATCCACTTTAGACTTACTTTAGTTTACCTGCTTTTATCTTTTTTCTACTTTAACAAACACCAGTTATATCGGAGACACACACATTACATTGAGTCATTATATATACACACAGATTTATTTTATTTAAAAATAAAATGTCCACACCCTAAAGCTGCTTACCTAAGCACAGTGTACCTACCAATCGAAACACTGCATTCAAGTTCATATTTTTACTCTTTACTAACCTTTAAGACAGCAGCAGCTTGATGCAGAGATCTACCAATCACTCTGACTCTTCCTGCTTCCTTTTGCAAGGGGGGGCTACACATCCCATAATTCCTTCCTGCACCAACTGCCATCACTGATTGTTACAATGTATTCAAATGTATTAGTTGCCTGTGATTGGCCTAAACGAATTATGAATGTTATGCTAATTTTAGCAGAGATATCCAGGGGTGTTAAGTCACAAAAGCTACTGCTTGCAAACTAGAGTTTGTTAATGTTTATTTTGGTATTTTTTCATGCAAAAAAATGTTTGCATACACTAATGATCTTCCTCTATCAGATGCATTCATAATCCAGGAAACTTAGATATGCCTTTAACTGAAAGAAACTTGAGAAGAAAAGTACACAAATACTCACATGGAGCCTGAAACTTGGGTTTTCTTAGCTAATTTTATTCAAAAGAATGGGGCCAAAAGCACAAGGATGACTGTCCAGATATTCTCATGAATCTCTGCTTAACTATTCCCTCTAAGATCTGTCTTACTTTAGTGAAATGTTTTAGATACTATAAACTGCCAGGGACCCTCAACATGCCCCATCTGAGCTAACCTGCCTCACATGAGATTTAATAAGCTGTTGTACCATTTTGCAGCAGGTGAGCAAGGTACACAAGTTTCACCTGGAGTATATAGGAGAACTAGCCCTGGGCCCCTCTGCCCTTTTAGACTTCGGACATCCCTGAGAAAGTCTACCTGCTGGTTCTTCAGCTATAGAGATCCCAACCATCACAAGATGCAGGTACAGTGGTTCCCGTCCACTTCGGTTCCCGGTGTTTTTGGTTCTCACCGCGTCTCACTGAGGGAAAAACTGCTTGGAACTCGGTGCCTGCTCGAGCTCGAAACGTTGGACGGATCATTTGCTCCTAACTTGACGCTTGCGTTTGTCTGTGAGAGGCAATCTGCACCCTGTGTCTGGAAGAGATAATGTGACCAGCCTGTGTCTGTAACAGCCAATGTGCCCAGCTTGTGTCTGTAAGAACTAAAGTGCCCAGACACTGTGCCTGTAAGAGCCAAAGTGTAGCCTCTGCCTATAAGAACCAAATTCCAAGCAATAACATCTCTCTTCCTTCTCCTCCTCTACATAAACACCATCCCATTGGGCCGTGTAGTTAAATTCTATGTAATTTAATCTAATTACTGTTTTTTTCTTTATGTCTGTTTAGTTTTAAGTTTTTGTATCCAAAAACAAGACCAACAGTTCAAAATAAAATGCTAAAAAATCTGGGGTCTGGTACGGATTCTTTTAATTTACATTGATTCCTATGGAAAATGCTTGTTTGGTTCTCATCCTGTTTGGTTCTCATCCTATCGTCCGGAACAGATTAAGTTTGAATAAAGTAAACTGGGTGCAATTTGCAAATTTCAAGGGTATAGACAAAATTCAAGATTAGTAGAAATACAAGTACATGTGCAATATAATACAAAGAGGAGACAAATGGGTCAGCTGTTTGGTACAAGAGTTGAGGTTCCTGCCCTCGACGAAATTACAATCTAAAAGATCAAGGCAGCTGATGCAAGTGGAGGTGACTGCGCATAGGTTGTGTGAGCAATTTGGCAACCAGTTTATGCATATAAATACATCTGATGTGGTTTAGTGAGTTTTTGAGATAGGAAAATAATCTGACAGAGAAAAGTAAGAAGTTCCACAGAGTACGTGCAGCTTGAAGGTGGGAGTGAGAGAGGGAAAGGATGGTCATTAACAAAGCTAACAGAGTTGTTTGGTGAGTATTTTGAGATGAGGGAAGACATACAAGGAGGTTCACTTTTATTAAGGGCTTTATATGTTAAGGTCAACATTTTATTCTGGAGACTATGGGAAGCCTTGGAGTGACTGACAGAGAGATACTGCAGACTTTGAGTGTGGTAGACGAGGCTAGCTGAGGTGTTCATTATGTATTGGGGTGGAGACAGATGGGTAATAATAATTAAGGCCGATAAGCAGTGAGTTGCAATAGTTGAGGAAAGATAATGGAATGGATTAGAAATGTAATTGTGTCTTGTGTAATATAATGAAATATATTGGAGACTTTTTAAGAGAAGAGAACATGATTTGATTATTGGTTGTATGTGAGGAATGAAAGAGCTCAAAGACAGCAGGCCTGAGGGAAGGAGTAATTATGGCATTTGAGGAGTGTAGTAGACGGTGGGTAGAATAGGAGTATAGTCTTTGAAACACTCAAACAACAATAACAAGCAACGTTTAATCTCAGACAAGACACCAATCTCAGTCCTTTAGCCTCTGTTTAGTTGAAATGCCTAGCTCAATGCCAAACAAATCAAAAGATATAGGTGTATAAGTGATGTGCATTCTACAGTGACACACATACATGAAAACACTGACACAGAAAGTAACTCACATACATGGAAATTATTCACACGCTTTGTGTCAGGAGTACCTATTCTGGTACGCCTCAGGGTAGGCCAAGGAATATCCCTCTTGTTGTTCCCTTTAATCCCCAGACCTGTAGTGACTCACAAATTGAGCAGGCCACAAGGGAGATTAAGAAGTCTGCTCCTTTGTATCATAACTCCTTTTGTAGTCACTGGCAGGTGATAGGGCTCATCAAAACAATGTTGAGACCTTTAAGGTCTGGCTGAGATCACACCAAGCTGCCAATTGTAAGACTTTGGTTTGCTTGTTTCACTGCTGCAGCTACTGGATCCTATATTGTGGCTACTACTGTTCCTGTCTTGCAGGTGTTCTGCCAAAACCAACTACTTTGCTCAATTGTCAGCATTCACCTCCACCTGTGTGCCAGTTTCTGCCTTCAGTTGCCAGTCTGCTGCTGTAGTCTGTTCAAAGCCTGCTTGTCTCTTAGAACTTGTCTATGCTTCTGCTTTTTGTTCCAGCACCTGGACTGATCCAAGAATTGGATTTTTTGATTTAAAGCAAAACACAACAAGATTTGCCAATCCTGTTTATCGTTCAGTTCATTAAATTCTTAAAGCAACTTCATCCCTGAAAGGTCTGAATTTCTGTTCAAAGTACCCAGTCTCCGACACTTTACATTTGAGAATGCAAGTACACACTTTGGTCCTTGGTCTTGTATGCCAGTTAGGAGGTAATAATGCAAACATGGAAACACCACTTTTTTTTCCATACACAAAAAAATTACATATAGAGTTATGCCCCAGGCTCAATCAAAGATAACCTGAATACACAAGCAGAAACATACTGCAATCCTATACTGTTGGTGGCACCCATAGAAAAGACTTCACCACCACTGGTCTAGTGTATGTCACCCATTACAAAGTAAAGTTTAAAAGTTTACAAAAAAAATATCAATTTACAAGAAGCACAGGTCAACAATGTAAAAAGACAATGCACAATTATAATACGTGTGCTGCAAATTGATCCTATAAGTCAATATGGCTGACTAAAAATAAAATAAGAAGCATATCAAATCCCTAACAAAGTAGAAAACTGCTTAGCAGTTACATATCAGTAATATCTCATCAGTACTCTAAAATAATTCTAAATTTAGAAAAAAATATTCTCCAAACAACTAAATTCCGAAAATGGAACATACAGTGAAAATACATAGCTCCTACATATTTTCTTCATGTGGTCAGTAAACCATAATGATTATTACCTAGGAGAAGGGAATCCCATTCACCTTCACACAGTAAGTGTCATAAAAAAATATGATACAGATCTGGAATTTAGTAAGGTTTACATTTTAGTGTTGCAGTTAGCAATCCTACCTTGCTGTTGTTTTCTATGCAGTGCTACAAATGCTGTATTAAGGGTCAATCCATAAAGTAATATACAGTGCCTTGCAAAAAGTATTCACCCCCCTTGGCATTTTTCGTGTTTTGTTGCCTCACAACCTTGAATTCTCTGCCATAAAGCCCAACTCTATGGAGCATATGGATTATTGTCGAACTATGTACAGATACTCCAGTCTCTGCTGTGGCACTCTGCAGCTCCTCCAGGGTTACCTTAGGTCTCTGCGCTGCCTTTCTGATTAATGCCCTCCTTGCCTGGTCCGAGAGTTTTGGTTGGCGGCCGTCTCTTGGCAGGTTTGCTGTTGTGCCATGTTCCTTCCATTTGGTTATGATTGATTTGATGGTGCTCCTGGGGGTCATCAAAGATTTGGATATTTTTTAATAACCTTACCCTGACTTGTACTTCTCAACAACATTGTCTCTTACTTGTTTGGAGAGTTCCTTGGTCTTCATGACAGTGTTTGGTTAGTGGTGCCTCTTGCTTAGGCGTTGCAGCCTCTAGGGCCTTTCAAAAAAGGTGTGTATATGTAATGACAGATCATGTGACACTTAGATTGCACACAGGTGGGCATCATTTCACTAATTATGTGACTTCTGAAGGTAACTGCTTTCACCAGTGCTTTTTATGAGCTTCATAAAAAAGGGTGTGAATACATACGCACATGCCAATTTTCTGTTTTTTATTTCTAAAGAATAGTTTTATGTTTATGTATATATGTTTCTCATTTCACTCCACCAACTTAGACTATTGTGTTCTGATCCATCACATAAAATTCTGATTAACAAAACATTGAACTTAAGGCTGTAATGTAACAAAGTAGGTAAAAAGTCAAGGGCGTGAATACTTTTGCAAGGCACTGTAAGTCTGGACTTTAAAGAAGAGCATATGTAATATACACATTTATATCTTGAATGTTCATTGGATAGAACATCCTATAAACCGATATAGACATCAGAAATGCACAAAGTTAAATTCTTACAATAACATGTCAAACAATTTGTAAATGATCCAAAGATATTGGCACAATCCATGCACAATTTTTTAATGACTTTGTGTCACGTTTCTTATGGAGGGAATCACATGTTAATTGGTAAGAAGCATTATATGGCGACATCAAGCTGATGTTAAGCCCTTGATGCAGTGACCATAGGAGCCTAAGGCAGCTTGTTTATGGAAATGTTTTAGCATGGCTGCCATGAGATACCACATGCTGGACAAATTTCAATTCAGTTCACAGAACTGCTGTTACTGCAGTGACCTTGTCATCATGTTGTTGGTGCCTCCTGTTGTCACGCCTTATCCATCCCAGCTCCTGGAACAGCTGTCTCTGTAACCACTCCACCTCCAGGATGCACCTGGTTATCTCCTGTTGATGCAGCTGGATTTGTTCCTCCAGCTCCAATATGTGAGATGGTGTGTCACGACCCAGATTTAAGAGCTTCGTACATCCCTAATTTTCCTACTGTAGCTTATAGGAGCAATCTGCAGGTTGTGACTTTATTCATCTCAGCACCAGCAATTCAGGCCATCAGTTATGGAGAGACAGGAGAAATTGCATCACACCTTTTTTTTAGTTCAGCGCAGACTGCCCACCTTTATTATTCTTCAGACACATTTTAACAGTCCCAAAATAAACCATCCCCTCAGTTCTTGTCCATCCTCTTGGGCCAGAAAGGCTTGTTTCATCTCCCCACACATACCTTCCTCCCAGTCAGATGGGTCTGAATTTCTAATTTGACTTCCTCACCCCGTCACAAGCCATAACCACCTCCTCCCATCGCCAGATACTCAAGAGCTGGGGTCATCTGGCTAGGTCACTGATATCCCAGGCATGTGTTCATCCTCAGGCCTGCAATGGGGCAGAGGGCATTTCAACCTCCAGGTCAGAGGTCAGATGCCTGGCAAATTACTAACTATGTGGTTTTAAAAGTATTATTTGCTTATATGTATTATTGGGGAATATAATTTACAAACCTATTTCACAAACTACAATAACAGAAAATAAATGCTTGAATTAAACAAGCAAGAAGATATTCATATTAGTCGCTTTTAACATTCCATTGAATGTCCATTTTGAAAGCCTTGATGTTATCAATGAGATATGTAAGAGTCCCAAATAACAGTGGTACTTGTTAGGGTGCAGGGGAGCCACAAAATCAGTCATGACATGGTGGGTATAATGGAGTGGTTAATGCTTCCGGGCACGACACTGCTCGTGGTGCTGTAGGTACAAACGCTGTAGCCGAGACCCATGGTCCTCCCAACATTAGTGGGTTGGAGGGGGGGCTATCTTTGAGAGGAGGGTGGCTGTAGGGTTGAAGTCTACATTATAGCATAGGAGATGCAAGATACTCCATGGCCCAGATTAATTCATCCCCCTCCTCCTGTCCTATTTCTCCTGTGATGGTGATTGCTACTGTAGAATACTAATATCTTATATTTATTTTCTAATTCCCCTAAGGTAACTAAAATCAGTGTTTGTATGTAGTTTTCAATTGTGGGTTTCATAGGCAAAAATTAGGAGACATCCTGATATTATCAATACCAGACAGCTATAGATAACATGGGTCTTGGGTTTGACATTTTGTATGTTGTCATCTTGCCTATCTATTGTTCGATCCATTGTTTTGTGAATGCATGGATTTGTCTCACTGGATTTGTCTCATTGTGCAGCTACAGCATGTTTTAATATTGCTGTTTGATGTAGGCAATATTAGTGAGTAGCTGTGTATGTTTTGTCAACATTATTGATGATGGGATAGTATGATAGTATGGAGCACATATTCACCTTGCATAGTCTGGGGCCAGGTCCATGTCTAGCAAGCCAGGTATACCAACAATGTTGGCTATGGACGTTCTAGTAATCATGAGATTCTCCCATCTGTTATACTCTATTACAGCTGGGGGGATGACTACTTGTGGCTCTTGCCCTGGCAGCTTCCTCAGTCATCTGCTTCTTGACCATGGCCCAGCAGTGATAATAGCAGGGCTTCATGCTCCTGATATCCCTAACACGAACTCCCATAGTGCTGACCTCTGCTGCAAGCTCTCTCCAAATCCTTGCTTTCTGGTCAGCTGGGAGGAAATGCAACAGTTCGTGAAAGGCGTTTATGAGGACAATAGCACCTTCTGTTTCTTATCAGCCTTGTGACTCCCTAATTGTGCCTGTGGATCCTGACCTCCCTCTGCCGTCCCTGAGGCCTGGTGCAAAACTCTGAGGTATCACCCACTGACCTTACTGCTGTTGTGTCTGCACTGAGGGCAACTATGGTTCCCTCTACTCTCTTCTTCCCATCTCCTCATTTCTCCCCTTCACTGCTCCCCCCCCCTGATCTATCATTCATCACTCCTCTCTTCTCCCCCTACTTTTCACTTATCGTGCATGCCCTCCCCTCTTCTTTGCTTCACCAATCCTCTTTCCTCCCCCTCACCATGCCTCTACCTTATCTTCCTTCTTTGATTTTATGTGACATATCATCCACCTTTTAGTAAGGACACATCTGGTAGCTAGGAATATATTTTTTATTAAGAACTTAAGTGCAATAGGTGTAAATTGAGCTTGGATACACAGTATGATTACAATTTTATGCCCGGGCCTGGTGCAGCCTGTACCTTCCTACATAAGTGAATTAACTTCATCCAAGAGAGAGGATAAGGCGTGTTTGAGAGATTGCACATTGTTGCAGTATCTGAAGAAGATACAGTAAATATCACAGTGGTTCAGGTGTTAAAGGCATATCCAAGTTTCCTGGGTTATTAGATTTTTGCACTCTTCATGCATAAAATAATAATTTATGTATGCAGCACATTTCAAAAAACATTTTATTTTTATTAATATCTAAAAATCCCTCTAATGATTATGTAGACACCCCCAGGGGTGTCTACACAAGCCCCTGTTCCCATCCAATCAGCTTGCAGCATTAGGGAAGCAATGTATAACTCATTACACACCTTCTGTGCCTTCCTCAGCCAATAGGACAGCACTTATGTCAGCCCTGAAGTCACTGCCGGGATGTCCTTCCTGCTGCAGTCTGCTCTCTGTGCTGCCCGCAGCCTTCACCACAGGCACACTACATATCCCAGGCTGAATTGCAGCACAAACAGGAACCACAGAGGTTTATTGAAATGTATCAGCAGCAGTGCTTTCTCCTGATTGACCAAAACAAATTTTGGAATTTCATGTTAATTTAGCCTAAGTTTGGAGGGGGTGTTAACCCTGATTTTCAACTGTCAGAAATTACAAGACATTTTGCTTACTTCATGGTACATGCTTAAAAGTTTATTTTGGTATTTTAAAAAATGTTTTCATTCACTATTAATTCTCCTCTGTCAGATGCATTCAAAATCCAACAAACTTAGATATACCTTTAAGTACTACCTAGTTAGAATCTTACAGCCGTGCTAAGTGAACTTATAATTATACACACACATATATATAATTATATATATTCTCTCTTTATATATATATATATATATATATATATATATATATATATATATATATATATATATATACACACATATATATACATATAATAGTTGTCAAACTACGAATCGTCGTCACGCTTTGTGAGCTTGCAAAGCGAGGTTGCAAGAACTGCGAGGGGCCACATTTGCAGAAGGTGGAGGCTCCAACGTCGGCTGCCGCAAATGCGGACCGTCGCAAAGCGAGGGGCCGCATTTGCGGAGGTGGAGGCTCTACGGCGCCTCACAAGCGGTTACAAACACCCACATAAGCGGCACTTTAACAAAATAAATCTAACACGCAATCACTAAATACGGACTTACACAAAAAAATACGAACCGCAGGACTTAGGACGCAAAATTTTCGGACTTAGCCTACAAAAACACGAGCGAGACGTAGGACCTAGAAAAAACTATTACAAACTCGCAAAAATACGACCTTAACGGCCGAACCGCGCGCTGAAAACATTAAAAACTAAATAAATACACACAAAAAAAGACATAAAAAGCTTAGCCACAGCAAGGGGGCACCCAGGACCTCTGCAAGTGAAGTTACACCTCAATTTAAGTCCAAATTCCAGAGTTTAGACACACGAAAATCCCCTAAGTGAGAGAAAAAATGGCTGCCAAAAAAAACGAAAATGAGGCTACAGGCCCCTAAAGCCGCAAAACACCACCAAACACATACGGCTTTTCCAAAGAGCCGTACGAGGTAGAAGATACACGTTTAGCAAGGACGCTAAATCATCCACACCTGCGTACCACATACACATCCATTTTACAACACTAACTTACACAATGCAGAAGCCCCCAGCTACACTAACGGCTTCCTCTCGCGCACGCAGCCTATTTACACTACGTACTGCACACTGCACACATTTGCTGACACTTACACCTCAGCTCCACAACACTGCAAACCTACATTGTATGCTGCAAGAACATCAAAACAGATTGTCAGCTCTTCAGCACAATGCTTCCTGCATATATTACTTCCAAATAGGTAAAGTATATTCACTTATTAATTCTTTAATTAGCATACAAAAAGACATATACACAAAAACCAAAATCGCAAAAAACACAAAAGCCATTCACCGCGCGCCTCAGAACGAGCGCCAACGCTGCTCATAGCACACAAAGCCTTGCAATAAGCGCAAAAAGCAGATCAGCGCCGACCAAACAATAACAGCAAAAGCAGCTCTCAGAAAAAAAAAACAACAACCAACAGCCTCGCTATGAGCGCCAAAGGATCTCAGACCACCAAAAAAATTAATGTCTGTGGCAAACAGCATTACCTGCCTTAAAATTGTAAAGCCCTGTCATTTTTGACGGGCAAGTCGCTAGTTTATTTGCAACATGCCAACATATTCCGTAATGCTTTATAGGGGTAAGTACAAGTCAAGAAATCATTTTAACATATTGCAAAAGAATGTAGTGCCCTGTCATTGTGCTTAAAAATCAAACGTGTTTATATAATGCTTTCCCTAAAACGTCTCACAAGATTCAAAGCTTGCATACTCGGCCATCTTCTGACCCCTCCCCCCACCCCCTGAGCATCACCAGCTCCTGCTAATCTGCCTCCCTTGCCTGCAAGTCTTCTCTTTTTGCAGGGAATCCAAAATATATAGAGGGGACAGTCAAGGGGTCCAAGAGGGGCAGGTGTAGAGAGTTCCAAGGGAAATTTAAAAAGAATTGTATTGTACCGGTGCACGGTCTGTAGCTCCGCCCCTGGTCCCTACTCCAAAGAGCCTAAAGAGCCAAAATTACCCTATTGGTGATTATCTTATTTTGAGTTGCAGGAGGTCTTGTAGTGTGCAACAGAAGCTGTGTGTCTGTACACCCAACTCACATGCACGCTTCTAAAGAATTAGACCCACTTGGCTTCCTATGGGCCTGAATTATGAACCATACACATTTAACTATATCTTAACAACACTTATCAAAGAGGGAATCATTCCATAAAAACAAACATTTGGCATTCCTACAGCCATTGACGAAAAGCATTTCTCCACATTACAAAAGAGAAAGGAAGCACATTTATGGAAGTTAAACGATACTTAGTATTATTTTCCTTTATTTGTAAGGCTCTAACATATTCTGTAATGCTATATATGGGTTGTGCACAAGGCAAAAACAATTATAATACATTGCAAATGAATGAAGGGTCCTGTTACTGAGCTTAAAATAAAATATACATAGTTATAACACTTATGTACTACTTTAGAAGGGATAAAGAAGGCTACAGTGTTACTGTATCCACAGTACTATGATAGCCTTTCAAAAGAACCTGTTATAGATATTATCCGCAGCTAAGATTCGTCCCAAATGTCTTATCCTATAGGAAGTTATTTTTTAAACTTAAAAAAATACATTTAGCTTATTATCAAGTTTTTTAAAAGAGCATACTATAAAAATAACAATTTAATGGCTATTTAAGAATTGGAACATTTTAGTTGTAGCAGAGGAAAGCTTTTCTGTATTCAAGGTCCTACAAAACAGATTACAGTTGTGTCCCTAATGTGCTATTATTATACATTAGTTAGTGATTTAAAGGCTGTATCTCTTACTCTCTAAAACATTTTTCCCACTGTGTACATGTAATGAACGTGGAATTTTTTTATCCTTTAAACATCATACTAACACCCAGAGGTGGAGCTACTGCCGGTGCAATCCGTGCATGGCACCAAGGCCCCTGGCCTCTGAAGGGCCCCTGCGGACCTCCAGCAGGTCCCCTGTGACCTCTGCGAGTCCTCTGTAGCCCTGGTGGCCTGCGCAAGCCCCCTGTGTCCCCTCCCTGCGGATCCTCTGTGGCTACCCGTAGATCCTCGGTGTCCCCTCCCTGCAGGTCCTCTGTGGCCCCCTGTGTTCCCCTCAGCCTCCTGTGGCCCCTCATAGACCTCTGTGTCCTCCCTCAGCCCCCTGAGGCACCCCCGCGGGGCCCTGTGGCCTTCCCGGGACTCCCTCAGTGTTTAGTGGCTCCCTCAGTCCTTGTATGTCCCTATGGCCCCCGCAGATCACTGTGGCCCCCATATGGCCCCCCGGATCCCCCGTCCCCCCCCCCTCTGCCACCCCATGGGTTCCTGTGGCCCCAGGGCCCCCGCAAGAAATACAGTTATTACACTGTATTCTGGGAACCTTGGAAGGGACATGCAAATGTGCCCACAAAATCTTTGCTCTTGCAAACCATAACCATATTAAACATGGCTTCCCTTAAGCATATGCCCGCTGCATCCACCAGCTTTGAGCAAAGCCAGGGTTGGATTATACACGAGCTAGGTATCCCACCCACGTACAGCCATTTCAAGGTTACTGCCTATCATCAGTGTGGGGCCGGTTCCTTAGCTTGTGTGGTGGAAATTATGAGTAGGTAGTTCACCACAACAAGCATTTAATGTATGTTGGGCAAAAGAGCGATAGAAGCCTCCACCATACAGTAGTACAGTAAATAAATAGTACATTATATATATATATATATATATCACATATTACAGTTGTCAAACTGCGAGACGACGTCGCGCTTTGCGTGGTGCATTTGAGTTAGGCGATGAGCGCTGCAGGTGCTCATTGCTTGCGAGCCTCGCAAAGCGAGGCAAGCCATTATCGCGTAACACTTAGAAGATGAGCGATGCAGGCGCTCATTGGTGCGAGCTTCGTGAAGCAAGGCAAGCCGTTAATTTGTAGCACTTAGGCGATGAGGCGCTCATCGCCTGCCAGCCTCGCATAGCGAGGCGAGCTGTTAAGGCAATTAAACTTGCAGCACAAAGGCCTGCTCGCCTTGTGAAGGCAATTAAACACACAGGACAAAACACTTAGTAAACGCGCAATCGCAATAGCCTTCAAACACTTGACAGATGCGGGAGTTTTTTTTAAAAAAATGAGACGCGGGACATTAAAAAAAAAAAAAAAAAGAAGAGGTTAACGGCCGAACCGCGAACACCCAAAAAAATAAATAAAAATAAAAATAAATACAACAAAAATATCACTTACTGCACGGGGGAACGGGGAGGACGTCTGTGAGTGAGGTGTAACGTGAATTTAAGCTGATTTCGACGACATTCACCACACGAAAGTCGCCTAAGCGAGAAAAAAAATGGCCGTCGAAAAAAACGAAAACAAGGCTGCACAACCCTGGACAGCGCAAAACACTGACAAAAGCATAGTACTTTCACACAGGAACGAACGAATTACAAAATACACTATTACAAATGACAGAAAGTGCTGGCGAGTCGTGTAACACATTAATAACATTAGCAATCTCCACAATGGCGCTTTATGAGACGCAGGATTTTGGGAAAAAAATACGACATAGCAAAAATACGAGGTTAGCGGCCGAACCGCAAAACACATAAAACACAAACAAAATACAAATAAATACAACAAAAACATCACCCACAGCACGGGGGAACAGGCTGGACGTCTGTGAGTGAGGGGTAACGTGAATTTAAGCCGATTTCGACGACTTTCACCACACGAAAATCGCCTAAGCGAGAAAAAAATGGTTGGCGAAAAAAATTAAAACGAGGCTACAAGACCCCGGACCACGCAAAATACTGCCAAACGCGTAGCACTTTCACACAGGAAGGAACTAACTACAAAATACACTATTACAAATGACGGAAAATGCTTGCGAGCCGCGCAACACATTAATAATATTACCAATATCTACAATGGTGTTTTACACAACTACACCAACGGATTTCCCTCGCGCACACAAACAATTTAGAATGCACAGTTGGGATGTTCAATACACTTTATCATCAGAGCACCAACACTCACTGTACATTGTATGGTGCCGGAAAATATAAACAGATTGTTAGCTCTTTAGGCTATTGATAGCTGGATATATTAATTACAAATAGGTAAAGTATATTAATTTATTCAAGAACTAATTAATTATTAAGTAAATATAGATAAATATATATCTCTTTTTATAATGAGTTACCAAGGTGCCCTAGGAGCAAAAATAGACGAGACAAGAGGCTCGCCATGAGTGCCGAAGGCTCTCATGACGAGCCATGCGATGAGCACCAAAGGAGCTCAGCGCGAGGCTCACAATGAGCGCCAAAGGTCCTCACAGTACACTGTGTGTCAAACAGCATTCCCATGGCTTTAAATTCTATTGCCCCGTCATTTTTTACGGGCAAGTCGCTAGTATATAATATATACATACACACACCAATGGATAAAAAAGCACATACTTAACGGGACTCTGTCAGCCCAATAGAAATGTGATTACATTTTAAAGCACTTAAAAAAAATTGCTATACATTACACAAGCGTTTTTTCTCTACATTAAATAATTTCTAAAATATTTAGAATTATTTTTTTATTCCTGTATTTGAATGTGTGGCTCAGTATGCTAATGTGCTGCTCAGAGTACTTGATAAGGGTGCGAGAGGGGTCTGACTGCCAGATAACATTGGGGTCTTTCTTTTGGCCACTATAGAGACAGACAGACTATAATCCTAATTATCATATGAAAGCAGCTAATATGCATGAGCTGCTCATTTACATATACATCTAGTAACTCATTTTAGAAAGATAGGGATACCACGACATAGAGCCAGTTTTTCCTGCTTTTTAACAATAACCTTTAAAAAAAACGTTATTTTGCGGTGCCAGAGTACCTTTAATATCATTTGATCCTACCACTGCCCAGGATTTCTCGATCTCTCTGTGTATTTACCTTATTTCTGCTTTAGATTAATTGCATTCATTCTGACTGATCCACCTGTGCTCATGCAGAGAAATTCTGAAAACATGGCCCGCGTAGTACCTTGTTGATAAGAAGTCATCATATATATTTATACATTTTGTTGCTTAGTCCTGTAGACTCGCTGTGACCCTAGGGACCGCTGCACGCCAGGCACATCTTGTGTCTGGTGGTGCTAAGCCACAAGGTTATCTTGGCAAAGATACTGGAGTGGGTTGGCAGTTCCCTCTCTGCAATTTGTCTGACTTCTCTGCTATGACCTGCCCATCTTGGGTGACCCTACATAGTATAGCTCACAGCTTCACTGAGGTACACAAACCCCTTCACCACAAGCTAGCGATCCAGAAGAGGTTTTATATTTTCCACCCAACCACAACTTAATTTAGTATAATTACGGCACGTCTGTTTAAATGTACAACTGACTGTCTCTGTCTCACACAATCTCGGCAGTATGTGACAATTTAGAGGAAAAGCAAAAGAACTGGTGGATTTGTTGTCTACTGTCATCCCTCTAAGTCAGTGTCGCCATCTGCTCTCTGTTTAACGTTTAGAAACTAAGAGGAGGTGAGGAATAAACAAACCCAAGCATAGGAGGAGATTCATTCTCCCAGCACCAGCAGATGGCTCCCATCTCCTGCCCAGAACACGGCTAATATGTATCAGTGATTTGCAGGGCTGCATATGGCGTTTTGGACAAAACAATATTTATTTTTCCTGTTTCCGTGCAACAGTTTTTAGACATATTACTGTGGGGGCTGATCAAAAAAATTTAATGAGAATTTATAATTACAAAAAGTTTTAGGATTGAGCAATATTAAATCTTAATTTATATATATCTCCAGAGGTTAGGATTCGGTGCTTCCACGATGCAATCTGGGTTCAATTACAGTCAGGGAACCAAGAAGTCACACCACCCTGAAGCCATGCAGGGTTGGGCCTGGTCAGTACGTGGATGGGAGACCGCCAAGGAAGCTGTATGTTGTGGCCCATTGGAGAAGGAACTGGCAACCCACTCCAGTATCTCTGCCATGAATACCAGGTGGATCAGCATGACCATGGACATAATGATGTGCCTGGTGTATCACAGTCTGAAGTGGTGGTGTGTGCCTCTCATACATGTGCATAGGTGTAGGTAGTGTGTGCCTCCCATACCTGTGGCTAGGTGTAGGTGGTGTGTGTGCCTCCCATACCTGTGGCTAGGTGTAGGTGGTGTGTGTGCCTCCCATACCAGTGGCTAGGTGTAGGTGGTGTGTGTCTCTCAAACGTGTGGCTAGGTGTAGGTGGTGTGTGTGCCTCTCATACCTTTGGCTTGGTGTAGGTGGTGTGTGTGCCTCCCATACCTTTGGCTAGGTGTAGGTGGTGTGTGTGCCTTCCATACCTTTGGCGAGGTTTAGGTGGTGTGTCTGCCACCCATACCTGTGGCTAGGTTTAGGTGGTGTGTCTGCTATTCATACCTGTGGCTAGGTGTAGGTGGTGTATCTGCCTCCCATACCTGTGGCTAGGTGTAGGTGGTGTATCTGCCTCCCATACCTGTGGCTAGGTGTAGGTGGTGTGTGTGCCCCCCATACCTGTGGCTAGGTGTAGGTGGTGTGTCTGCCTCCCATACCTGTGGCTAGGTGTAGGTGGTGTGTGTGCCTCCCATACCTGTGGCTAGGTGTAGGTGGTGTGTCTGCCACCCATACCCGTGGCTAGGTTTAGGTGGTGTGTCTGCCATTCATACCTGTGGCTAGGTGTAGGTGGTGTATCTGCCTCCCATACCTGTGGCTAGGTGTAGGTGGTGTGTGTGCCCCCCATACCTGTGGCTAGGTGTCGGTGGGGTGTGTGCCTCCCATACCTGTGGAGAGGTGTAGGTGGTGTGTGTGCCTCCCATACCAGTGGCTAGGTGTAGGTGGTGTGTGTCTCTCAAACGTGTGGCTAGGTGTAGGTGGTGTGTGTGCCTCTCATACCTTTGGCTTGGTGTAGGTGGTGTGTGTGCCTCCCATACCTTTGGCTAGGTGTAGGTGGTGTGTGTGCCTTCCATACCTTTGGCAAGGTTTAGGTGGTGTGTCTGCCACCCATACCTGTGGCTAGGTTTAGGTGGTGTGTCTGCTATTCATACCTGTGGCTAGGTGTAGGTGGTGTATCTGCCTCCCATACCTGTGGCTAGGTGTAGGTGGTGTATCTGCCTCCCATACCTGTGGCTAGGTGTAGGTGGTGTGTGTGCCCCCCATACCTGTGGCTAGGTGTAGGTGGTGTATCTGCCTCCCATACCTGTGGCTAGGTGTAGGTGGTGTGTGTGCCCCCCATACCTGTGGCTAGCTGTCGGTGGGGTGTGTGCCTCCCATACCTGTGGCTAGGTGTAGGTGGTGTATCTGCCTCCCATACCTGTGGCTAGGTGTAGGTGGTGTGTGTGCCCCCCATACCTGTGGCTAGGTGTCGGTGGGGTGTGTGCCTCCCATACCTGTGGCTAGGTGTCGGTGGGGTGTGTGCCTCCCATACCTTTGGCTAGGTGTAGGTGGTGTGTGTGCCTTCCATACCTTTGGCAAGGTTTAGGTGGTGTGTCTGCCACCCATACCTGTGGCTAGGTTTAGGTGGTGTGTCTGCTATTCATACCTGTGGCTAGGTGTAGGTGGTGTGTCTGCTATTCATACCTGTGGCTAGGTGTAGGTGGTGTATCTGCCTCCCATACCTGTGGCTAGGTGTAGGTGGTGTGTCTGCCTCCCATACCTGTGGCTAGGTGTAGGTGGTGTGTGTGCCCCCCATACCTGTGGCTAGGTGTAGGTGGTGTATCTGCCTCCCATACCTGTGGCTAGGTGTAGGTGGTGTGTGTGCCCCCCATACCTGTGGCTAGCTGTCGGTGGGGTGTGTGCCTCCCATACCTGTGGCTAGGTGTAGGTGGTGTATCTGCCTCCCATACCTGTGGCTAGGTGTAGGTGGTGTGTGTGCCCCCCATACCTGTGGCTAGGTGTAGGTGGTGTATCTGCCTCCCATACCTGTGGCTAGGTGTAGGTGGTGTGTGTGCCTCCCATACCTGTGGCTAGGTGTCGGTGGGGTGTGTGCCTCCCATACCTGTGGCTAGGTGTAGGTGGTGTATCTGCCTCCCATACCTGTGGCTAGGTGTAGGTGGTGTGTGTGCCCCCCATACCTGTGGCTAGGTGTCGGTGGGGTGTGTGCCTCCCATACCTGTGGCTAGGTGTCGGTGGGGTGTGTGCCTCCCATACCTGTGGCTAGGTGTAGGTGGTGTATCTGCCTCCCATACCTGTGGCTAGGTGTAGGTGGTGTGTGTGCCCCCCATACCTGTGGCTAGGTGGTGTGTGTGCCCCCCATACCTGTGGCTAGGTGTCGGTGGTGTGTGTGCCCCCCATACCTGTGGCTAGGTTTTGGTGGGGTGTGTGCCTCCCATACCTGTGGCTAGGTGTAGATGGTGTGTGTCTCCCATACTCTCGCGAGCTTTGTGTAGGTGATGCCATGGGGTGGCACTCCTCCTGCACTGCTCACCTTAGCCCTGTAGGTGTGCAGCACTGTAAGGAGGAGGGCTTTGCTGCACACTGGGACAGTGTATGTGGGAACTGCAGTCAGGAAGGGAGCCAGAGAGCCGTGTTATCAGCTTCCCTCCTCCTATCTCCCACCCCACCCCCTCTCTGTCTCTTTAAGCCTCTCCCCTAGTAGTCAGTGCACGGGATTTGTCCGCCGGGTCCATTCCTTTCCTGCTATGAGTATCATGGAGCTCTGGTGCTATGAGCATGTACAGTGACATCAGCCCGCTCTCCTTCTCCATCGGGTCTGTACCAGCGGCTGCACCTTCTGCTTGTTGTTCTAGGCGGGTTTGTGCGGATCAGTGTGGGGGCTGCTGCTGTCTGGCACAGGCACAGAGAAGGACTCACAATGACAGAGGACAGCTCGGAGCTTCCCAAAGAGCTGATAGGTAAGATATGGGCTCCATGGCTTCTACCCATCATGGGCTGCTTCCATACTAGCATTCACTGATGAAGGTGACAGCACTGCTGGGGTGCCCTTCAGTGGGCAAGGGGTTAATTGTGTGGGCGTGGCCTTTCATAGTAAGCTGGATGCCTTATGTTTATGCCTGGACTGCATGGGGTTAGTATAGAGTATGGGGGTGTATGGGATTCGGGCTGGTGGATCTTGTGTGTCTATGTATACCTGTATTGTTGTTCACTCATGCCTGATTTTCCATGACCCCATGGACCGCAGTTGCCATTTTCTTCTCCAATGGACCGCTATTTGTCTGACCTCTCCACTATGACCTGCCCATCTTGGGTGTCCCTACATAGTATAACTCACCATGACAAGGCGATCCAGAAGGGGATATGTGTGTGTGTGTATATATATATATATATATATATATATATATGTATATATATATATATATATATATATATATATATATATATATATATATATATTACACTAGTTACTTGCCCTTCATCAATGACGGGTTAAAAATTGTAAGGGTAGCAATGCTGTTTGGCACACAATGTGAGG
This sequence comes from Discoglossus pictus, assembly GCA_027410445.1. Classification (NCBI taxonomy): domain Eukaryota; kingdom Metazoa; phylum Chordata; class Amphibia; order Anura; family Alytidae; genus Discoglossus; species Discoglossus pictus. Next base: position 157,983,300 of record CM050166.1, on the reverse strand, counting down.
CTTTTGCTCCTCTGAACACCTTTCGTTCTCATCGCGTGGCTTGCGATGATCGCTTTTGGCGCTCATTGCAAGTCTCTCCCGCTCACGGAGCTCATTGTGAGCCCCATGATCAGTGGCTTTGGCGCTGATCTTGTGACTCACAGTTTGCTCGTTCGGCGCTCATTGCGAGCCTTTCCTCTCGTCTACTGTATGCGCCGCTCATTGCAAGCCTCTCCCGCAGCTCATCATGAGCCCCACGATCAGTGGCTTTGGCGCTGATCTTGTGACTCCAAGTGAGTGTGTTTGGCGCTCATTGCGAGCCTTTCCTCTTGTCTACTGTATGCGCCGCTCATTGCAGGTTTCGTTTAGTGCTTGGGAATGCCATGTGTATCTTTCCACCATCTCCTCCCTGTCCCTTCCCTGTGTGTTCTTCCTCTGTGTGTCAGCTGAATACGTGTTATGTCAGTTTACGTGTTACGTCCCGCATGCCTGGCGTTGTTGGTGTAAGTGTTACTGTGTTTGCCGGCGTGTATTTTCTAAGTTCCGCGTGCCTGGCTTTGCTCAGCCTTGTTTTTGTCCAGTTTCAGAATTTTTTAAGTTTTTCGTCCGCCATTTTTTCCCTCGCTTAGCTCATTTTTGGATTCACGAAAACCCACAAATATGGCTCCAAATCGCTTGCAACCTCCCTCACAGGCTTCCTGGCTCTCTCCCTGAGCTGTCTGTGAGTGTGTTTATAATATCATCTGTTAAATGTATTTTTTTGTTTTGAGAGTTTTTTGCTTGGCTCGCAGTTGCTACCGTCACAATGCAGCCTAGGTCCTGCGTCGTACACGCCTCGCTCGCAAAGTGTGACCAGCATCGTAAGCGTTTCCAACACTGACAACTATATATGTGATTTTATTTTATATATATATATATATATATATATATATATATATATATATATATATATATATATATATACATATACATTCGTGTGTAAGCTGAGTGTGCTATAGTCTATTACGGTATATAGATTATCACTATAATAGTTGTGAGCATACGAGTTGTTGCTAACTCGTGCAGGCTCGCGTAGCTGCCCGCGGCCCTTGCAAACTTTACGTCGTAACGCAAACAAAATACGAGACACATTACGACCTCGCAAAAAACGTCCGCAACACGCGCACATCAAAACATCAAAAATCCAACAAATACACACAACAAATACATAAAAAGCTTACCTACAGCAAGAGGGAGCATCCAGGACCTCGAAAACTAAAGTTACACCTCAATTTAAATAAAATTAAAGCAGTTTAGACACTAAAAAATTCTCTAAGCGAGAGAAAAAATGGCCGCCAAAAAAAAAAAAAAAAAAAAACGAAAACGAGGCTACAGCAGTCTAAAGACTCAAAACACCACCAAACACCTACGTATTTGCCGAAAAACACCTACGAGATTAGAAAACAAGGACGCAATCCGCGCAACCCCAAAAACATTACAAATACAACAAATACACACAACAAACGCATAAAAAGGTTACTCACAGCAAGGGGTGCCACTGAGGACCTCTGCAAGTGAAGTTACACCTCCATTTAAGCACAAATATCGGAGTTTAGAGACCCGAAAATCACCTAAGCGACAGAAAAAATGTCCGCCAAACAAAACCAAAACGAGTCTAAAGGTCCATAAACACGCAAAACACCACCAAACACCTACGGATATTCCGAAAAACTTGCACGACATAGAAAACTAATATTATGAAAAACTCGCACGACATAGAAAACGAACGACGCTACATCAGCCACATTATATACACCAAACACCCTTAGCTCACTTACAATTTCATTGCCGTCATTTTTTGACGGGCACTTCGCTAGTTTTATATAATCCCTAGTAAAAATCATCTCTCTGTTTATTTCCAAGTATGATAACATTTGCTAAATAGTTTTCTCACAACAAACCTCCTGTCTATTATAAGCTGTTGAAAGCAGGTTATGTTTTCAGGCTTACTTGAAACCTTTCATTCTGCAATGATGGTCACATTGTATTCTGACGGGTTCTATTCATCCTCCCATCCATCATATATGTCCAAAGCACTTGTATGCAGCAACATGGTTCATGCAGATACATAGCAAAGTCATGTGTAGGGACATGTTTAATATCGAGAAATTACACTGTGTAATTGTTTTAAGACCATATGTGTTCTGCATATGGTATGTGAAAAAGTCTCTGGGTTCCCTCCATATATTATGTATATTTTTTTATTAAACTGGTTTCTATGATTCTTTGCAAAGATGTTTTCACATCTTTAACATCAAGACATTTACTAAGTTTTGAAGGCCAGTATAAAAATGGACATCAAAACAGAGACAAGCTGACCTAGTGATGAATGTGTTGGCTAAGCCTCACTCCAACTCTACATCATTAATGATGATCAGTTGCTTCATGGCAAACTTGGTCAATTTTCAGTCTCCATGCATATAAACAATCTACTTGTTACAATGGAAAGTCGTTGCAGTCTACCCAACTAGAAAGGTTTAAATAATGCTATATTCAGTGCTATATAATGATTTACTTTAAGTACTCCAGTCACAGTATTGTACACACTGAAAAATAAACTAATCTCCATTGGAAATGAGGTTAAAGGTTCTAGACTCATCACATATATAGTTGTGAGCATGCGGGTCGTTGCTAACTCTGCGGGCTTGCATAGCAACTGCACTGGTGATGAGCGCCATAGCGCCTACGACCCCCTACGACTTTCGGCCCGCAAATGCGGACCCTCACGAAGCGAGGGGCCGCATTTACGGAGGTGGAGGCTCCCACGTCGGCTGCAATGAGCCGCAGGCGGGACTTACACCGCAAAATTTACGGACTTACCATCCCAAAATACGAGCCGCGGGACTTAGAAAAAAAACATTACGACCTTGCAAAAATATGACCTTAACGCCCGAACCGCGTTCACATAAAAACATTCAAAATACAATAAATACACTCAACAAATACACAACAGTGCAAACCTACATTATATGCTGCAGGAACAGCAAAACAGATTGTCAGCTCTTCAGCATAATGCTTCCTGCATATATTACTTCCAAGTTGGTAAAGTATATTCATGTATTAATTATTTCACTACCATACACAAACAAATACACACACAAAAAAACAATAAACACAACACGGCACGTCTCCACCAAACAGCATTACCTGCCTTACAATTTTATTGCCGTAATTTTTTGACGGGCAATTCGCTAGTAATTCTAACATCCATCATAATCTTTATAAAACACTATATGAGTTTTTCAAACTATATAGTAAAAATTAAAACAATCTGTTCATTTCAAAGAAAAATTACATGTTATAACCATTATAACATAATGTACTTCACACCATTTCACCAGTTTTATTTACTACTAGGAACTTGCCCGTGAAAAATGACAGGAAAAAAAATTGTAAGGCTGGCAATGCTGTTTGCAATGTTCGTTGTTAGTGTTACTGTTTTCGCCGTTGTGTATTTTCTAAGTTCTGCGTGCCTGATCTTGCAGAGCCCCGTTTTAATCCTGTTTCAGAATCTTTACGTTTTTTTGTCCGCCATTTTCTGCCTCACTTAGCCCATTTTTGTAAAAAAAAAAATCAAAATATGGCTGAAATTAGTTTGCTACTTCACTCCTAGGCTTCCTGGCTCTCCCCTTGTGCTGTGTGTGAGTGTGTTTATCTTCTTTTTAAGTATTTTGTTTGTTTTTTGAGTTACGCGTTTGAACGAACTGCGTGCTTCGCAAGGCTCACAGTGCAATGAGCGCCTTTTGGCACTCATTGCAGCTTAAGTCATGCTTGCAACAACGGCTTGCCTAACTTCGCGAGGCTCGCAGTTGTGCCCCTCGCTGTGTGAGGAACGCAAAAGCGTGACCAACATCACAAACGTTCCCCACACTGACAGCTACATATGTGATAGAGTATTATGCTATAGTGTCACTTGTTTATGTTGTGTTCTTTGCAGTAAATCCAGACCTAAATTGGAAGTACAGCTGTATAGCTATAGTTAATGCTCAATCTCTGTCTTGATCGTCATATTATCGGGCACTTCATTATGTAAACAGCTTCCGAGGATTGATGGTTGGTCAGGCCTATAAGGTTCTTACTCCATCAGGAAAAATGAGTAATAATCATGTTGGAAACAACAAAAATGAGTAGATGCATCTAGAACATGAGGGAATGGACAGCTTTCTATCCGTTTGGCTGAGGTGCTTCATCTTTTACATTATTATCAACATATCATGATGGAAATGAGTGGAATGTGTCAGTGGAGGCCATGTATGTTTTGACAAATATAAAAAGAAAGGAAATACAATTTGCATTATCAATCCATAGCATACAATAGCGTTTTTAACTAGAAAATCATATTTATTAATGTATAACATGTTTATTCACAATAGGAAAATCGTACACAAGTTTGCTAATGTGTTGGAATAAGCATTGGTATAGTATCCTAACAGTCAGGTTTCCAAGTGTCTCAAGTTATCTCTTGTATGTCGACTGTCCAAGGTTCTTATTTTGCAACTTAGATATAAGATTTAACTAATAAAGGGTGTTGTAAAGAATATTTAAAGTAACATGTGGGTCAGTTTAGAGATGGCAGTGCCCTATGGATGCAAAAAAATGTTCATAACTAATATCTATTCAACAAGGGTCCTGTCAGATGTGTTTTTCATCCACAGTAGCTGATTGTTTCCTCATGTTGTGCAATAGCAAATAATCTTTGCCCCACTCAAAATGTTGTATATATTTAATTTTAAATTATTTTTCTTTCTTTCCCTTGTGAAACCTAGTAAGGCTAGTTCCTCCCTTTAACTTAGTTATGACCAATATGATGGAAAGCCTAATTGAAGAGAAGCATCTCTATCTCTAAATTCTCATGCATAGAGGGCCATGGAAGTTCAAGATAAGTTGAAGAAAAGACCATACCTGCAAATCTAGTGATCAAAGAGGATTACAGTTTACTGAACAAGGGCAGTCTATTTTCTTCTATTAACATCATCAATTTGTACGACGTATCTGAATTTTAGAAATTTACTGTGCACACTTAATATATATACTGCAGAACATGGTGGAAACAACCAGAGAGAATTCAAAGAAAGCAAAAGGGACGTTTTCAGACTAAAATATAGGACTTGACCCTTAAAAGGGGGTCATTTTTAGGTCCTGGAGGGAAAGAAGGGATTATCCCTTTCCCTTTATAAGGAAATTTAGTTATAGCTATAGAATAAGGATATCCAAGTTGGGTCCTACTGGGCCGCACACAGGCCTGGATTTCCTTTCTGGGCACAGGGGAGTCAATCAGCATGACTGAAGAAGTGATTGACTTACCTGTGCGCAGCAGGGATATCTTTAAATTGAGCGTGCTCTGCCCCAGATCTAATTAACTTGGATAAAATCATCTGTAGGTTTATCTAAAATGAATGTTCATAGACTGTAGTGTATATTTCTTCTAGCAAAACCTGTTCATATATGTATACAGAGCAATGTTATCTCACCAGATTATTTTAACCATGCTTACACTTCCGTATTCAGGATCTTTCTCTATTTTGTAGGGATCTCCTTTTTAACCTTTCTGGTCTTCACTCTTTATCAGTAAAGTACTAATAGCTTCCATATTGTAATTGTTCATGGCTGTGATATATTTGTGCTTCCAACTTGGCTACTTAGCAAAAGTGGAAGGCTCTTTGATTTATATGGATACCACCCCTATGACTGCCAAATTAAAAGGTATACAATAGTTGTTACGATATGCAAAATAATAAGAAAAAAAACCTATATCTTCGCCTCCACTACAAAACTAATCCTAACTTTTTTTTTTTTTTGCATATTATGTACTCAAGAGCAGACTTTTCATTCAGACTGCTGCATATTCATCCAAGCTTTTGGCCAATTTCAAGTCTTTGAGATTTGTGTATATTTTTGTTTTTCTTATTTACTAAAACTTGTCTGTTATATTTTTAGAAAGCATCAGGGATGTCATTGGGAGAAAAATTAAGATTGCAGTGCGGAAGAAGGTAAAACTTGAGGTTAAGGGAGATAAAGTCGAGAACAAGGTTCTGGTAAGTAATCTCAACCCTTATTAAAAAACTAATAGTACTTTCATTCAGTTATATCTGTGTGATTTTATTTATTTATATATATATATATATATATATATATATATATATATAATATGCTATCAATACGTCAAGTTGTAGGGACTTAAGTGTTATATGCTATATACCTTACTGTAATAGATTAGCTATTGTCACATTATATTTCAAAATCTGTTTGAGCTTTTGGGCATCTTGAATAAAACTATAAAATATTTACACCTTATACTCTAAAAGCTGTGCTTACAGATTTCTATTTTAAAACCTTGTAGATATATAGGTTGACCTGTTTGGCTATTAATAGGTTGATAAATATTCTGCCTGATTTGACTGTTTGGGGTTTCTAAAAACATTTTATGTAGGTAATACCCATTGCAGCCATGCAATGCTTAGTAAATCTCCGCATATGACTCTTGATAAAGACTGTGATTTCAGTAAGAAAATGACCACTTCATAGGCCAGTTGTGATCTTTTTTCATGCTCTATTTGTTCAGAATAGTAAAAGAGTATGTGTCTGTGTCCCCTTAAAAGCACTTAATTTGAATATGAACTTGAAAAACCTGTTCCTGGACTCCGGTATTAATATAACAATTGAGCCGCAATGTTTTGATCTTGAACAGGTTAGACTGAAGATCATTTTCCAGTTACAGATGGTTTGAGGTGATCCTGATTCTCTCAGGAGTGCTGTAATGTCAAAACTATAAACCAATGCTGACAACCTAACACAGCTCTTAGCCTTAGACCTTGAACATCATGTTAAGTAAATATTTTAAGGGCCCAGTAGTTTTGAATATAATTTTGTCTGCTTTTATCTCTGAGGAATGCTAAAAGCTAGAAAGTAACTTACTTTTATAAGATGTTATTGTACGTTTTGCTAATAGAAACCATCCAGTTTTCAACATATTTAAGTGGTGGTATATTTACTTGAAAATGTTAGATATTACATTCACAACCAGATCACTGTGTAATATTTATATCTCTCCAATACCTGGGCTATAGTAGGACATGGACAACAATAAAAAATAGAGGTGCTTAATTGGAGAACAAACTAATCTTAATAGGTTAGTTCTATGGATATGATAATCCTGTTTTAGCACACTTGTGCCCTTTTACAGGGATAAATTCTCTGTAGTATTTAAGTCTGGTCTCAATTACTAGAGAGATCCAGCCCGAAACACAAGTCAATTCTACCATGAACAGGAGAAATAGCAAACCCCCAGAAACACGTTTCTGCCTTAGTTGAGCCTCATCAGTGAGGTGAAGCTGAACTCCCTAAGGCACAGTGAGCAAGGAGTCCATGCAATTATAATCGAGCATAACATTTAGTGGATTGAAACGTGTGCTTTCTCAGATTTCTAGGTTTTGTAATCTTTATTTGTGGAAAATAATTTTTGCTGTCAACTGAATGTAGCGCTAACTAAAACCATCTTTGTTTTTCTTGAGGGATATTATACAAATAATGTCCAAAATAAAATAATGTAATCAATACAGTATGTTTGCTATATTATTTTAAAATACAGACCTTAGTTATTTCATTAAAGAGCCACGGTAATGATACCGTACTATAGTGTATGTTGTAGTTTTCACAAAATTAAACACGTATGAAAATAATCTAATCTTAGTTTGTCTAGGATTACAAACACTGGCAAAAAATCAGTAAAATTCCCCAGAAGCTCCAAGGGCATTGATGCAGCAAAAAATAGGCATTGCGACTTTCACTATATTCACAAAGTCATATTTTCTTGTAACCTTTAACACTTTTGTGAATCCTCACTATGTGAGGGTTTAGAGCAGTGATGGAGGTAATTTTGTCTGTGGGAGATTTTTTCAGTAATGTAACACACAAATTCAATGCAGTTCACTCGCAATATTATGTATCTCACTCAACATCCGTAAATTCTGTTTCTTCAGTAAAATACTAGTTGTAGAATTATGTGTCTACTCATAATGTTATTCCAAACCAGGCACTTTATTCAAATTACTAATGAGACACAGCTCTGGGAACCAATAGAAAATGAGAATGTCATGATATTGTATATGTAACTCCAATGAGTGAGAATAAGCACATATAAATGTGAGTAAGCATTTTGCGAGTAGTTAATTAAATTTGCAGATAGAGCTAGCCCTTCAACAGACAATGCATTAGGGGAGTCTATTTCTAATCCATATGGTTTTCCTGATATGATATTTATATTATTACTTATTTTTAACTTCCACGTGTGCCTATAGGAATGTTAGGAATCAAATTCTGATGAGTTTCCATGCAGTTTTATTGTTCTTTAGTAGCTTACGGTTTCTGCAAGCTCCATTTGTGAGTGATGTTTATTACCTGTATATTTTTCTTCAGATTTTTGAGATTACAAGTCATAAATAATTTGCAAGTGATCAGTAAAGTCTCAATAGAATACCTTTTTTTTTTTTGTGTGTGTGTGTGTAAAAGTAAGAAAGAGTCACTTGTAATATTACTGATGTCAAAAAATCAATGGGAAAGCTTGCCGTAATTTGCAGGTCTGGCTTGTCCGTAGTCATTAGGGGTAACTATTGTTTAATACAAATATATTTTTGAATTTCTTTCTGTGCTAACACTTGGATTGATGGATGGCGACTTCTGGTTGACCAAGATGATGTAGATGGAGTTTTGAGGTGGGTGGCTGCTGGGAACAAGGTGAAATCACTGGAAAGATAAGAGCAAAAATGGTGCATAGGGAAACCGAGAAGGCACCATCAGTAGCTCTGTGAACAATGTCATTGTCGAATGGCACAGTACCAAACCCACTACATCAAACACATCAGAGATGTGTATGTGTGTAATATATATATATATATATATATATATATATATATATATATATATATATATATATATATATATATATATAATTACACAAACACTAGGGCTCCTCAAACAAATAGATTGAACACAACTGCCTGAACTTCTGTGTGTATGAGCTAACCATAGGGTATAATAATAATAATAATAAAGCACCAAAATATTACATAGCACCATCCAGGGTTAAGTTCCAGGCAAAGACAATTAAAATATTAACAAGCTGCAAAGAATAGAGGGCCCTGTCTTTGGGCCTCATTCTATTAGCGGCCGCAGCCGTTGCGGGGCCGCAAGGACCAGCCGCAAGCTATTCTGCTATTCTATTCCCTTACGGCCGGAGGCTCCGGCAGGCTTGCGGCCGGTGCCTTGCTATCTCTTGCGGCCGCTCGCGCCAGAGGAAAGCCTTTGATCTAAAACGTCCGCAAGAGTTTCGGCCGTAAGAAATTCCTATTTGCAATTCAATTGCTCCGGGAAACCTCTCTGCAAGGCTAAAAACGAGCCGCTGCTTACTTGCAGGAAAGAGGTCCCGCTAGCACCAATTAAGCACATAAAATAGCTCAAATAAAGCCATCCTGCACTTTGAGAAGACTATAAAGGGATTTTAGGTGTTAGAAAGAATAGCACATAATTATCCGATACTCAAATCCGTAAAATATTTTATTTTTAATATCCGTAAAATATCCATGTAAAAAGTCCAGAGTGCTTGGAGCACCTCAGACCCGCCCACGCCGCAGCCGGAAAATAAACAGGTAATTTGAACTCGGGTTTGGGCTGATGTGCAAGCTTGAGAGTGGGTTACTTTTAATCCTCATGTCCCCCAATATGATCCCTAGCATTTACAGAGCTGTACAGTGCAGGCTTGAATTTATTTTTGCGTTTTTAGATTTCTGCGCTTACGGCCGGTTCCAAGATATGCGGCCGGCCGTAAGATGAGATCCTTGCGGGGCCGTATAATAGAATCGCGAGTAACAGAACCCCCGCAAGGAATCGCAGCCTTACGGCCGATTTATGGCCGATAATAGAATGAGGCCCCTTGAGTTTAGCATCCAGTGTCCATAGTTCTTCCTCCGAAGCACCATGCAAGATTGTAAGTTTGCAAGTTTTCAATCTTGGCTTGTGCAGCTAGGACTTAATAGAAAAACAATTAAGTAAATAACAATGTATTGGGAAGGAAAATAAGTAATACGCATTTGGCATATACATTTTCTTAGAAAAAGTATTTCAAAAAGATATTCTTGCATTATACTAATTTAATGGCCTTTTTTCTTAATGATAGCGTTTAAAAAGGGAAATGATCCTTTAAGATCAAATAGTGCAGGTAATTTAGTTGAATATTATATAGAATTATCTATTATTCTTTGTGTCTGTACGCTCCAGGTATATAGTCTTTTTCTTCCTTATGTAACAAGTAGTCTAACTGGTTTTGCAAACTATTATTTAAAGCTTCTTTAATTATATCAAGGCGCACATTTACTTCAACTTATAAAGGGCTTAAAGGAACTTTGTATTGTTCCAAATCCCCTGAAGTCAGTAAAAAACTATAAAAATAGAAGAACAAAGGTACTTAAGATTTTTTTAAGATAAAAAACAGTATTGGCCTTTCAGCCTATCAAGGAAATTCATGGGAAAAACATTCTAGGAAATAATGTGAGCGTTGGGATTCACATGGAACGGCAGGGGAGGGGAAATGTTTACAAAATCTTAAAGCCATTGTTTTACGATATGGATTCATCTATATATATATATTTTTTTTTTGCTGTGTGTTAACAACTATTGGATTCTGCCTATTTGTTAGTAGTTATGTGGACACAGGATATACCAGGCAGCCAGATAACCTTTGAGAAAAATAGTCTTTTAATCCACCAACACAGATTGTAAGCGTTATAAACGTGAAGGTATTGTTTATCTGTCACATCTATCTGTGCATAGTCTTACAATATCAGATGTCATGTCCCTTTAAAGTAACATCATTTGTAAACCATTGGAACTATATTCTGTTTTATGGTTTACACTTACATTGTTGTGTATGTGAATTGCATTTCTATCTCGTGTGCTGTATTGTTTGTGAAATCTCAATTATAAATAGCTGATAAAAGTGTTGTTTTTGGTTTTTTTAGTTTGTTGAGACTGCAATCTTATTGTGTATTCTAGATCTAGATGTTCCACTTTTTATTTCAGCAATGGGTTCCATGCACGTATATTCACATTGAATGTACTTTAATGGAAATCATGTTGTGTCACAAAATCAATTTTGTTGTTTTTAAGGATAGCATGAAAAAGTGACTATATGTTGTGTTATGCATCTTTTGTAAAGTGAATCAGTCCTGGTAAATTCCTTATTGCTGTGTTTATACGCAAATGAGCATCTCACACGTATACATTCTCTGCCTTGATGTACTAATTAGGATTACAGTCTGCTTGTCTGTCTCTGTAATACCCTAAATAAAGACCTTCAATGTTATCTGATAATAAGGCCAATTTCCCGCCCTTATCAAGCATTCTGACCAGCACATTGACATACACCAGCCACAAGATCAAATATATATATACCGTATTTATCGGCCTATAACACGCTCTTTTTCTCCCTGAAATTAGGGGACAAATGATAGGTGCGTGTTATACGCCGATATTCCCTCCCCCCTCCTCATCCTCAACCTCCCTCCTCACTCTAAACCCCCACCGCATTCTAACCCCCCCTACTAGACCTAAACCCCTTAAATACCTCCCCCTCACTTACCTGCTTCTGCTCTGGCCTCCGCTCCTTGACCCGGTGACGTCACATGCGTGCCAGTGCGCCACGTCATTGGCATATACCGGGTGAGGATGATGAGGATGGAGGATGATGAGGATGGAGGAGGGAGGATGAGGAGGGGGGTTGAAAGTTCTTTATTTTAATTTTTTTCCCCCCTGAAATTCCCTTCTTAAAATGAGGTGCGTGTAATACACCGGTGCGTGTTATATGCCAATAAATACAGTATATATATATATATTTATTTTTTCCCAGAAATTATTTACTGTAGAGAAAATGTGCTAGCATAAGGTATAGCCATTTTTCAATGAAAATTGAAATCAATTTCCTGTTGGAGTCGCTTTTAAGATCTCACCTTGGTAAAAAGCAGGCATATTCTGTACTAAGTCCATGTGACTGACTACTGAATAGTTGCCCATCAGAACTGACATATAATAGTTTATTGCTTGGCGGAGACCCACCCATCACTCATTATGCAATATGACTTATATTTTCTAAACTTAAGAGCACTCTTTGGCTAGTGAGCCAGTTGTCTGCAGGGCCTACTTTTGTGTATGTTCTCTCCGTATTATTGCACCATTTTCATCCATTATATCTTAATGGTATCAGATGGAGGTAACCGGGAAAGCTGAATTGATTTTATAATTATAAAACAAAAATGGATGTTTTACTACAAGTTGTAATAAATAAAATTCAGTTACTGTTTAATTATCAGTGATGTCACTTTTTTTTTTATAGTTTGTTCCCTTTTTTACATATAAACTATTTTTTTTTTATACACCTAGAAAATTTATTTTTAACTGAACATTCTTTTACATTAAATGCATGATCTAGCCCGCCATCCGATTCCCACTGTAATGGGTAAATGGTATAAACCCTGTTGAATTAGTGTATTAATAAAAAAAAATGCCTTGTATTTTAAAACCACTAAAATCAACAAGTTGTCAACCATGATCTAAGCCACCCCTCACAGTCCACCAAATATATAAAGTTGTATCAGTGCTGCCACTGACATGTATATGATCAGTGTCGGCACTACAGTATGTTTCATTAATCATATTTAATTGTACACAGGCTTAAAATGCCACCTTTCAACATTCCCTTAAGTTATAAATGTATTACAGAACCATTTTTTATTGTTAAATCGTGTTTCGTTCATGCAGTACAGCCTTGATTAGTTCTAAGTAATATTTCTAACTTTTCAAGTTAGACCTGATAGCTCTGTGGGTTTTATAAGGTTGGATGTGTATTTGTAGCTTCAGGCAGTGCATAGTTACCATACCACTCACTGAATATGACTGCTAATGCTGCTCTGAAGCGCTTGTTACACAATTTGGTTTTTATGATTACTTTTAATTGGTAACTACAAAGTGTTCCTGCAGGTTGACTAACTGTGTGTATTAACCACAATGGTGATGTTATTTCTCTATTTGGTGTATACTGCATATTATTATCTGGGTCGTAACCTTTTCTCATTCTCCGGGTGTGACATGAAGCACATTTTCCATGTTCTAAACATGTGGCCGGTGGCTCCTGTGCTTCATATATCTACAGTGGCAGGCAACCGGTTTCACTTGAAATGCCACATATATTGTCCCCAAGTCATAAAAAGGACCACACAACGGTTTTTACACATTTGCGTTCTGCATAGCAAATAAAAAACAATAGAATTAGTACAATGTGTACCTCTGCATTACATTCAATTAGTCCAACAAAGACATTTATTCAAATGAGGATTTTTTTTATGGAACTTTATATGTATACAACACTTTTAAAAACAAAAATACATTGCAATAAAATGCTAATTAAAAACAAAAGTTTGATGACTGGCTTATTTTCAACATATAATGTGGGACGGTTAGTCAAAAAACAAAGAAGAAATGTAAAATATGAATGAGTCTTTAGAGGTGGATTAATTGGTAATAGGGATATAAATAACGAGGATAAAACAGTTGTAGAATGCGAGAGAGTCATTTTTAACAAAATGTAGCACCATTGGTTTGGCCACTCCACACCATGCTTGCTTCCAGACCATGCCTTATTTTATTGCCTTGATGTTTATTTGCCATTTCATTATGATACACTATATATTCAATATGATATATTCAATTCCCATTTTTATTCTTGTGTTCATTGAGGCTATTATTTATGTATGGATCAATAAATGGTTTGTATCACTCATAAAACTATGTGCAGTTCACACTGTGTTATAATTACAGAATTTAATGTCATGACATGGACAACATAAAACAAAAATAATTGTTTGTGTGTTGTGGGCATTTATGGGAGTTGCATTAAAAACACAAGTGAAGTTAAAAATGTAAGTAAGGGTAATGCTAAGCTGTCCTTTGCTAACTATTATCTTTTTTTTTTTTTTTTTGCAATATAGGGGAAGCTAACGTATCTAGTGCAATGGGAAGCTTGGTTAGGGAAAAACTGTGTTTTAATGTTTTTTTAAATTTGCAATGGTTTATTTACAGTGAAATATGAGCAAGCCCACATTTTGTGTATGTTAACTAGGAGTTCTGACTACAGTTTTTATGGCAGAGTTGCTTAATATTTGAAATCATGATTTTATGGCCTTCAGGCTAGGTCGGCTTGTGACTTAAGCCCTAGAGTAAACAATACATGCAAGCCTGAACAGATTGTAAATTCCATTAGGCTCACTAAGGAGAATTGCAAACAAGGACAAAAGAGCGAAACTGACTTAACAATAATATGTATAATAAATATCTAAATGTACACACAAAGAGCTGTTAAAATAATTTGGACCTGGTAATATATTATCACTTATTTTTACAGTTTCAACATATTATCACTGTCTGTAATTTGGTCATTTCCAATTCCGCTGATAAATAGAAGGTTGTGAGATTCAATTTAGCCTAAACTATAAGGGGAAATACAGAGATCATGTATGTCTACATACATTACAGTATAAACTAAAGCCTATAACGTCACAAATGTCAAGTATGTTATTTTGAAAAACTACTATCAAACTAGTTTTAGAAGTTACCATGATAAATACAAACTAAAATGAACACCGTGTTTGCTCAATTCTTCTTTTAGAAGACCTCCGCCATTTTTCTCGTTCGTATGAGGGAACCTTTGATGATTAAACCAGTTCAATATTGTATTGTAACAGTGCATGTCTTGTAGGCATGGACAGCCTATAGATATCTGTGAATATCATACTTCACAACTATCCCTCATTTGGAGGGACAGCCCCTCTAAGAACCTAATTCTTTTTTCTAGCCTTTTTTCTGTCCTTCTTTCTCCACTTCTTCCTGATGTTTTCTATAAAACTCTAAGAAAAAGATGCAAGCCTGGAGTGCCAATTCTGCATAACGTGTGTGTATGTATGTATATATATATATATATATATATATATATATATATATATATATATATATATATATATATATATATATATAATTATATGAGCACTATGCATGTATTAGGTGTGTGTACCACTAAAACTTACACAAAATGGAGGTAACACTACCTAATGATTTGCCATTTTTCAACAGTATAATCGCCCCTCTTTGGCATTTTGAAATGTTGGTAGGTATAGTATATCATTTCAGTTATTCCAGTAAGCATATTGTAAACATGGGGATTTGTTCCCTTTTTTTAAAGAGTATATACACTGCATGGAAGGATATATCCAGAGGGTCTTCTAGTTACCTGTCTCTTACTTTAAATGTTGTTGAAATAATGTTAGGTAATCAAAAACTCCAATTGAATGAGGACTTATAACAAGGTCAATTAATGTGAGATTTTAGTTTTTAGACTTTACTGCATGGGGCCTTTAGACAATCAAAGACTTTTGAAACCGATTGGTATTCTGCAATATAGTTGTGTTTAGCTACATGTTAATATTAGGAAGTAGGCCAATCTAAACTGTATTCATTAAGATGGTGCTCCAAATGTTAGTGAATAGTTAGCAAGGAAAATACATTTGTATAGTATGTGTAATACTGTCACTTTTTAAGTGTATTTTTTTGAAGATCTGATTTTGGAGTGGGTGTTAGACAAATATTAATGTTTAGTAAGAACTTATTCATCTTCCACCAAACCAAAATTACCTTGTTACATTTATTTTCAATGAGCAGATGTGAATATTTTAATCCATATTTATTGAAATTCTGTCTCTCTGGAGTTTTGCTAGCTGGTCCTGATGGTTGATGATACAATACATGGCATTTGTAATTCAAAAGGAAAACCTAATCTAAAATATGGTGCTGAATATTTCTACTGTATGCATAAACCTGTTCTATGTTGCATGTGAATGCTACAAGGTATTGTATTTTGAAGAAAGATTTAGCATTTTGATTGAGCATTGTATTAGGGAGTTCTGTATGTAAATTTTGTTGTTATTGTATGGAAAGTATCTTGTTGCAGTGTAAAATATTTGCAATCCGTGGACTCAAATTATTATTATTATTACGGTAACTAAATTGAATGCTATGTTTTGTTTTTTTAAAGGGAGGTGACAATCCTTTATTCACTGTAATTTAATGTTCTTCAAAATAGTATATTTTAATGTATGAACATTGGCCTTTTAAGACACAAGTGCAGAAATATGTTTCTATGTTTAGAGGGTTTTACATTTTATAAACTTAACATTGTATGAAATAATATAATAAAGAAGTAATAATTGTTAAATTGGATTGAAATGCAAATATTTGCTATTTAATGTCATATTTTTTTTACCTCCATTTCATGAAATCATTCCTCACCCTGTCTCACATTTACATTTTGTCAAACCAGTTATATTATAACACTAGCTGATCAAATACCGCACATTACGTCCTTTACCGCCGTTTTACCAAATCACTTGCATTGTATGTTATTAAATGACTTGTATCTCTCTGTCTCCTGACATAATCCAATTTAATACCCCCTTACCAACATCTCCTTAAGTTTATCTTTCTCCCCAACTGTTGTCCATTAGATCCCACACATCATGTCGCATTGTTACTTGGTCCATATGCGTATCTCACAAAATGTCATCACTTAAACTATATAATAATTCCTTTAAATCATTAACCTATCCATATAACAATTGTGACTTGTCACCCGAGTTCCTCTCAGGAGACATTTGAGTACTTAAAGTTGCACACTAATGTGGCTTCATTAAGAAACATTGTAACCACCCCACAGTTTCCATCCTTTGCAGGTCTCGGGGGGGGCCCCCGTTGATATTTTAAGTTTTCATAAATTGTATTTCAGATTATGTTCATTATATGCCATCTAACTATTTCATATGTTCCTGTTGTACTGGGTAGTGTGATGTTATTGCTTTATAATAATCCTGACACCCGGAACTTTGCCTTGTACTATAACATAAATCTAAATTGGTGAAACAAAATTAAAGGGACACCATCGTAGAAGCTCTTCAATTTGATAGGTAAATTAGAGTAATGTTGTTATGACATTAAAACCACATTTACTGCGCCCACAAAAGTTTTAAATAGTTTTATTAATTGGCGTTTCTGTCTGTTTTATGTTCTCTTTCCTAATATGTCACAATCTTCTGCATTGTTTACTTGTGAGGGTGGGCAGCACTGCTTTGTTTCAGAACTGTTTGCATTGTTTTGAAGCAAAGCAGTGCTGCCTGCCCCAACAAATAAACAATGCAGCAGATTATAATACACTAGGAAGAGAGAGAACCATGCAGCCACACTAAAATGGATTGCCGCTAGAGGTAAACAAACAAACCATGAGAAGTAAATACACATATTCAAACCTTTTTTGGGAGGGTAAACGTGGCTTTTTTTATTTTTACTGCCATTTCACTATTTTGCGTGCAGATTGAAAATAGCTTTTATTACAGTGTCCCTTTTAACAATTAAAGGGTTCAGTGAATGGTATTTTAGATGAGTAGCAATAATGTGAACCTGTACTATGCTCCGCTTCGTAGAAGAGCAGTCATTCAATCCACAGACAGAGCGGACTGCTTTGTATAAACACTTTACTAGGGTCTTCCAACCAACAATTGTTGTGCAAAGTCTTAAAATATCATCTGTCAGGGTCTCATTCACTGCCATTTATTGCGTGATCTTTTTTGTTTTTTATCCATGTGTAAAATGTGTTTTTCATTTAATACAGATTAGTTTAGCTGATCATACCAGTAGAGGATTTGTCAAGGTTTAATACTTGTAATCATATATGCAGCTTTTGCATTTCAGAACATTGGCTTGTGAGTTTTTAATACAAATCCTATCTTGGTTTTAATATATTGCTACCCCATGTGATTACAATTTTAGTAATATAATGTTTGGGTCTGCCCTCCGTAGCTCATGAATAAACAGAGTGTGAAGTGCAGTGTTTCAAATTAGTGATCTGTTTGAAGGAATACGTTGCCACTGATTGGTTACTATGAGACACTGCACACCTTGTAAACTGTCTTCATGAGCTGCAGGGGGGGAGGGGGGGGGACAGTTAGGAACTACATCTTAGGCAAAAAAGCAGAACTTTTAGACACTTCTTAATAAAATAAAATACACAAAAATAAAGAGATACATAGGTATCTTATATTCCTAACGAAATCCAAAAACCTTTCATGTCCATTTAAGTAGAATACACCAATCATTGTTTACCCAGCTTCACAAATGAAATACAGAACAGAATATATGAAATTAATCCCAAACATCAGGATAGAGGAAGCTCTCACTCACAAATTTAATATGACTTTGTATACATTGTCTTAATTTGGTTTTGATACATTTATAATGCTGACTTTAAGGTTTTGTATAAAATATTTTAAATTATTTTCTCTCTAAACATGTTAAAGTGACACAATGGAGCTGTAATGTAAAACTATAGGTAATAACAAGTACTTTATCATTGAAGTTTGCAATAATTGCCTGTCAGTGAGCCATTCTGATTGACCTACCTATGCACCGGCATCTTGTTAATGGAGAGATTATTGCTAATAATTGATAGATATACCCAGAGTCCTTATTTTATTGTGTTCAGTGTATTTAATGTGCAAAAAAACAAAAAAAAGGACTGGACATGCCCAGGGAATAACTAAGCTGAATATATAAATTACTCTGGAAGTCCAAGTACCTTTTTTTTTTTTTGCTTTCAACTGCAGACCAGAAATGCAGAGATACATAGGGTAATCATCAATTATTGGCAACAATCTGCCATTCACAACAAATACAACAGTGTCCATATTTGGTGGTTTAGAAAGGCAGACTGACAGGTAAAATTCAATGTCACGGTAGGAAAATGTTGTACATTTGTACATGTACCTCTCCCATCCTTAGCAAGTACTCAGAGCTGCACATTAGAATTGATTTTGCGGCTCCTGTATGATAATGTGCAGCTCAATATGCTAAATATTTCAGAGATGTATTTATTGCAGAGAAAATCTGCTAGTATAATGCTCTTTATAATGAAATTGACCTGTTGGCGTGACAATCTTTTTGAGTCCTGCTGCTTGTCATTATTACAGTAGAAGCTGGAACGTTGCTACATGCTGTTCCCATGGGATTGTTTGATATGTGTATGGAGCACTTCCTGTTAGAATTCCCATCCCATATTTTTAATTATGTCTTTTTTTAGCATTGTATAAAATGACACAAATAACAGCTTAAAAAAAAGTCTTTGAATTTTAATGTATATGAACGGACTCTAACACCAGGTTAGTTCTATGTCTGTGATAACTCACTCTGAGAGCAACCTCTTTTAGCTCACTTGTGCCCTTCACAGGAAGAAATATCCTGAGCATATCAGTCTGTAGAATGACCCAGCCCCGAAATACCAGGCAATTCTACCCTGAACAAGAGAATCGGCAAACACCAGATGCGTTTTGACCTTCATTGGGCCTCGTCAGTGAGGTGCAGCTGTACTCCCTAAGGCAAAGTGAGCAAGGAGTCCACGTCTGGAGTCCCCTATCACCCTTAGGGATGAGCACCTCTGATTCTGTTCTTTTGGTTATTCTTAAAGAGCATGAACAACTAGTTGTATCTTTTTATTTGTGCTTTCCATTTTTTTACTAAAGTGAATAAGTCCTGAAACAATATTGTTGCTGTATTTTATATGCAAATGAGTGGCCTGTGTATATTATTTAGCTGCTTTGATTTGCTAATTAGGACTACAGCTTGTTTGTCTCGCTATTGGCTAGTACAAAGAGATGCAATGTTATCTGGCAGATAAAACCCTCTCCCATCCTTATCAAGCCGCCTTTTAGCATACTGAGCCGCACATTGGCATATGGGACCACAGAATACATTTTAAATATCTCAGAAATTATTTACTGTAGAGAAACACCGCTACTACATTGTATAGGCAGTTTGTAAAGCTCTTTAAAATATTTATGGAATAGAGATATTATATATATATATATATATATATATATATATATATATATATATCTCACATATATAGTTGTGAGCGTGGGCCGCAGTTGCTGACAAGGAGCGACTTTGGCGCACCTTGCCAGCAACTGAGGCTCTTGCAAAACAATACAAGCCACGTTACAGCCAATTATGACCTCGCAAAAATCAGCCGTAACCCGCGCACATGAAAAAATGAAAAACACAAGAAATACACATACATAAAAAGCTTACCTACAGCAAGAGGGGGCATCCAGGACCTCAAAAAATGCAGTTACACCTCAATTTAACTCAAAATAAAAGAGTTTAGACACTAAAAAATTCTCTAAGCGAGAGAAAAAATGGCAGCCGAAAAAAAAACGAGGCTACAGCACTCTAAACACGCAAAACACCACCAAACCCCTACGTCTTTGCCGAAAAACAAGGACGCAACCCGCGCGACCCCAAATACATTACAAACACAATAAATACACACAACAAACATATAAACCGCTTACCCACAGCAAGGTGGTGCACCCAATAAGTAAAGTTACACCTCGATTTTATGTACAAATTTCGGAGTTTAAACACCAGAAAATCACCTAAGCGAGAGAAAAAATGTCCGCCGAACAAAACGAAAACGAGGCTACAGGACTCTAAACACGCAAAACACCACAAAACAGCTACGGATATTCCGCCACAGCCGCATACCACACATTAGCCGCCATTTTAGAACAATAACTTATAGAATGCGGAAGTACACAGCTACGTTAACGGTTTCATCTCGCGCACGCACACTATTACACTGCACACATTCATCATGCTTACACAGCAGCTCCACACCACTAATGCTGCAGCAACATCAAAACAGATTGCCAGCTCTTCAACAGAATGCTTCCTCCATATATTACTTGAAAATATGTAAAGTATATTACTTTGTTAATGTATTATTTATTTTATTATTATACACCAAACAGCATTAGCTCACTTACAATTTCATTTCTGTCATTTTTTGATGGGCAATTCGCTAGTGTATATATATATTTGTCAAAAGCAACTGAAGATTAAAAATAAATCAACCTGAATACACTTCCTGGTGTTCTGTGGAGGCTCTTCATTGTAAGTGCCCAGTTATGGTCAGAGGGCCAGATCTGTCCACATAACATTTATGTTATAGTTTTGATATTAATTTTATAAACAATGCTTAATTAACCTGTGTATGTTAAAACATTTCTTGATATTATATTTTCTTTTATGGATATTCCTCCTAAAGATGTCTTATTTTGTTTACTCTGTTGGAATTAATAAATCAGATACATTTAAAATGTCTTTTTAAGGAATATATGCTTTAACTATTTTCTTTTGAAGCATGAATAAGAAAAGAGAATGTAATCTTAACATAATTGTCACGAAGAGGGGTTTCCCAGCCATCACTTACTCAAAATAGTGTAATTTTGATTATTACTTTTAACATTAGATAGGATTAAAAATTGTAATTTCTGTGGTGTACTCCCATATTAACAGAGTGTAATGGAGTAATTAAAAGTTAATTTTTAATTGTCACAGTAGAAATAAAAAAAAACAAAAAAACATTTGAAATGTAGAAGTGAGGAATAAAAAAAAAAAAGATCCAATTTGCGTCTTCAGTTTTTCTATTCCGCTGCAGCACAAGTAAAGGTTACGTTTTAACTACTTAATTACAATGTTATTAACCAGGGTAGTGCACCACAAAAATGCAGTTTCTTTTATTTTCTTCTTAAAAAAACAAAAACAAAAAAAAACACCCCCAACTTTCAGCACATGGAAGGACATGGAACATATTTGTAGATAGACTGATAAAACTTATTTGAAGGATCATGCGTCCTATTCTGATAATATACACACCACTTGGCAGTAAAATTGCATGAAACATTGCAAGCAGGAAATAATAAAACTATTAAATCCGTATGATCTAAATATTTTGACAACGAAATCCTTCTACTTTTTATTATATGCTAAATCAAGGGACACCTGGAATGGTTGAGGATGTGAGGAACAATATGATTTTAAACCAACAAACCGTATCAGTGGTGTAATAATTATTAATTATTTAAAATTTGAAAAAGATTATTATTTTTTATTTTTTTCAAATGGCTTAATACATTTCAAGAACTTTTTTTATTTTAACAATCAACACTGTAAATAGGATCCCTGATAAGGAAATTGACAGAAGAATATTGTGGTACAATAAAATATTTTTGGATACTTCTACTTCTTTGAGCTAAATGAGATAATTTCCCTGCTGCTGCCTCTGTTGATCAGCTTAGATGTCCAGTAAAAGGAAAAGCTCCTCATACTCTGCCATAGTTCTGAAAGGATGGGAGGAGCTATGCGCTATGAAGGGAAATGTGGACTATTACAGTGGCCCTTTAACAACATGCACTAGTAGGAAGTAGAACCTTGGCTGCTCAGTGATTTAACTAAATCGAAATTAGTAAAATAGTTTACTTTATTGACCCAACTCTCATTTTGGTGCACAGAATGATGTTGAAATATCTATATTACAACAAATATATATGTAAAATATCTGGTATGGGATCACTCTTCTGAGTGAGACCAGACTGATATACTACAGACTGATATACTACAGGATATAGAACAAATCTACTTGGGTGTTGTTAATTCTCAGAGGAGCACCTGTACTCTCTCTCTCTTTTTTTTAATTTATTTTTTTACTTAGTTTCTGAAGTTTGCTGTTTCTCCTGTTCAATGTAGGATTGCCTGGTATTTTGGGTCTGGAACACTCTAGTGAGTGAGACCAGACAGACATTTTACAAGATATTTCTCCCTGTGAAGGACACAAGTGAGCTAAAAGAGACTGCTCACAAGAGTAGACCTATAGAGCAAATCTACTTAGGTGTTGTTCATTTTCAGATGAGCACCTCTGACTTGTTTTCTTGATTCATGGTTACCCTGTTCAAAAATGGTAATTTCATCATAAGTGTGATAACGAAGAGTAATACTGTTTTGCAGTCAGTGGAGGGACACGAGTTACCTTTAAACCTCCATAAATTAATAAATACAGTGAGACATCTGTATGGAGGAGTGGCACTCTGTGAGCTCTGAGAGATACTTTTTTTAATCTGTCCTTTTAGAAGAAAATGTTCATTAGTACATATCACTCCAGTAGTGTTTTTTTCTGTCTAGGCCCATATGGTGTAGGCCTGGGACACCATAATTTCAGGGTTTCTCAAGCTGCTTGAAGTTGCTGGTGCATTGCTATGGAATGATGCAGACATTTCAATCTGCACGTATAGAGGTCACTTTCTGATGCATTGTGTGTGTGTGTGTGTGTGTGTGTGTGTGTATATATACACAAGACATGTACACTCAGATTTTATAAATACGTGTATTGTATGTGATCTAGCCAAGGGATAGCGGGGTAGTAAGTGGGTCACGTATAGAAGGGGGGCACACACATTTGAATGGATCTAGGGTAACATAAAACATAGATATAACCCTGTATGACCTCGAGTTATGTCAATAGAAGTCCTTTTTTCAATATTTTTTAATGTGTATGTTTGTGAACAAGCAGATTTGACAGTTTCTTTCACAATTATCCTGTTGGTTTATGTCCTTTTAATAAATATGTAAGTTAAGTTTTCATATGTATAAATAAGATCGTGTAGTAATAAAACGTAGCTGCTCATTGTGTGGAACTTTTAAAGGAGAATTTTAGAGTTCAATTCTAGTTGCTTGGCTTTTATGAGCTAGTCCATACTTGTTCCTTCTTGAGATTCCAGCACTTAATCATGAATACCTGGTAGTCCTGACCTTTTCAATTTTCATTTATGCGTTTATAGAATTGCCTGTGAGCCATTCATCTAGCTGTAACAAATGGCTTGAAGATGTTTCTCATGCATTTCTTCCTTTTTATGAACTGTTATTGCATCTATTCTTGAATTTCATACTCTGGGATAATGAGAAGATATTGATTACAAAGTACAGTATATAGGTTTAAAAAATGACTATCCAGTGAATAATTCTAAGTGCATCCCTTATCCAATTATGACCATATAATTGACTGGGAAAATTTGTATTTTTCTATTTTGTATTTGTAATTATGTTAAATGTTATCTGTTGTAGTGACATTTAGGATTAACAATCCTATACATTAATTTTAAATCGTAAATATCACATAAGGATGCACTCATGTTTCAAGTCTAATTTGACAGGAATGTCTTGTTTATGAGTATTGAAACCCATTGGGGCTGATTCATTACGCAGAGGTAAACATGTGACCTTATCTCATAAAAGATAACAGAAATAGAACAACATGAGCATATTTAATCTTGATACAAATTATATCACGGGTTACTTCTCTATGAATTGCCCAATGTCTGCTGGATTCAATAATAGCAAAAAAATCAACCCTGAAAAAGCACAAAAAATAGATTCCCTCTAATAATATGAAAAGCTAATGTCTTGAGATAGCTTTAAACAAACACAATTCTTTACCAATGCTGATTAATCTTCTCATGGTCCTATATAAAATACCTACAAATCTAAAAATATTTATAAAAATAATATAACATAGATTGAGTGTGTTTATGGAAAATGCCTACTGGAGCGCTAAGAAGCTTCGTTTTTTTTTTTTAGCCAATCATAGGAACCAATAAACTATATTTATGTTGTTTTATATTTATCATTACCGAAAAGTTATGGAACCATAGTTAAAGGCATTTTTACGTTTCCTGGATTATGACTGCATCTGAGAGAGGAGAACCAGGAGTGTATGAAAACATATTTTGCATAAAAAAATCGAAAAATAAACATTATTAAACATACCCTAAAGTTTTATAAATCTTTTTAGTTTAAAAACAGTACCCGGTGCGCCGACCTTTGCGAGCTGCAAAACAATGTACCGGGGTGCCTAGACCTGAGCTCTGATGATGCTCTGCGCTCCAGCCTGCATCCCATCTGCCGCATCTCATATTTACTGGACCCGCTTTCTGGAGGCTGCCAAGTGTGGGACTGGCATGTGTCACTAGGAGCATGTTGCATTGCATGTTTATCACTACATGTCACTGTCATTATTTACACAGTGACATTACATACAATATGCTCCTAGTGACACATGCCAGTCCCACATGGCACACTGACAGCCCCTTACCTTAGCCTTGGCATTCTCTAGCAAGCAGCTCCAGTAAAATATGAGATGGGGCAGATGGGATGCAGGCTGGAGCGCAGAGCGTCATCCGAGCGCAGTTCTCGTCGCCATCCAACGCGCTAAAGACGTGCCACCACAGTACCCAAATGCAGTGTTTCTATTTTTTTTTGTACAATGCGCTCTCGGGGCGAGGAAAGCAAGTTTTATTTTTAAATAAAATCAATCGATCATGAATCAATGTAATGCGTGATTCTGATATAAGCAGCATGTGTTCGATTTTAAAAAGATGAAAACAGGGAAACTTCGATATGCCTTTAAAGTTCTGTTTTTGTTCATTTATAAAATACAAGCTTTATTTCAAACAGACAAAAGTTTAAGATTAACCAAATAAATGATCCAAAAGCGTTTGTTAAAAATTATGTCTGGCATACGGATATTGTGAAAATGTAGTTTTGCAGTAATGTCAGGAAGGCCTTCTAACAAATTCTGTAATAAAACATTGAAACGTAGCACTGAAATGTGTGAACAAGATATTTACCATTTCTAATGTATCTTAAACTATATCTGAAATGTAATAAATAAAACTAATTTCAGTTTGTCCAAAAAAAGGATGTGAAGAACAGTATGTGTACATGTATCGGCTTTTGTCCTACATTATTCAACAAAACTGTAAGATGAGATGCAATACTGAGCTGGAGTAATGGAGCCAGTAATTTCCTACTTATCCCAGAGAAATGAAATAAATTGAAAAAAGACACCTATTGGTAATTAAAGTAGTCGTGACTGAAAACATTCTGCTTGTCATGTTAATTAATTATAAAATGACTATTCATGCTGAAAAGAAGTAAAATATGAAATTTCATTTATACCTTATCTGTTACTAATTTAGTTGTGCAGTTGTTAATTAAGTGTTTTTTAAATACATATAATAAAATAATTGTATATGATTCTCAATAAAATATATATAGGATTCTTATAGATGCTCTACCAGAATATGGTCATGTGACCTTGTTTTTTGGGTGCACATATTGACTGCAGACTAAATTATACACATGCAGTAGTCATTTATATTGTTGGATTGCTTATTGATTTGTGTCAGCATGTGACAGTCTTGCTACTTTTTCAGTCCTCTGAAATCAGGACACACAGTATGGTACTGTAGTAAGACATTGTCATGTCCTTGCCAAATCAGCCTTGACCAGTGACATTATGCAGCCAGTAAAGGACACGTAGTTACATTTATAATTTACACGACTCGTGGCTTTTCTTTATCTGCAAATTATTGTAATGATATCCTGCTGTGGTGTTGTATAATGAAGAGCTCATTAAGTGGTTTGTTATAATATACTGAATTAGTTTTAGGTGTTCACATTTTTTGAGCGCTAACAAAGATTGTTGAATCATAGAGTTCTTTCTTTTATGGTTTCAAAGGTCTTTTAAGCCTTGGACATGATGTCACCACCTTGATTTATGCTGACAATAAATCAGCCAGTCCTTGTGTGTCATGCTGTACTATTGGTTGATGATGTACATATTCTAAAGATAAATAATACCTGTGTCAATCTTTAATTTGTTATATGTATCCGTATATACACACATGAGTGTGTTCTAATTTTATATATTTTTACTAAAAATATTAATCATTTGTAACAATTTTTATAAATCACTAGTAATTTTAAAAGGAAACATACTGTTCCCACACTTTTTCTTTCAAAAGTTTTTATGGAATTCCCGAGTACTTATGAAGGATTTTGCATTCATTTTCTTTTTTTCTTTGTGTAGCTTTATACGATATATTCTTTGTTGTGAATTCTGAATTTATTATTATTATTTTAATTGCATAGATTTTATTTTATCTGTATGCAATCATTTTCTACCTGGGAAACTTCTCCAGTGGACTACAATTTGTCTGCTCTCTCTGACAACCTGCCATCTTGGGTGACCCAACATGGTAGAGCACACAGCTTTAATGAAGTACGGAAAGCCTCTTCACCATGACTAGGTAGTGATCCAGCAGGAGATATGCACATTAATATGTATATGTTTTTTGAATGAGATGCCATTCTATTTGTGCCAGGACTAATTTAAACACAAAATCCTCTATGGATGACTTCTAGCTCAGAGTGTTATTTTAACCAATTGCTTTTCAGTATAAGAAACGAAGGGCTGGTGTAAAATATTTATGATCAGGTGGAGGCATGGCAACTTTTTCAATTCCCAAACTGAGATAATGGTGAAACCGTGGCAGAGAATCGATTGATAGTGGACTATAGATATTGTGTCTACGGCTCCTATTTTAGAGAGTGCTTGCTATATACTCTTATCTTTTCTGGTTATATCAAAATGAAGTGTGGGATTGCTATTAATATTAGGACTCTCTTATTAATAAATCAACCACATTTTCCATAGCACTGTACAAGAGATTTATATTGAATTTATTCTACCTGGGTATATAGAAGGTGTCAGGGACCCTGTAAGCTCAGGTTAATTGTATGGTGTGTAGATTTATATAGCCATTGCCTTCCCAGTTTTGATTTGAATTGACAGTTAGTAACACTGTATATGCAATATACTAAAACCACAGAGAAAGAGACCTCTTCATTGAAGAGGATCCAATAGCATCTGGAAATACTATGGAACATTGGATTATGCTTGATATGTCATTTTTTAATTAACAATTTTGCATATGTAATTGGAATTGAACATCAAATTGACTGTGCTGTCACTGAACATTACAGGCACAACTGACCTTCACCTCAAACTCATGCAACGATCTTGCCTTTGCTTTGTGTTTTTGTGGAAGCCTAATTTGTATTTATTCTTCTTATCCCTGATACTTCAAGCTATTGACAATTTATATTTAACTCCATAAGTCAAATGTTAAAATGTTTTTTTTTTTTTTTAATCTAGTTGCGCATTTAGACTGCTTGTAACTTGAAACCTGTTGCTATAAGGTAGATAATATCTTGAGTTACCTTGGGTTTATACATGTAAAGCATGTATTGTCATGGCCTTTTCCAGTGAATCAGCAGAGGATCGTATAAAAAATGTGCGGTTTTCAAAGGGATGAATAGAGAGATTGGCATATGTCCAAGGGGATTTTAACCATGGTTTGTGTTTGTGTGAAGAGACTAAATCTATTTTATCAGTCATGTCCTAGTTATCAGTAAAAATCAACGCATTCACTGGTATGTTTTAGCATTTTCCCTGACTGTATTCTACCTGATTTAAGCACTAATAGTCAGGTTGCTGGCACATACCTGTGATGACCCAAGGTTAGATTCCACACATCTAGCTGTACAGAGGAGCCACGTTCTGTAGACTTACTATAACAGTAAGAAATCCATGTCGCTGAACATTGCAATAAAGGGACATAGAAAGATATTTTTCTTTGTTACATCAGAGAAGAGGGTATGTGATAAAGGGTGTGTTTTTTGTTTTTCTTCAAACAAAGGTCTCACAGCACAAAATCATATTCAGATTTTAAACGGCTCTTGGGGGCTTGCCCACTGTCTGCCCATTTGATGTGCAGCATAATGTAAATTCTCTGCATTTCCTGATAGTTCAATGATGTTTTAAACCGGTTTAACCTAATAATTTGCATGCAAGAAAAAATGTTTTTGTAATATTTTAATATGCTCTTTTTAAATGCATAAGAAAAACTGTTCTCTTCAATGGCCTTATAGCTTACACTGTAATTATGAAAAGAGATTGAGATGTATCAAGATTAGTCAGAGGAGTATTTAAAAAAAAAAATTCAATTGTAACAGAAATGTAAAGCTTGCTTTTCTATGTTATTAAACTTCGTTGACATAATAATGAGGTTACTTTGAGAGCATACCTTGTTTTTTCTTTTGTTTCCTGGTGTGTGTATATACATAGATAGGAGTTGGACACAATATGACGGCAATGATGCCAATAACATGATATGATTGGTATAGAAGCCAAATAAGCACTTAATAAAAGCCTCGAATTATTTAATACTCTTTACAAAAGCACTGAAAACAACCAGCAACGATCTACAATATGCAATAATATTAGTGCCTCAATTGTAAGTATTAATATTCCATACTCCGTAATCATACTATTAGTGGTGGTTAATAGTGGCCACTTGTGATTATAGCAGCTGTATTTGAAAATAGGGCAGGTCTTGTTTTTAGAGAGTTTGGGTAAAAAAAGTAATTGCTACCAGTAGGGTGTTCGTTAGTAACTGATTTGAAAAATGAAGGGAATGTATGAATTTTAGCCCTGTTAGAGCCTCCTCTGAATTAAAGCTCTGTTAGTGCCTCCTTTCCCAGAGCATAAACAGGAAGAGCTGGCCCAAGCATCAGACGTCCCTGTAATGTCTGGCAGAGGTTGAACGGGTTGCTTCAATAACTCTTTTCTTTATTTCCCTATTTAACTTTTCCTATTCATATCCAATGGCAACAGGAATGGCTAAAAATATGCAGTGTAGCAAAGACTGACAATGTCAAACATACCTTCTGGATCAAGCCAGGGACAGGTTTATAATGGAATATCTGAATTTTGTCAGGCTGCCTACATAGAGTACATTTCAACCCAATTTTTGAAAATGTCATGCTAATCATGGATGCCATAATAATGTTGATGGAGTATCACAAGGGTCGGTGCTCTAGTTCCCCATATGACGTACAGTGAAATGCTTGATTTATTTCTCATGTTCTTAGTAAAGTTTGTTTCATTACTCTCTACGACCCATTCCCTATTACATTACCACCACAATAAGGGTGGGTTAAAGCTTAGGAGTCTTTAGATAAAGAATTATTCAGCGACCAACAAGGCAAGTTTTCAAATATATCCAGCTTGGTTTTGGATTAACTATTTCTAAAACATGGACTACAGCAGGGCTTGACAAATGCTTGGAGTCAGGAAACCACTAAATCTTACATTTGGCAATCGCATATATAGTTGTCAGTAAGCGGGTTGTTGCTTATCTGTCTTTCTCTCCATCTTTTCCTTTTTCTATCTGAGGGTAAAACAATGATTATTTGTAATATCGACATTATCTAAGTATATCTTACTGTGTTTTTCTTATTTGTTAAATTTCCATCAAAGCAAACTGAATTTGTATGACTATGTTATCTTGATTGTTATTTTTATTGCTTTAAAAAATGAATCAACTGTACATGTTGAAAATGAGTTTAATATTTAGATAATCTTTCCTTTATGCTGCCAGTCGTTTGATATGTGCACTTCAGCTTTTTTTTTTTATCCTTGAAATCTAAAGTACCTGTGCCATGTTTTCTGATAGACTTTATGAGCACATTATGAATTTTAATATTTACAAATAGTACACATCTCAGTATTTGAAGAATTTTTTTTAAAGATATTTGCTTTAAAAATCAATGTTTTTCCTTTGTTTTTAAAACCCCTAATGACCTTAAGACGTTGGGCAGTACAATCTAGTTTTAATTACATCCTCCAGTGTATGGATATTATGGCCATTAATTATGATGAGTACCTATTTGAAAATTTTGTTGTTGTTATTAATAATAATAATAAAGTTGACCGTCTTTTTGACATTTGTAGCGTTGCTACTTTTGTGGGTTTTCAGTGTTTCCCAAGTGACCTGGCCATGATGTAAAGGAGCTACAATAGGAAAATAACAATTTAAAGGGACAGTTTATTCAGTACAACTTGGAGCAGGCGACTGTAAAATACTCCTCAAAACATGTTGAAATACTTCTTGAATTTTTTAAATAGGGTGCCTTTTTCACAGCAACAAAGCATAAAAGTATCTGTTTACAGGAGAATTAGACTTGCCTCCAGACAGACTCACAGCAAGAGCTCTGCGCAGAGAGCAGACAGAGAAGAAGGGTTAACCCTTCCAAATTCATCTGTGCAGGGAAATAACTGCTGGAAACTCCTAAATTTGTTACTTGTGGTTTAACTGATGGCTTATGACATTCCTGATAGAAGAGAGGAACCATAATTCTTGTGTTTACGGAGCTTGCAACGGCCGTTGACGGAAGATTAAGTGAATCATGAATAGTAAGCAGTGTGTTTGTAAACAGACCAATGACTGCTGATTTTTAGGTGTTATTTTAACATGTGCTCTTTCACATCATGAAGAGCACTTGATCAGCAGAAAATAAAAACTGCAGGTAGTATAGTGCCCTAATAACAAATGTTTCTAAACCTTGGAGTTTTGAAAGTATCCGTAATAGCACTGTTAGAAATTTACATATCAACTAAATGTCCTTTAAAAAAAATGTAACACTAGGTTAACAACGATGTCATGGTTATGCTCCTTGTTTTCCTAAACTTCTGATATATTTATGATAACAAGTGTGCGCTTGTATCATGGGGATTATAGCAGAATAATTATAAATGGTTGTAAGGAATCATGGCTTTTCTTTCAAAGACTATGGAATATGCACTGAAATATTCTGTAAACTTGATGCACACCTTTTTATAGTTTTTTTTAAAAATCTATTTCTACCCGTTATAAATATATGTAAAACTATAACTTGGAATCTATTCTGGTAATAAGAATGTTTATTTATCATCATATTTCCCTATTCCTTTGTTTTTCATGCCTGAAAAACAAGATATGTGGACGTCTGTTTGTTTGTTTGTTTGTTTCTTTCTTTCTTGAGAATATTAACTATGATGGTTAGATTTATGGTTAAACATTACTATCCTTTTTCAGACATCATATGGAGTTCCCTCTAACCATAGGGATTATTTGTTCTGTTTAATTTGTCCAATATTTTTAGAATACCTGATCTGCTTATTGATCAGTTTAATCGCCTACACCCTCAGTTCAATGAACAATATGTAAGCAACAAAAGAAAATAACAAGCCATTAAATAATATTGTAGACAGGATGTGTCAAAGTGTGGTAAGGCACGATTGTACGGTTCTATTTTTGTTTTTTTGATCTATTGCACCAATGCATCTGCTTATTCTGCCTACATAATAGTATTTATGCATTGTATGTTGGTATGGTAGTGATGATGACTGAACAAACTTCCACTACATCTGATTTTGTGTGGCCAAGAGTTCCACAAAAACAATGTACTGTAAAGGATCATTTTGACAACCTAGAGTATTAGTTTGGACACTGGAAATGCATTTTGTGCTTGGAAAGTAGGCTTCCATAAGAGCCATATTGGGGCCTCATCAATAAACGTTCTACTGTATGCTATAGTTTATAGTAAGATGACCAACTTTATCCTGGCAAACTTTACACAAAAGTTCTGTTCAGTCTTTTCCTAATGACCAAGTCATAAACTTGAATGAGTAGCTTGCAATTTAGTGTGACAGAAAAATGACTGTGCAGAAGTACTATCTTGTGTATAATCAAAATAAACTAATCCTAAGCTAATATTACATTTATACCCATTATAATAATTTTACCAAAACATAAATATTAGTAATACTTTGCACAATTTCCTTCGAAGGATAAACTGATAGTTGGCTGTAATTAGCAGTGACAAGATTAATAGCCTTAGGTTTTAGTGCCAACATTAGGCAATTACAATCCTGGGCAAGTTATAAGGAGATCTTACATAAATATTTCAGTCATTGAATAGAAAATGAGTTTATAAAAAAGGGACGCTCTAATCTCCAGGAATGTCTTTAGTTCACATGATAAAAATTTACTTCCAGTGTATAAATAAAAGTTGAGTTTTGTATTGTAGGCTGCATATGGTGTAATCTTGGTTCAATACTTCTATACACAGGAACAGGGTATGAGCCAAGGTGGGAAGCACAGCATAAGCACTATACTACCTGCAGTTTTTATTTTCTGCTGATCAACTTATTGAGGTAGCAGCCACAACTGCCAGTGCCTCCTTCAAACATGGCTGTCCTGTGAGTAGGAGAATTATAGCCTTTCACTATGCAGTGTTATGTTTCTCGGCACAAACTTGTATGTGCATGTGAGGTGGCATCATTTCCCAGCCTAGCAAAGAGAAGAACATAAAACTCTACAAAAGGCAGTGAGACCATGTCCATGAAACATGCAGTGTTTGCTCTTTTAAACTCTAATAAACTGTACTCCTAAGCTGCTTTGCTGCTGATGACTACATACCATTCATCCAGATATGAAAGCTAACTTCACCAGCTTTAAATATAGACCGTGCTATTCTAGTTCTGCTGGAAATTTGTACTCCGTGGAGTAAAACACAGTTTCCTTTCATTCAATGTGTACTCTGTCAACACCCCATATTTTGTATGTTTTCAGGTTAATAAACATGGTATAAAATATTTTACGCCTTTCCTTTCCACACCCATACAAAAATGTTACATATAATGTCACTCATTCACATCATGCTAGTATTTTATGTATATTTAACAGAACAGCTTTTTAATTCAGTTAAGGCCTATTCAAGTGAGGTGGGTTATGAATGCATCCTGTAGAGGAGCATTATAACCCACCTAGCAAAAATGATTGCATTAAAAATAGCGTGTGTCTGTGTGTATTACTGGGGCTGGGGGAGGTCACAGAGCAATTCATTGGGGCTTTTGGGAGGTCACGGGGCAATTCACTGGGACTGGAGGGCAATTCACTGGGGCTGGGGCAGGTCACGGGGCAATTCACTGGGGCTGGGGCAGGTGATGGGGAAATTCACTTGGGCTGGGGCAGGTGATGGGGGCAATTTTAGTGGGGCTTTGGGAGGTCACGTGGCAATTCCCTGGGGCTGGGGGAGGTCACAGGCAATTCACTGGGGCTGTAGGGCAATTCACTGGGGTTGGGGGGGTTACAAGGGCAATTCACTGGGGCTGGGGGGGTTACAGGGGTAATTCACTGGGGCTGGTGATGGGGCTGGGGGAGGTCACCGGGCAATTCACTGGCGCTGGAGCAGGTCACAGGGCAATTCACTGAGGCTGGGGGGTTACACCGGCAATTCACTGGGGCTGGGGGAGGTCACGGGGCAATTTATTGGTGCTCGGGGGAGGTTACAGGGGCAATTCGCTGGGGGGGGGAATTCGCTGGGTGAGGTGATGGGGAAATTCATTGGGGCTGGAGGGAAATCGCTGGGGAAGGTGATGGGGCAATTCACTAGAGCTGGTGGGCAATTCACTGGGACTGGGGAAGGTGATGGGGCAATTCACTAGAGCTGGAGGGCAATTCACTGGGACTGGGGGAAGTGATGCTGCAATTCACTGGGACTGGGGTAGGTGATGGGGTAATTCACTTGGACTGGGGGAGGTGATGGGGTAATTCACTGGGACTGGGGGAGGTGATGGGGTAATTCACTGGGACTGGGGGAGGTGATGGGGCAATTAACTGGGGCTGGGGGAGATGATGGGGCAATTCACTGGGGCTGGAGGGCAATTGGCTGGGGGAGGTGATGGGGTAAATTACTGGGGCTGGGGGAGGTCAAAGGGGCAATTCACTGGGGCTGGGGGGAGCATCAACTGGGATGTAGATAAAACAATCAGTGAATGAAGGGACACAGACCTTGTTCTGGGTATTACAGAAATCTAAAAGAAAGCTGCAGCTAAATCCCCAGACCAAAAAGATACAATGTATTATACAGTATATGCTAACTTTCCCTGGGTTTTTCAGGGGGGTGTCAACATTGATAGAAAACAGTTTGCAAATGCAAGAAATTCAGCAAACTTAAGAGTAACGGTTTAAATGTTTATTTGGGATTTTTCCATGCCAACAATTTTTTTCATATACTACGAATTCTCCTCTCAGATGCATTCATAATCCAGCTCACTTGCATATACAGTACCTTTTAAGAACTGACTTCTGTTTTTGTGATCCTTTCTTTTTTTTTTTTTATATCATTCTCTAAGGTTTCCATTCACCTATTCTATATTTTTTTTAGAGTACACTAAACATGAATTCAGGGATCCTTATGTCTCCTCTGGAAGTTGCAGAATTACAGTCTGTTTCAGTGGAATTTGGGATGGGCAGTTTTAAAATGACTAATGTATTTACAGTACATACAGTGTAAGTCACATTTTCAGTATCACAGGAATAAAATGAGAACAAACTAATGCCATTGCTTGTATAGATTTTTGTTCAATATCTTTTTATCTAGAAGCCAACTATGGATGTCATTACTAACCACACTTCCGGCAGTTTGCATGCATGGGTGTGTCTGATTATCCAAGAATCACTCTCCAGTCTGAGTAAGACCTCCTGTTACAGACTTTGATCATACGTAGCTCTACATTTGCCCTCATATTTATAATTATATATATATATATATATATATATATATATATATATATATATATATATATATATATATATATATATATATATATAATTACACACACACACGCCAGGCTATCTCAGATAGGTATATGTAGTAAGAATGTAAATGCAAGATTAACATATATGCAGTAAAGCAATCCCACAGGGATTGCCAAATTCATCCCACATTTAGAAGCCAGTCCGGTTGTAGAGGAGCAAAACTTTTTATAGGAGCCATGGGATAATAAATGTATATAGATATATCAACGTTTGGATCTAGTAGTAACATTTTAGGAGATATGGCTCCCTGGCTTTCAGGATTTGTTAACAGATAGACACTGAGTCATATACACTCCCACATGGCTGCATTCAATGTTTGATTTACAGCATGCATCCAACCCTTACTCTTCTAGAGGAGCAGTCTTTCTTTTTATGGAAAATCTTCCTGTTGTCTCTCAAAGACCAGGAGAACGATATAAACCTGCAGGGTATTTGTGTGCATGGAATATTCTGCACATATTAAAGGGACATGGCAAGATGGCTTTTCTTTGTTGCATCAGAAAGAGGGTATTTGAAAATGTGTCACATTGGTATTTCTCTCTTCAGATAACTGTCTCAGGGCACAAAAATGTATTCAAAAGTTGAACTGCTTTTGGAGCCAATGAGATCTACAGACTTTGTGCATTTCCTGTTAATTTCATTGAAGATTAAACAGGTTTTACTTAATACTTAGCATGCAAAAACATTTTTTTGTGATCTTTAACAATGGGACATTTAAAGGACTGAAAGAACAGTTGCATTTTATGTCCCTTTTTTGTTGTATGTATCTGTAATACTCAATTTACATTGCACAGAATGGCAGTCACACCACCTAATAGTGTCATGGTTTGAATAATATATGTGTCCTTCTTTAGCCATTTGAAATGTTGGGAGATGTGACTTTCAGTGACACACTAGTCCAGTAAGTAAGACATGCATTGATCATACATAAATTAACATGTAATAGATTTTGATCACAGGTTAGAACAGGGATTGACAAATATGTTTGAAATCATGGAGCCAACTCCAAAATTGTGGAGGCAGCAACAATTTTGTGTATATAATCTGAGTAATATCAAAATACACATAAAGCATTAGCAAGGACTTTATGTGCATTGCTTTAAAAATAATGTGTTTTTATGTACATTTATAGAACTGTATTCATTATGATAAACTTGCTATCTAGCTGGACTTACCTGGTGACCAGATTTGAAAAGTTGTCAGTTTAGAAAATAATTACCGTATATTTCATAACTTTTGAATAATATAGATTTCACAGACATGTCTACCTATGTTATAAAGAAGTTAAAATAAGTAAGCATTATGTGTTGCTAGATACAAATATATACAGAATGAATGGCTATGTCCATACAAATAAATATGCCTTATTTCTTATTTTTTAAGGAACATGACTAAAACAATGCATTTAGTTAACATAAAAAATTATATATCCACCGTGGATGTTTTTATCTCTTGTAGACAAAAATACTGCAAAATTATTAACAGTCTCCTCTCTTATCTGTCCCATCACTGGTCTTATGGTATGGACATCTGGGAGTCAATATATCTCTTCAGTGTATTGCACTTTTCATGGTCCTACAGCAATGCACAGAAGGAGCATGTATGTTCACTCCATTCACTGC
This sequence comes from Discoglossus pictus, assembly GCA_027410445.1. NCBI lineage: Eukaryota > Metazoa > Chordata > Amphibia > Anura > Alytidae > Discoglossus > Discoglossus pictus. The sequence continues at coordinate 157,946,297 of CM050166.1, read as the reverse complement.
AGCCTTTTCCAGGAGGTCATAACTGACCCCAAACTGTGGGCATATAGAACAAGCAGGAAGCTTCAATCACCCAATCACCAGTGTGAGCACACTGTTAAAGGCAGTGGTGGCTGGTGAACATTTAAGCTGGTGGGGTGGAAGACTTGTGTATTATAAGACCCATGGAAACTGTAAAAAATCAGAACATCCCTGGCTGAAATATAAGGGCACAAGAACAAACCTGTAAAATTTAGTGCAGTTATAAATTTTATTGCGTTTGGAAAACTGCAACAATAATCAGCACTGAAATTACAAAGTAAAAAAAACAACAACAATGTCACTCACCAAATTTTGGATATTCTTGGCTGATGCGGAAGACTTCTTATGGTAGTCGGAGGTAATGACAACGAAGGGTGATCCGCACTTTAAAGAATCAAAGAAATCAGAATAAGCTCAGTGCACAGTCTACAGTGATCCTTTAAATCTATAAGCAATTTGAGCATGTACAGTCTATCACCCCTTGGAGACCTGCCAGTAGACTGAGATCGAACTTGAACATTTATACAGGTTTGTTGAAGCTTCCCTTCAACAAATTATTTCATGTAATGTGGCGCTGCCTGCCTACAGTAACAAAAAAAGTATATCATACAGTGATATATACAGTCTTTGCTTTCTGAGTCAGGAAGAGAGACAAAGTAGTACAAACAAGAAAAAAGCAAATATTGTAAAAAGAAAATCATAAAATATTAGATCTAATGGGAAAGTGGGTAGTTGAAAGAAAAGGGGGAGGAGCATCAAAGACAAATACAAGAATGAAAACAAATATATTTAAAATCAAATATATCTGATACTTTATCATTAAATATATTTTTGAGTGCAGCCACACAATTGTGCCAATGAACCAGCCACACTTGGTTAAAGGACAACTGCAGTTCCAGAAAAAAGAATAAGCTTTTTAGGTCATGTGTCATGTACAGGAGGGCGCACTGGACTTTTGGGGACTGTGACTATTGGGGGGCCCTGGATTAACTTGGACTGGTGTTGGCATGGGGTGGGTAATGTTGTCGTGGTATGATTGGGGAATATATATGATTTATGATTGCAATGTTAAGTATGAGAATCCCCATAGCATACTTACTAAACTCCCTGGGGAATATGCAGCATTTAGATAATAAAGTGTATCAACAGGGTTTCTGGGGAAAGACGGGTCCAGTACTGGGGTTACCTGGTTGTAAGGTAGAAAGTTTTCTATAGGTTAAGGGTTGTTCTTCTACAGAAAAGTAGAGGAAAGACTAACATGATATGGGCATGTTAATTTTCACTTCCTAGGTCACTGGAGATCAAAGGGACTAAAAAGTTAGAGACCGTGACCAGAGAAATGGGGAAGGTACTAACCCATTTTATTAATCATATTTTAATAGTTGTGGTATAGTGTTTACCCCCTGTAAATCTTATCGGCTTCTAATAAAATATGTTTTGTGGGATTCCCAGCTAAACAGCAAACAGACTACAGGAACATCCCCGTCCCTAGACTTCATGTCTGAGCAAAGGTGATTAGCAGATGCCTCCTTCTAAGAACAGAGGAGCAGGAAAGGAAATTCGTGATATGGGCCTGGGGGCTGACCTCCTCCCTAGGGTGACATGTTTGAACTGGGATAATGATAAATACACTGTACCTGATCAATACAATTGTTTGTGCAGTTTAAACATACATCAGCATTGTGTATGTTTCTTATTTTTTTCCTGTATATGTAGTATTTCTACACAAGGGAATTATTGCAACCGACCCCGTCTAATACTCTGCTCCTAACCAATAGGGGTTGTACTACTGAACTAGCTTCCTTAGCTTCTGTTTTGCTGGCATCCTGAGACCTAACCTTGATATCTGGGAAAGGCAGCTGGGCGCTGAGATCATAAAAGGGGTTCCTGTAAGCCATAGACGGTAAGGTTTTGGAGTGCACCTACCCCCTGGGTCGTCCAATCATGGACATAAAATACATGTTGGGGGAATACCAGATCTTTAAGACTTATGGGTACAGGAATCTATTTTGAATTTGTGACCTCATATTCTTAGAGCTAGATGATGTGAGATGTTTGTAGTTCTTAGTGGAGGGAAGGGTGCTGGAAGATGAAACTATTATTATTATTATTAATATTATTGTCTTTATTTATATCGCGCCAACATATTCCATATCGCTGTACAGGGGTTTAGTACATGGCAAAAAACAAACTTAACACCTTATAAAGAATGGAGGGCCCTGTTTTTGAGCATATAATCAAAGGCACATAGTGCTTGTTTCCAAGACACTGACACACAATTGAAAACTCGCACACTTACAATCTAAGGGTTAAACAATTGGATAAGATTGAAATTGACACCAATGCCCTTTCATCTCACTGGTGTAAAAATAGACTCCTTACATCATTCAATGCAACCATATCTCTCCAGAAATATAAACTCCCCTCTCTCTCGCACACACCTTCCACCAATGTATCATGGACCCCTCTATTGTCCTGCAGAGGCATTAACTTTTTTTTTATTTTTTCTTATTAAAAACAATCTGATTTTTTAAGACTTAGGTTTTAAAAGTACTGTGTATTTTGTTTTCATTGTACATTTGCCCTTTAACTCAGGCATGCTGTAAGGACAGACAATGGAAAAATAGTCTCTAAAGTTCAAAACTAGGCGCCAGCTGTCATGTTTGTCACAATGTGTTGGGTTAGAACTATTATTTGCTCTTCCAGTTCTATGTACCTCGAAAGCTTGGCCTAATAACTTAACAAGTTATTGCGTTATGTGTGTCTCAGACATACTTGAATTAGTTTTACTATACGAGTTCCATCCATTTCCACTTACCTATGTTTGTTCAAGTAAATCAGTACTTGGTCAGATTACCTAGTAATCTTATTATTAATTATTGTTGTGATGGAGAGACCCATGAAACAGATTGAAAATAAAATACAATGTGAATTTACAGTAGTGATATAATCCAGTAATTGCGCTAATCAAAAATGTAGCTTTTATGTAATTTTATACCATGTATTAAGTGATTAAGGGATCTCATTGGTTCAAACAATACACATAATTAGAATGATTTACACAACTCCTTTGACCAACCTTCCTTTATTTTCTGTTTACCAAGTTGCTAAATATGCCAGTACTCCATATGCTGTTTGATATCCTTTTATTCTGTAATTAATGTCTTTCACTTGGGCATCTCAGTCTGTGCATCTGAAGACTGCTAAAAGTTAGTAGTTCAAGCTGTTGTGGTGTAAGGAATTCAATGTTTTGGTTTATTTATAATTCTTAGTGCAGTATATATAATTTCAGTGGTTTCCTTTTGGTCTCTAATAGTATATTCTGTTTAAATTATTTAGCACTAATCTAATATCATGATGAGCAAAAGGATATTGCTCATACTTTAATTGGGTTAGGCCTGTGTAAATATAATTCTGTAATCATTGTGTCATTAATATAATGCATTATACTTTCAACTTCCTTATGGAATGCATCACTCAAAGATAATTTCACTTATTACTGTTTTGTGCCATTTTTATATATAGCAAAATCCAACTATTTGTGTTTTTACATAAATGGAATGTGGAGCCATACATTAAATGCTGTCTTGGGGCCTTATTCAATTGCAATTTGGGCAATTGAATAGGGCTCTAAATAAGTACATAGCATATATTTTTTACAGAAGTTTTTAGTTAGTGAAGACCTTGATTTTAGATAGAAGTTCCCTAACTAAAAGTTTCTGTAAAAAAAATATGCTGTGTGCTTATTTAGAGCACTATTCAACTGGCCAAATCGCAATTGAATGAGGCCCTTGGCCTGTAAATATTGGCTGCCCTTTTAAAAAAAAAAAAAAAAAAAATGTATAACTATATTGGAAGAGGAACAGCTTATCGGTTCAGAAAAATGGTTCTGCAAAGATAAATATGAATTTTAACATTTAGCAAACATGCATACCTAGCCAATATTTCACGCTTTGCACATATAAGTACCCTTGTGTCTTGGATCAATCATTCTGAATAGCAATCAGATCTCACTGTTTTTCTTTAGCATATTATGCTTGCCAATTTCAGTTATACTTTCTTTATGTCTCCAATTAATCAGATGTGCCAAAAGATGACTGAAATAGATGAACTGTGTGCACCTTGGCACACTTTGCCTATTGCCTATTATCTTTTACACATGTCTGTGTTAAACTGATTCTTTTCATATCTACTTTCAGTGTTCTTGTTTCTGGCAAATCTGTCAACTGTCTCGGGTTAAGGAAGTTTTTGTTACATATGTTTAACTTTCTATTGTTCTTTTTATTACTCTGAGTGAACTATTTTTGTTAGAGGTTTCCTTTTCTTTAGCACACTCTGTACAAGTGTGATTCTTCATAGGTTCACAAGGCCCAGGCCTAGGGTAGCACATGTTCAGGAGGCAGCAGGCTGTCTGAACGTGCAGTGCAGTACATTGAAATACAAGTGTATATGCACATAAATGTCTTAATGTAGTTATTTAATTGTGCTCAAACATTTGCATAACCTAGCAGAAATTGTCAATTTTGGGCATTTATTTTAAAAATATGACTGATCATGCAAAAAATGTATTTTTATTGAAGGATGGTGATCATATGAAGCCACTTGTTATCATATAGGTGTTTGGCTCCTTTTTAAAATCATAATGATAACAGAAATCGCCCAAATATCCCTGATCAAAAGTTTACATACCCTTGAATGTTTGGCCTTGTTATAGAGACACAAGATGACACACGCATGGTTAAAATGGCAATTAAAGGTTAATTTCACACACCTGTGGCTTTTTGAATTGCAATTATTGTCTGTGTATAAATCGTCAATGAGTTTGTTAGCTCTCATGTGGATCCACTGAGAAGCCTAGATACTGAGACATCGGGAGCAGAAAAGAACTGTCAAAAGATCTGCATAACAAGGTAATGGAACTTCATAAACATGGAAAAGGATATAAAAAGATATCCAAAGCCTTGAAAATGCCAGGCAGTACTCTTCAATCACTTGTTAAGAAGTGGAAATTTCATGGATCTCTTGATACCAAGCCAAGGTCAGGTAGACCAAGAAAGATTTCCGCCACAACTGCCAGAGGAATTGTTCGGAATACAAAGATAAACCCACCGGTATACTCAGGAGAAATACAGGCTGCTCTGGAAAAAGACAGAGTTGTTGTTTCAAGGAGCACAATGCAACGATACTTCAACAAAAATTAGTTGCATGGTCGAGTACCAGAAAGAAGCCTTTACTGCGCCAATGACACAAAAAAACCTGTTTACAATATGCACGACAACACTTTGACACACCTCACAGCTTTTGGCACACTGTAATTTGGAGTGACGAGACCAAAATAAAGCTTTATGGTCTTAACCATAAGCGCTATGTTTGGAGTGGTGTCAACAAGGCCTATAGTGAAAAGAAAACCATCCCAACTGTGAAGCATGGTGCTGGCTCACTGATGTTTTGGTGGTGTGTGAGCTCTAAAGGCACGGGGAATCTTGTGAAAATTTATGGCAAGATGAATGCAGTATGTTATCAGAAAATACTGGCAGACAATTTCCATTCTTCTGCACAAAGGCTGCTCATGGGACACTCTTGGACTCTCCAGCATGACAATGACCCTAAGCATAAGGCCAAATTGACCCTCCAGTGGTTACAGCAAAAAAAAAGGTGTTTGCAGTCTCCTGACCTTAATATCATTGAGCCACTCTGGGGAGATCTCAAACAAGAGGTTCATGCAAGACAACCAAAGACTTTGCATGACCTGGAGGCATTTTGCCAAGATGAATGGGCAGCCATACCAACTGCAAGAATTAGGGGCCTTATAGACAACTATTACAAAAGACTGCACGCTGTCATTGATGCTAAAGGGGGCATTATACAGTATTAAGAACTATGGGTATGCAAACTTGTGATCAGGGCCATTTGGGTGATTTCTTATAAATTAACATTTTTTTTAAGGGGGGGGGGGGGGGTTGTTCTTAACCTTGCTGTTTTCTCTCCAGTATATTTTTGATGTTTCAGCATTTAGGCTATTTATTTAAAGCTGTTGGCTATTTGGCTCTAATGTGAAGAACACTTTTTTTTAATGACTCTTTGTGGCTTATATCATGGCGAAAATCTCCCTGCGTTTTGAGGCTATATAATATACCATGGGTTAAAACATTTATCTGAAATTTAGGAGCCACCTAGATTAGCTAGGAGCCAACCAAACATTTTATAAAAGCCAGTTATGGATTATATATAGAAATATATGTATAATAACTAAAAAGTTAGGAGCCATCAGAAAATGTTAGTAGCCATGGCTCCCTGGCTTCAGGGTTTGTCAAGTCCTGTAATAAACCACAATGTGCTAAAAGTCTATCGGTTTGAATGAAACCGGATAAGAACATCTAAGTAGAGTGCCCTATATGTTGTAGTCTTGTGAGTTTTTGCTTATGTGGCATTACAGAAGAGAAATGTCCTGACTAAAGGCATGCCATAACTAAAATACCAGGCAAGCCTCCCTCACACAGGAGATTAGTCAGAAACCAGAAATATGTTTTATCAGTGAAACATTACTCCGCTCCACTGGCTGTCACTGAGATTCTCATATTTGGAATTCCCTATAACTTTTAGAGTGACAGTGTTATTTGCATCATAACCAAACAGGATGAGAGAATCATACCTGAGAATGGGCAGCATCTAAGTAGCCTGCCCTGAGCGATGGTGAGTTTGCTTATGCCATTTGTGAAGCTGCCACCCACACATTGGCAGGACCTATTAGTATCACTGTGTTTTTTTTAAATGGCAGGCTTATGCAAATCTGAGTGATAGGGTGACATCTCTACTGGTAGGTGCTCAGTAATACCTTACATCTGAATAATAAAGGCTCTGCTATGCATTAATGCCTTATGAGGTCAACCACTTTTGCATGTCAAACTACCAATAAATGAGTAGAGCAGTTGAATTGAATAATACTTTTATTCATGGTAGTGTACCTTTCAGTACCCAACATTTTTTTTACACTTCTTGATAGCATCACAGCGAGCAAGATGGTAAATAAAGGGCATATTATGACTGCAACATTTAATTTTATCTCAAAATTAAACCAAGATGTTTGGAATATGTCTGGTGGGGATACCAGAGATACACTGAATGATTAGTCTCATGATGTTTTTGAGGCATTTAAATTATTGTATAAACTGTGAAATCCTGGTTGGCTCTACATTTCTTCTAAATTTGCTTTGCATATTAAATCTTTATCTGATACATGTATTTGCTCTACTTGCAAAAGTATTTACTCTTTTTTGATAAATATTTTACTGGTAATCATTTATTTGAGGGTTATGTGGGACAACGCAGTCACTACATTTTTACTTTATTTAAAAGTTCTATACATACATATACATAGAGTATTATTAATTATACAAAGCTTGCTTTTATTGACTTTAATTTTTTCTATATTACTTAGACTTTTTACCAGTGGTTTCTCAGAAACATGTAAGGGTATAGATTTTAATAAGGGAATTAGATTTTTTAAATATCAAACGCCGTAATGTGTGATTATGAAATAAGTCAAAAAATCTTCCCAATCTCTAAACAAATGACATGAGAGGATGAAGAAATCATTGATTCCTGATGTATGCATAAATATGGACAATAAGTAATAGGATATATAATAGAAGATGTAATCTTATATTGATGTTTACTTATCCTCATATGGCAGTAAAACTGTTAATCATTGGATTACTCCAAAATTTCTTATAGAGTAATACAGGGATGTAAAGACTTAAAACATGACAAATCACACAGAATAATTTTAAAACAAAAAAGAAGAAAAAGAAGAAGAAAGGAGAGGGATGATGTGCAGAGATACAATATACTGAATACTAAGATTCACAATAAATGATGCGAGCAGGGAGCTGATATTTGCCAAGAATAGATTACTGAAAAGTAATGATCATATATAGTGTATTGCCCATATACTCTCCATCATTAAACCTGTGGTAATGGTTTTACTGGATGGCAAAATACACAGATATGTATATATAAACAGACCGTAAACGACCAGTTGCTCAATACTTGCTGTTTTTTTGCTATCACAGCGCCTGACACATCTTGTCCACCATTGGGTAATCTCTGCACATCTCTCTCTCTCCATGTCCCGACGGTGCCGTTTCGCTCTTAAACAGAGCTTCCTCCCCCCCCAGAGGGATTTTTTTACTTAATATTTCATGATCACACATTACGGCATTGTTTGATATTTTAAATATCTAATTCCCTTGTTAAAATCTATACCCTTACATGATACAAATATTAGTGTTACCCACTAAGGGAAAATAACATTGGGTCATACAGCCTAATTACCTGGTTTCTCAGAAACCACAGATATGTTTTTGTTGGTTTTATGACAATGCATGGTTTTCTAGATGGATAATATGAGAGATCTCTGCAACAAATAAGGAATGTCATCTGTCCATACAGTTTGATGCCCTATTGGACTGTAGGAGGCATCAATGATACTTTGGAAGTTGTGTGTGTATGTATATAAGAGGGGTGTTTATATTTCTGGAGAGCAAATATCTAATATGCTTTCTGAGCTATCCTTCTTCCCTCTTCTCCCTTCGATCGTTTGAAAACACACGTACTCTCATGATCCAGTTCTTGGGAAACGATGTGGCAAAGACAAAATAGATTCCTCTACTTATAAACAGTCTTAACATTTTTTTGGGATAGTGCCTTTTTTTTTCTTTTTTTTTGGATAACGGTGGTCCTTTTAAGACCTTTGCTAAGCATTAAGGACATACTGATATGCAGTCTTTAGGAAAGTGATTGAAAGCTTTTTGGTTTGATAGATTGGCTAACTGCCTTCCTAAAATGACCTGAACCACTTTTAGGATCCATACTATTATGAAGAGTGTGATCGCAAACATCAGACCAGTTCTTCAATAATCCTTTTCAGAATTGTGACAAAAGCTGATGACCTATTTTAAAGTGACCACTGTCATTCAAGAAAAAGGCACTTAAGAAGTGTATAACAAATTACCCACATCCGTAGTTGTAAAGGATTTTTTTCCAGCTCGTATTTGAAAGTAGAAGGACTGGTTTCTTCTTGTCCAGCAATTCCATATATTCACCCCTAATCAAATCTCATTGGCAGACAAGTATGACACCTTTTATATTACAGCTATCTAGCTGACAAGGGAAAACCCCCAGTTAAAGGTATATCTAAGTTTCCCTGTTTTTAAATTTTTCTAATCTAACACTTGCTTCTTTTATCAGACAGACACATTACATGGAGTCATTCTAAACATGTACAGATTTATTTTGTTATTGATTTAAACCCTTTACTAACTTTCAGGCCAGCAGAAACGCAATACAGAGATCTACAGAGCAATGTCTGGCTCCTCCTGATCCTTGTGCAGGGGACTACACACACCATGGTTCCTCCCTGTAGACAGATTCATACATTGTATTCGCTGCCTGTGATAGGTCACAATAAATTATGGATATTATGCTAATTTTAGCAGGGGTTTTCAGGGGTGTTAATTCTGAAAATCAACTGCTGGCATACTCAAGAGATATAGTAAACTTTGGGGGAAGTATAATAATGTTTATTATGGTATTTCTTTTTGCAAACAAATGTTTTCATATACTACTGATTCTCCTTTATCATATGCTCTAATAATCCATGAAACTTAAATATGCCGTTTAACTTTTTGTAGTTTTTTTTTCTACATTGAGCATATTTTGAAAAAAGAAAACACTGTGGAAATTATGAAACAACCTCTTTTTAAATGCAACAAAGAAAAAAAAAAAAAGTTTTAAATGTCTCTTTAAGGTTTGCCAGTGAACAAACAAACCTTCAAATGCACAGCAGTAAATGGATGAGTTTTCACTTCTCCCTCCTACGCACTTTAACACAGTGGTACATAAGTATAGAATCTTCACAGGCTGCCAGCTTTCATTTGTTCTATGTAACAGGTATATTTTGCAGAATCCATGGAAAAGGACATAAAAACGTAAGTCTCTATATCCTTAGTTGTACCATACTCCGTCAGTGAGCTTCCTGGAGTTTTGTGTGATCTAGATTAACGTCTCCTGCAGATCTGTCACTCTATCCAAAGACATGAGTATGTGCTTCTCTAACGTAGTGCACTATTCTACCAAGCTGTCATCTTAGGTTTCAGGGCTTTGATAGGCTCATGATGTTTTTGAGGCCTTTAATGCTGTGCAGATGCGCGGGTCAATAGCAGCATTCATTGGGGATCAATGTTAGGCTGTCACTCTGAATCTGAGTTTATGCACAGCATAATGCTGAACAATATTATAAAGATCTATAATATGAATAAAATGCTTAGTGGGGCATGGAGCACAATTCTTCTTTTCATTCATTTTAAAAGAGCATGCAGTAAACCTTGCCAAACCTAATTAACTAAAATCTGTTCATTGACTCCAACAGGAAGTGTACATAGCATACGTGTCTGCCAAGAAATCTATAGACATACTTATGAGTCATACAGCTATATTACTGCTCATTGGTTGACAGGGGCAAGGCCCCAGATCAGTTAAACATTTCAACCAGTGTGTTTCTGTGTTGATAGTATCATTTGAAAAAATGAAAACACACAGTGATACGTCATCAAATACACTCTTTCACATGCAACGCATGAATAAAATGCTTTTAATAACTCTTTAAAAGGGTGGTGAAAGCACGTGAAAATGTAAATATAGGGCATTGCATCAGTTTCTCAATATTCATATCATGTTGTTAATTTTGTACACATTAATAATAATCGTAACAATAGGACCACACAAATGGCAAAAAAACAATATAATAGGAATATAGTAGAAGTGAGGAGCTGCACATATTTAGACCATGTTTAAAAAAAAATGTTTACCACATAATAGTTGCAATCTTTTGCTAAATAAATATAAATATATATTATTATTATTATTATTATATATTTTTTTTAAATTGGGGAATAAATAGACATTTTGTGTTCACATAGGCAGGGACATGCATCTTTACTCTTTAATCCAATATCACTTTATATGTGGCTTCTTTCACCATATGCCTGCTGTATTATGCAGCTCATAAGTTGGATGTTTAGTGGGCAGTCAATGTGGATACTATGGCCTTTTCTATGGGTGCTTTTTCCCTCTTAAAGAGCAACACAGAGATACAACATCTGACAGTATTATAAGGCTTACTCTGAAGCCACCTAAAACAGTCTGGGCACTCTTTCCAATATTGTACAAAAAAATAACTTTCAATGCTTGGGGCTTTAGTGTGTGACTAACGGACAGATGTACTTGGCAGGACAATTTCTTACTCATGTTAACAATTTCCAGTAATTGTCTCCAAACTATCACAGTGGAACCTCCATATTCATCATTAATAAGTTCCTGGGGGACAGACGGATACTGAATTGGATGAATATAGAATATTTTTTTTTTCCCCATGGGAATTACGGTAACTAAAAAATGGAATAATCTGTTCCCAGCCCCGAATCTGATACATAAATAAATAAAAGTGTAACCAGAACTTTAATTTTACTGAGAAGCAATGATGTCAGAAGCTGCAGAGGAGCAACAGAATTATTGCCTAGAAGGGGAGTCACCTTCCATTAAAACATCGGGTAACTCCAATTCTGGCGATAGATGTATTTTTTTGTCCCTCTCCCGATAATTCACAAGCATTTGATTTTGCAAAGAACTTGTCCAAAGTTATCTGTGTGTTTTTATTTTTTTTTTATTTTTTACTTTGTGACTAATATTGGAGCATTTTTGGCCTATCTTTAGCACAAGGTGAATAACAATGACATATATGTTTACATCAGTCATATAATTCTGTAGTAGTCCTATATTTAATCTACTAAGGATGTTAAGGCATTATACAATTAGAGGCAAATCTATATGCACATTTTATTATTTTCTAGCACTGGCCTTAATTTTGATGTTTTTAGCCTACATCTTGAGTACGAAGATGTTTTTAACGATTAATTACATTTTGTTTAGATGAAGAAAACATGCTTATGTTATTGTTGAAGTTGTGTGTGGAAGGACTCACAGTATGTATTGGGATATATTGTGCATATTCCATGATGTTTTTTTTCAACAAAGGTTTGTAGCATTTTAACTATTATCTGTAAACATGTGCTATATCTGTATGATAAATGTGTGTAGTGTACACCAATAATTCCTAACGGTTTTGCTTATTGTACTAAAACATTTTTGTTTTTTTGTTTATCCAGTTGCTTTTTAACATAAATGAATATGTAGCTCAAAGATCAATGTGTAGTGGAGTAAAATGAAGTGTGTGTTGTTTTATTTTTTACATTTTTTGTATCTAGGATTATATCAACCCCAATTGTAAGCGACAGAGTGCACTGGAACATATAGAACGGTCAACACTAAAGAAGAGCAATGGATTCATGTTTTGTGCCATATATAAATATTGAAAAATAAAATATAGGGTGGGTTGAGTATGATCCACCCAATCTCTAAGTGCAGTTTTAACATAATAAATCTGGTGGACTCTTTTTATACAGATGAGAAGAATTCTACTTACATTTAGTTACGCTCAAAGATATGAGGTATATAATACTCACGTGTTAAGGTCCACTTTTGGACCTCCGTTGGTCTTACTGTAGATTTTTCAGGAATACTTCATAAGTTTCATCATAACTTCCAGTGGGTTATAGGGTATTCCAGGGGACTAGTTAAACTTTTGTATATAAGTGTCTTTAATGAACTGGGATGGTTGCGTCTATTAAGTGTGATACAATCCCAATCTGGCCTCTCTGGTCCAATCCCCGTCCCTCTGTACCCTCAGCCTCACATACCACCTGGGCTAGCTTACCTGTGGAGGTAAAGAGATGCAAATACATGGACTCAAATATATTACAATACAAAGCAGTTATTTATTAAACATATGGATCTATGTTAATCATTGCTACTTGCATTGTACAAAATTGGTATTTTTAATCAAGGTAGATAACAGTTAAGATTAATGGTTAACTGAGGGCTATATACCTATATGCCGTATATGTATATAGATTTAGGTGTTAAATAAATTACAGTTTTTTATTGTAATACCTTTTTGAGTCAGTGCATTTGCATCCCTCTACCCTTAACCCCATATACCACCTGGGCTAGTTTACTAGTGGAGGTCTCTATTGTTAATTTTTTTCTAGCGACTTGCCCGTCAAAAATTACGGTAATAAAATTTGAAGCCTGGCAATGCGGTTTGCCACACAATGCGAGGTTCTCCCCCCTCTAACTTGTGTGTCTCGCGATGAGCACCTTTGGCGCTCATCGTGGGCCTCACAATCAAAAAAAATAATAATGGCTTTACGTCTGCCATTTTTTTCCTCACTTAGCCGTTTTCAGACCTCCCAAAAACGCCAATTGAATATCAAGTTAGCTTGCAACCTCACTCACAGGCTCCCTGACTCTCCCCCTGTGCTGTGTGTGAGGTTGTAAGTTAATTAATTATTTATTAATGGTGGTCTTCAGACGGCTTCCGAGTAATGGCCTTGAAAAAAATGGCGGCTGTTAAATGCATAATTTTTTTTGAAGCCTGTAACTCGGCTGTTTTGAGTCAGTTGCTTACAGGCCTCGCGATGAGCTCCTTCCTTGCTCATTGCGACCCCGTGAAAATCCGTAACTTCTGGGCCTCGCGATGAGCACCTTCGCCGCTCGTTGCACATGTGCAACCCGTAACTTTTAACATAACGTTCCCAACAAATTCGCAATTACGACAACTATAAATGTGATATAAGAGCCAGTAGCAGCTACAATAGCTAGAGTTTGCTAAAAAGTAAAACAATTGTGAGTACTGCTCTATATTAAATACATAAAGTCTAGTTTACTGAGCAGGCGAGAGCACAGAAAGTAACAATCCATAGTGCTATTATTGATGAGTGCTAAATGGAGTTTTAAGGGGCCAAACGCGATTGGAGCGCAAAAAAGGCACTATTGAGAGATTTAGAGCAGGGGATTGATTACAAGGGAAAAGAGCACTATAGCGAATCGGCGCTCAACGTGGTAGCGTTACGCAGGCTTTGCCTGTATGTCACCAAAAGTGGCACGTCCTTTGTGCTGATGACGGCGGCTTTTGTCCTGCACTCAAATGCGTCCGGCAACTACTGCGCGCTACGACTGCTGTATGTCTGACTGCAGGTAAGGTGGTCTTAGGGTTAGGCTTAGAGGTCTTAGGGTTAGGTTTAGGGGACTTAGGGTTAGGCTTAGGGGGGTTCAGGGCATTAGGGTAGCCAGGCATTAGAAGCTTGCACGCTTTTAACAATGTGCATTTGTCGCACGTTTTCACACCACACTCTGTTGTCGGCGCACTGTGCGCAAAGGACCGGGTGCTGTCACAAATTGTTTCTCTTTTTTTTTTTTTGCCTAAAAGTATAACATGTATGTTCCAATTGCATTAGTTTTTATAAAACTTTTACATTTCCTGATTGTTCACTACACTTGAAAAAAGGGTAAATCATAATTAACAAGATGCACATAATTCCTGTGGTACTGAGTGTTTTTTTAATTCACTTTAGAGAATAGGCTGCAAGACAATCCTGTGCTCTAATGCAGGACACCTTAATTCTGCTAACATAACCCCCTTTACCCAGAATGAAAATATATGGAAAAGGAAAAAGTATAAAACCTGGATTTTCCTATAGAGAGAAGTTCACATTATAAGATTATGTACATAAACTGTATGTACTGGGGATATCTATTTAGGGTTTTACAAACGTAGATTTGAAAGCCGATAAGAACTAAAATACCCATCTAGCCTGCACATTATATTTGCCTAAACTAGTTTGGCTTCATTAATACACAGAATGACCTGTGTTTATCCCAGGCATTCTTGAATTTCTTAACTGTGCTAGAAATGGTCTTCCACTAGAAGTGGTAGGGACACTTATGTACTAACCTTTCTTTAAAGTAGTATTTTCACACATTACCCTAAAATATTCCATCCTGTAATATCAAAGTTTTGTCTCATTGTTCCTGTATTCCTTTTTATCTTGAAGATAATTCACATATATCTTAATGATTTAGTAAAATTCATGTGGGAAGGTTTCTATTATATCTTCCTTCTAAGGCAGGGGTGGGAAACTTCGGTCCTGTAGGGCCACCCACAAACCTGAATTTGAAGACATTCTTTCTGTACACAGGTGAGTCAATCAGGATGACTGAAAATAAGAGAATAAGTATATGGCCCTCCAGGACCAAACTTGTCCACGCCTGTTCTAAGGTATACATTTTAAGGCCATTAGATTTCAACTTGAAACTTTGGGCCATATTTACTAAAAAGTGTAATGTTAGGTAACTACTGAATATCATAAATATCAGTACATATAGTTCATAGTATATGAAGAAGTCCTCCAACCATCTACCGTTTTTTAATAGTTTCAGGTAGCACTTCCATGCTGCCCCCTTCATGTTCTCATGAGTAGGATATCATGTCCTCTTCCACTGCATTTTCTCACCCTATAAATTGCATATCCCAAATCTGTCCCATCACAATCTATTACTCTATATCTCCTCCATTGCAAACCTTACCATTTTTGCTTTTAGACCCAACAAACGGGTTCAATATATTGTGCATGCTTTTTGAAGTCTCGGGTTTATATAATGTAGCTCTTCAAGATATATATATTTTTTTAAATCCGTTCTTTAGTACACATTGAGGCCCAATTCTACAACTCTTGGTCTTTTGGCTAAGATCAGGTGTAGTTCCCCCTCGGACAAAACAGTTATGGCTAGGGTCTGTGTAAGAGGGGAAAATCTTGGTCTAGACAGTGGCTACCTGAATCCTGGGGCGCTAGGGGAGAGGTGACCCCCCAATGAAGGAAAATGGGCACATGCATCTTTTTAAGCACCTTCTGGGTATACTGGTCAGACCTTTTGGGATCCCAACAATTTTTAATCTCAGTCGAAGGGCTGGAGTTGCACTGGTACTTTGCTAAACCAAAGGTTGAGTAGCTGGTGGCAGCAGCAGCTTCTCCCAAATGAAAGCCCTAGGGTGGCTAGTGGCTAGTGGCAGTAGTTACCCTAGGTAAAACAGAGGCCCAGACATTCGTAGCAGCTATCTCTGGGGTACTCTTTCTACAACTCTCTCTACAATATTGTGTCATAAAAACAATAGTATCAGCTGTTTGTTATTTTTATGATTTGTTGAGTAGCTTTCAGAAGAAAGAGAATACTGTGAAAGTAAGGACACAAATTACAACCATAATCATTCTTGGAAGGGGGCTGCAATTCTTAAATCCTAAAGTTTCCAGGTTTTCTATCTCCCTATTCATGCGGCAGCACAATAAACTCTCTCAAGCTTTCACTTCAGAGATCCTGAGAATTACGGACCAAATAAAAGAAGGTGGAACCTGAACATCAGGCAAGATGAACCTACATGTGTATTGTACATTTTATAAAGTGAAAGACATTCGCTTGGGAATGCTGCAAATTACTATGAGCACAAATTCTATGAGAACACAGGGCAGACCATGTCTAAACTGGCACACATATTTATTGTGCATGTAATATTACAAACTTTCATTTATGTAAAAATCGCTTTGATTTGGCTTCTGCCATTCTCTACATGCCTGAGACAAGTTGGAAAATTACTGGATAAAGTACATTTTAAGTGTAACAGTTGGCTAAAAGCTCTGCAGAGTCTATTTTAATGACCTAACAAAATGTATTTATTTTTTTAAATATTGCATATTGGTAATAAAATAATTGTAAGATCATCAAAGGGACCGGTTCAAAAGGCTTTAAAAAAACAAGAGATATGACAGATCAGTCTTCATTGGCTGGAGGCTCTTCATTGGCTGGAGGCTTGCAATGCTAAAGTGGTGCATCCCCGCCACTTTAGCATTGCAAGCCTCCAGCCAATGAAGAGCACTGTGTTGATATACTGTGCTTGACATGTTGGCAATACCTGCCAGCCAGAATCGCCTGCTCCACTGACCTTCTAACGGTTGGACACCAGCATTAGCCAAATCTGATATTTGAACATTTGGAACTTCTAACCTGCATATTGACCAACGCCAAATAAGGGCTTTTTTGAGCACTTATTAAAGCTGTAGCAGCAATTAAACACACAATATTGTACATAAAAAGCATGGGAAGGCATAGAAAGACATTATAATTAATTGCAGAATAATCTCAGAACCACAAATATGCAATTAAAAATATTATTTTTAAATGTTACTTCTGAGTAATATCGATCACTTACTCAATGGGATATATACATATCATGAAACCCACATGGACTAGAACAGATGATCCAATGCATTTTATAGAGTGCTTGATTGTGAACCCGATCAACAAATAGTACTTATTGACACTAATTAATTTGTAGCCTCCAATTACAGATTACGTCTATCTTCCATGATTCACTGACGTGTTGATGATGATCTCATTTACTATTGGCAGTGTCTAAAAAGTAAAATACAGGCTTGCTTCAATATTGTCATCATATGACTACGACCCCTGAAGTCAGACTTAAGAAGGCAAGGCAGCGTTTACGAATTTAGTCCTAAGGAGGTAAATTGTGAGCTTGAGTCACTAGAATACATCTTTAGAGAAAAAAACACCCACAGCCAAAATTACGAGTTAGAGGCATTTACGGCTTCTAATAGAATAGGGCTTAATGTTACAAAGTGGATAAGGATTTAGTTGGCACGTTGTAGGCCTCGTGTAGTGGATTCTATGCAGGGGCACCTGTGAAGGACAGTGATAGGCGCATATCTATAGGATTCTAGGTGAATCTTGCCCAAGATATGCAGGTGTGTTGTTATATGTATTTGGCTGTGATTGTGTTACTGTGTATGAAAGTCAGAGTGCGAGTCTCATCCTACATAACCCGCTTTATTGCTGCTAAAATATTTACTTGGTATATTGTTACATGTTGGAAAGCATTAAAACAACATTTCATGTACCCAGAAAACTGCATGCTGCTTTTATGTATTTATGTTCTTTGTGGCGCATATAAAGTTAACTTTAACCATAATGAGCAGTCACCTGAATCTGTTATATAAATAAAAACTTTTAACCAGAAAACATAACTTTATCCTTAGTATTTTTATAAAGTTTTGCCTTGTTTTTAAAGTTTTTTTTTTTTTAGTTTCTTTCATCAACTTCTGTAATTCACTGAACAGAAACCTTTTGTATATGGACTCTAGAGATGTGGCATTCCCAATACACTCCTCCTACATATTAAAATGTATAAAATAAAAGTTGCTGATGATAGTTTGTTTTTGTTTGTGTAAAATACCTTTTTTTTCTTTCTTTAAATTGATGCATATTTGACTTTTGTAAAGGTTTTTGTATAACCGTTATCCCCCCAACCGTCCTCCCTCACTGCTGCATTAAGAATGTCTTCAATTTTCCTGTAAATTTACCTGTATTCTGTTTCTTGAATCATATTGTCCTTTTTTCCTATTAAAAAGCTGAAATTTATTATTACACAAGAGAAAGTATGTAAAATTTGTATTAAATATTAAAATGTGCATCAAATTTAAAAAAAATTTAATAGCATTTTCACTTCATTTTAAATACTCTAAATCAGTGGTCCCTAGCCTTTTTGGGACCGGTGATTGTTTCCATTCACAAAAAACTTTACATGGCCCGGCCGCCCTCCAGGATCAACTCTTTAGACATATCACATATGTAGTTGTCAGTGTTTATAACGTTTGCGATGTTGGTAACGCACTTGCATCCCTTGCACAGCAAGGTGAGCAGTTGGCGTTACCAGCGGGGGCTGCAATGAGCGGCGAAGGCGCTCTTCGCAAGGCTCACGATGATCGCCGAAGGCGCTCTTTGCAAACTCGCGATGAGCACCGATGGGCTCGCATCACCCCCATGATCGGGGCTGCAATGAGCGCCATAGGCGCTCATCGTGTGGTGACCATGTCTCGTCTCTCCTTACTATCATGTAATCCGCTCCTGCTGCATCTCTTCTCTCCCCTGCAGCGCCAAATTCTGGCTGTGTTCCATCTGACATATGCTAATGATGTGACGCTCATGTGACGTCAAGTCATTCGCATTTGCCAGTTCCGGACACAGCAAAAAGACGCCGCTGCAGGGGAGAGAAGAACAGCAGCGGGAACCTATTGCATGATAGTAAGGATAGAGGGAAAAGGGAGCTTTTATACTAGAATCATCCCCCTGTCTCTCCACCCCCGTGTCTCTTCCCCCCTCTCCTGTGTCTCTTTCCCCCCTCTCCCTCCCTTCTCATCCTTAACCATCCTCCTCATCCTCAACCCCCCCTCCCTAATTACCTCCCCCTCTCCCTTTACCCTCACTTACCTTCCATCAGCAGCTGCTCCTACGGTCCTCTGCGCGTCTTCTGGCTGCGTCGGGACCTGGCATATGCTAATGACGTGATGTCACATGAGCATCACGTCATTAGCATTGGCCGGGTCCCGACGCAGCCGGAAGACGCATGTAGGAGCAGCTGCTGATGGAAGGTAAGTTAGGGGAAAGGGTGATGTGGAGGTAATTAGAGAGGGGTAAAGTGAGGAGGGGGGTTGAGAATGAGAAGGGTGATAAGGGAGGGAAAGTCACAGGGGAGGGAGAGGGGTGGGGATGAGACACAGGGGAGGGAGAGGGGTGGGGACGAGACACAGGGGAGGGAGAGGGGGCACACAAGAAAGGGACACAGGGGGCAGCACATTTCCCACCCTCGGCTTATACTCGAGTCACTAAGCTTTCCCAGTATTTTGTGGTAAAATAGGTGCCTCTGCTTATCCTCTGGTCGGCTTATACTCGAGTATATATGGTATATATATATTTTCATAGAAATGCTGTAGTTCAGGGCAGAGTGGCAGCAGCACTTACTTGCTCATGGAATCACCCTTAGTAGACATATCCGGTCAGTGCTGGGGGTGTCTTGGGATCTCGACAGGGCTTTGAGGAGGGTCCTGCCTTCTGTCAGCTCCGTGCAGGATGTCCTCTTCATGTATGTGTCAGTGTGGGGGAGGTGCTGCTCCTGTCAGCATGTGAGTGCAGGAGGAGGGCTCTGGTTCCTTAGCTGTGCCTCAACCTGCACAGCTCCGCGTGAGGATCCTTTATGATCCCTGCACCGCATAAGGCACACGCAAGCTGCCACGGCCCGGCTGAATAGAGGCCGAGGACCGGTGGTCTGGGGGTTGGGGACCCCTGCTCTAAATGACTGAAGAGCAGTATCCGTGAGTCCAGAGTCTATTTAACAAATATATAAAAATGTGTTAAACTTGCTGAAAATTTCTATACTATTGATGTTTGTGTGTTTTTGAGTTTTTTTAATTTTGGCTACATTAAACGGTACAATATTGAGAATAATCTATAGTCTTCTAAAAAGAACTCTACTTGTACTGGGTTAAGGCAGCAGAGGGTAGAAGAATACTCAAATAATTAATTGAGGGCAGCTAACCTTTTTACAAAGATCTTAACAATAGGACCTTGTTTCTGCAGCTCTTTCTGCCCTGTCCTCCTTTCCCATTGAGATGCTCCATTCTTGGCCTCTGTATGGAATACAAAAACAATGTTGTTTTTTCACACTGAATTGTCTTACACATGCACATGTCATACAGAAATGTTGCTTATACCTAATGGAAACATTAAAATAATAATTTCTAAAATCATGTGAGGCTCTTTTTTTTTTATTTTTTACGTAGAGCAAATACATATTTAATAAGTTAAGAATTAAAATACCCATTTTGTTTGCTTATTCTGTATATCTAAAAAGCTTAATTAAACTTCATGATAGTTTTCTGTTAATCCTGCTTAACATCTTTTAATTGTCTTTCCACATATCTACTACCATTTCTGTATATTCCTGTTTAGGCATATTACCCTTAAATATACAAAAATAAGGCTCCAATGCTAATCAAGAGGTGTAATTTGCGTGACCCAAGCATGATCCATTAAGGCTTATGTGAAATAATTGACACCACAACCGATTTTGGGAGAAACACAGGCCACAGCTTTATTCATAAATAACTATTTTAACATAAACATAAAAACCTGTATATAATTTACATATTAACTTCCAGGGGGAGGAGCCCGGCCACGGACAGTGACCTCACGCCTTGGGCCCTGCCCAAAGCCCCAATGCTCACATTAAGCACGCTTTGTGAGATAGGGCCACACCCACTTAGGCCAGTGGGCCGGCAACTCACCTCCCGCCACAGAGCGAGGGACCCCTCCTGAGACTGCAATTCCCCCCCCCCCCCCCCCCCTGCTGGCAATTAAAGCTAAGGCCCGCGCAACACTCTCTCTGAATTCCAGCATGAGTTATTCTAGCCCGATTCCGGTCAAATGAACTTTATCCTCTCCAAAGAACTCGTCTGCCCCGAACGGCTCAAACTCTTTATATCGGATGGCGACCAAACCCAGCTTTTTGATGAAATTTGACAACTGCTGGTTGATCTCTTTGACGCTATCTGTCCAATCTGTCAGGATCCCGAGCGTTCCACCACGAGCGTCTCATTATCACGTCCCTCTTCATCACCTTCAACATCCTCCGCATGGGGACTGTACCCAAATCGTTACCGCCGGCATGTAATAATATTATGCTTGGCTGTCCATAACGCTGGGCGTACGTTTCCAGTAGCCCATCCACCTGCGCCCACCGCAGGCCTCGAACCCTCGAACCACTGCACGTGCAAGTCCATAACAGTGTCCTCTGTAACTGTTGCTAACCTGTGGGCCCAGGACACGTACGAATGGCCCACGATCCACAATTGCTTCTGTTCTCCTGAAAGCAGAAAGCAAGATCTATTAGACTACTGCCCTAGGCCGCACGCAAGACCAAAAACGTTCCGACTCTCATCTCCCGATACGCTTGACAGCGGCGTTAGGCAAGCCTAACCTAGCTGCTTCCGTAGCAGCCCCGATTCGGAAAGAGTGCGTTCCAAACCCTTTAGCATCCTTTCAAATTGATAACGGGATAACGCCGTCCCATCAGCATGAACCAACAGCGAACACCGTCCCAATGGTCGCTGACTAAGGTACTCCTCCATACACCCGTAGGGGCAGCACTCCGTGCCAACACTGTGCAAGACCACCTCCTTTCCTTTTCCCAACTGGTCAATTTTAGACCTCCGTAACCATATTCCTACCGTGCCTTCCCTTAGGCAGGTATCCACCAACTGCACGCCCCTGGAACAGTGTCTACTGTTCGCGACTAACTCCCCTGTCCGGAACTCTCCGAGGAACGCCAGGGAAAAAGCTGTACGGAGAAGCCGAGATTCAAAGGGGTTCCTGCACATCACCACCAAAATCTGCGCCATTCGCATCAACAAAGAAAAGGTAATCGGCCGCCTGGTATATGGCCTGTGATCCCCGTTAAACATGCTGCGCACCACCTTGCGCACTATAAAGTCTTTTGTAAGGTCCCTCTGCCCCGCCAGCTGAAATATAAAAAGCCAGAGCCTAGACCTGTCTCCCAACTACTGCTTTTTCTCGCCTTACTCAGCACACCGCAGCAGAAACCAAAGCAGTATCCCTAGGGTCTTATCCTCTGATGTAGACCCACCGGCCATCTTAACTAGGTCATTCCATTTTACCCACACGCGTCTGTACGCGGCCCACGTCGCCGGCGCAAGAGACTGTCTGATGCGCCTTGTTACCTGGCAGTTCCAAGCATCCAGATCTCTGTGAGAATGGCCTCCCCCAGCATGTTCGCCAGCGGGGCCAGTACACTGAACCGCTCTTCCTGAAACCGAGAAAGGGTGTCAGCAATGCCATTTTCCAACTCCGGCATGTGCCTCGCCTGAAACCATATGTTCAGGCGAAGGCAGCACATCACCGAGTGACAAAGTAATCGTACCACCGTTATGGAAGTTGCTGTGAGGTTATTCACTGCTTGCGCAACCCCCATGCTATCTGTGTGGAATAACACACTCCGATCCCGAAACTCCGAACCCCATATGTGGACCACCGCCACCATGGGAAATGGTTAGAGAAATGTCAGGTTCTTTGTAAGACCTGCCACCACCCATACCCGTAATATTTTCTTCAACTTTTTGTAGTTATGGCAGTGCCCTGATTTACAAGTGATCTGTAAAGTCTTATTAGCATAAGGTTTTGGTGTAAAAGTAATTTGTAATCTTTTGTCAGTGCAATAATCAGTGGAAAAGTTTGACATAATTTTTGGCTTTCCAGTCATGCGTAGCAGTTCTGTCACAATGTTTCTGGGATGGGTGATTTAACATGGCTAGGTAGTTATACTTTTGCTTTTAAACATGGTGTAATCTATAATATAGAGGATTCGCATAGAGGCCTAATTTCTATATTCAAGAACCCTATCACCTGCTGCCTTAACCTCCGCAATGCATCTCTCACGCTCCTGTAACCACACCCAAACCATTTAGATTGTTAGTCTGTGAGTTTTCAATCCTGCATGGTGCTTTGGGAAGGCACTCTGGACACTGGATTCTAAGCTCAAAGACAGAATATGTGCTACAGAATATGTTGGCGCTTTACAAATAAACAGTGATAACATAAAATGACCAAATTTCTCCAATTGTACATGTTATTAAAAACAATATTTAAGTAGCTTACATCTCACATTCACAGTTGAATGTGCTTTATAACATTTCATAGGTCTCCCTGCCTCTCTATTTTATCTATGTATGTGTTTTTACTCTCTTAGTGTAATGGTAATGTTTCATGCTTAGATCCTCAGTAGCTTTTTATGTCTGTGTAGGTGGGTCCTACTTATTAATGCTTCTTGGGTAAACCTTTTATTTATTTATTTATGATTACATGTTATTGATATTATTAAAATTGAACTTAACAACCACCACATTCAAGTAAAGTATTATCATTTTACTAGTGACATTCGATAATGGATGCAAAAGGGTAATTAGCAAAAATTCAGTATTATCAGTAGAATATTTTATTAGAATAACCCAGTAAAACGGTTACTGCAAATAGTTTTCTTTCTGTATAACTATTGTCCCTTTTTTTCCAGCTGATCTATTCTGCTTTACTCCCACACAGGAATGTGAGACACTGCTCAGCAAATATCCACGGAAATGTCATGACACACATACTCCTTACTCATTTTGCTGCATACTTGTCTCAAGTGGCTTTGTCCTGTTGCCACAATTACGTAGATTACATAAATATTAATATTTTAAACAAATAGTTATAGTGTTAATGATTTTTTCTGACTGACATGGCTATGAATATATTTCCTTTTTTTTAATGTTTATTTTATTTTCTGTAATCTTAAAAAAACCAAGGTGAAGCTGCCTCTGACTAGATCTCTCTCTTAAATGACCACTGTAGTTCTTATACAATATGGCTTCATTTGTTTATTTAGATATTGCTAGCAATACATTCAGTATTTGAAGTAAAAAGAGTCAATGCAACTCTTGAAACTGTCATTTGAAATTTAGGATTGTAGTTTCCAGTAGATGTGCTTCTCTCCATCCACTATTAGGTGTCGGAGGTGGGGTAAAAAGAAAGATCTGCACTTCAGGCCACCCTAAATATTTTCTAACTGGAGTATTGTTGCCTACAATAGCCATTCCAGGGAAGGAGGCAGATGACAATGTTCTCAGATAATGTCAGACCATGAAACCCAATTGTATGATCACTGCTGTGGTCCTTTAATACAGATTTCCTTAAAGGTATATAGAAGCTTATTGGGTATTTTTAAATATATAATATATTTGTGTATGTATTTATTATTATGTTCTTCATTTTATTAAGAAGTGTTTTTACAAACTCTGATTTTAGGCAGTCAAACAAACAAATTTTGCCTGCTTGGGTCTGTCCTCTACAGCTCATGAAAACTCAGACTCTGCTGTACTTGTCTCATACTAACCAATCACTATCTCTCAGCAATATTCTGCAAAGTGCTGCTGAGATGTGTAGGACACTACGCTGCACATCCCACCCTACAGAGTGTGTGTCTGCATATATTACAGTGGGTAGATCCATAAGGGGACTATATACTAAATTTTAGGCAGTAAAAAATGGAGCTTATAAGAACTTCTTAATAAAATAAATTACATAAAAGTAAGTAGATAAATAGAGAATAGTGCTCTCATCTCACAACGTCTATCTCTCTCATAATTCTCTATCTTTCCTTTCTCTTTCTCTCTTTCTCTTCATGTATATATACAGTACATTGATATTTTTGGGGCATTGCACAGGTAGTTTGGGGGCAACACTGCACCTCTTACTACATGCTAACCTAAAGATTTGCCTAGTTGGCTTAGTTGAGAATGCATTGTTGATTGCAAATAATAGGGAATGACCACATCATTGGAATACCTTGTGTTCACATTAGAAATGGCATCAGAGGAATTTATGCAGCACGAGTTCTGAGAGCCCAGTGACCCATTACACATAATATTACCAACTCTGTTTTAGTGTCCCATAGTATTGGTTAGCCAGAGCACCTCTGCTGTGCAATATGGATATGTTGATGCATGTACATACTCTAGCTATGCCCCCCGGCATTTATTTTTACACAAAGGTTTATGCTGCCTCAGTACTTTGTTCAAATGTTGGCACTGAGAAAACATACATAATAAATAAGACAGGAGAAATCCAGACATTCCTGTCTAGTCCTGCTTTATATAATCATTCTAAAACGGTCTGATGATTCAAGCAAGGTATAATAGGATATGAATGTATGCAGTTTTTGTGCACAGTCTACGGTGTGTTACTATATCAAGGTATTTGATATATACGGAGGTTCCTAGCAAAATAGAAGATTCTCCATTGCAAATGTAGACAGTTTCCATGTGAAAGAAAGTACTAAATATATTAATAAAAGAAAATTTCATTAAAAAAATCTCTTATGTATGTCAGTCATTTTTGAGTTTTTTTTTGTAGTATATTGATCTTTAGCCTATACAAGATTTAGCTTTGTAGACCGTATTAAATACATTAAATAACATTTCTCCCATAGCCACTGTACATCTTACTTGATCTGTATGTCACAAAACGATAATGTCAAATATGACTCCTTACCATGCAAGTATAGTTTAAGTACATATCATATATCAATGCAGAAAATGGTAAGCAATGTCTTGTTACATTTGTGTTGTTCCTAAATCATTCAGAGGATCATGGGATCTACTTTTTCTGTGTTCATTCTATTAAAACTATCACCTTATCCGTGCAGTACCATTCAAACAAATTTGTGAATGGATAAATAATGTTTTTTTCACATTTTAATCAATGCAACACAGTGCAATTTTTTGTAGTTAATAAATTTTCCACTGAAAGTTATACCTATTTGGTCATCCATTAACAACTTATGTTTAGTCTTGGACAGGGGCGGAGCTACCAGTGGTGCAGTGCACCAAGGCCCTCATGTTTTTCTTCTGTAGTGTAGGGATGGATGCTAAGAGGGGTTGGTGCTGGGTTGGGGTAGAAAAAAGGAACGGGGTGCTATGTAGAGATAGTATATCTATTTCTTTAGTGTTGTGTAGGGCACCCTCAGCCTGGCCCTGGGCAAGTCCTGGAGCTGTGCTGTAAGCAGAGGAGCTTTGCACAGGCAGCAAGTAAGGGATGCTATTTTGGGAAGAAGTCTTAATGCGGAGAGCTGTTAAGGGAAGGGTCTTTGGGAAGGCACTGAGTAATTTGGAACTGGGGTGGGGGAGCCCAGAGGAAAAAAAATGACAACCCCCCTTGGATGGGGGCAACCTTTTTCTTTTTTACACCAGGGCCCTCCATTCTCTAGCTCCGCCACTGGTCTTACAGTATATCTTGAAGACACACTGTGAACTGTTCTTCTTTCTAATAAAACCCTAGAAATAGAAACACAGCCACTTAAGTTTTATAATGGCGAAAAAACAGTGTCTCCAAAGGTGATATTTTCGATCATCAAAGGTATGAGAAGCACCTGCCTTTTATAAAGTATATTAGGTCGCATTTTAGGTCTAAACTTGGTAATGCAGCCCTTTTTGTGTGTAAACTTGCTCTTAAGATTCCCATAAGTTTAGCATCCCATATCTCATCTCATGAGTCAGAGGCTGTACTGATAGGAGTTTTTATTTGCAATCTTTTGTACAGTGGCCATTGCAGACAAATGGGTGGAAATTTTAGGACAGACTCCTGGGCAGATCTGCACCCACCCACTAGATACATAAGTGTGTGAGAGAAGCAGCTTTGCTTCAATACTAAAGTTGATATGTAAGTTTTAAACTGTGCTAGAATTTTATTTTTGAAGTGCTGATTTCAGTGGTTAATTAATTAATTAACAAACAAACAAAATCCACTACAGTGGGTCCTTCAATTATCTGAGACAATGTAGACTAGGAGTTGACCCAATATTGTGTCCACATCCTGGTTAACTGCATGTCTTTTATTTAGTCAGGACAGCCTGGATATTTGTCAGAATATTTTATCTATACATACAGTATTTTGCAGAAGTATCCACCCCACCCCCTTGACTTTTTACCTATTTTGTGACATTACAGCCTTAAGTTCAATGTTTTGTTAATCTGAATTTTATGTGATGGATCAGAACACTATTCTAAGTTGGTGAAGTGAAATGAGAAAAATATATACATAAAAACTGAAAATTGGCATGTGCGTATGTATTCACCTCGTTTGTTATGAAGCCCATAAAAAGCTTGGGTGCAACCAATTGCCTTCAGAAGTCACATAATTAGTGAAAAGATGCCCACCTGTGTGCAATCTAAGTGTCACATGATCTGTCATTACATATACACACCTTTTTTAGAAAGGCCCCAGAGGCTGCAACACCTAAGCAAGAGGCACCACTAACTAATCACTGTCATGAAGACCAAGGAACTCTCCAAACAAGCAGGGGACAATTTTGTTGAGAAGTACAAGTCAGGGTAAGGTTATATCCAAATCTTTAATGATCCCCAGGAGCACCATCAAATCTGTCATAACCACATGGAAAGAACATGGAACAGCAAACCTGCCAAGAGACGGCCGTCCACAAAAACTCACAGACCGGGCAAGGAGGGCATTAATCAGAAAGGCAGCACAGAGACCTAAGGTAACCCTGGAGGAGCTGCAGAGTTCCACAGCAGAGACTGGAGTATCTGTACATAGACAATAAGCCGTACGCTACATAGAGTTAGGTTTTATGGCAGAGTGGCCAGAAAAAAGCCATTATTTTCAGCAAAAAACAAAATGGCACGTTTTGAGTTTGCGAAAAGGTTTGTGGGAGACTCCCAAAATGTATGGAGGAAGGTGCTCTGGTCTGATGAGACTAAAATGTAACTTTTCGGCCATCAAAGAAAACGCTATGTCTGGCGCAAACCCAACACATCACCCAAAGAACACCATCCCAACTGGGACTGGGGAACTGGTCAGAGTTGAGGGAAAGATGGATGGTGCTAAATACAGGGATATTCTTGAGCAAAATTTGTACCACTCTGTGCATGATTTGAGGCTAGGACAGAGGTTCACCTTCCAGCAGGACAATGACCCCAAATACACTGCTAAAGCAACACTTGAGTCGTTTAAGGGGAAACATGTAAATGTGTTGGAATGGCCTAGTCAAAGCCCAGACCTCAATCCAATAGAAAATCTGTGGTCAGACTTCAAGTTGGTTGTTTTGCGCTTGTGAACAGCTATCTTTAAGGAGCTGGAGCAGTTTTGCAAGGAGGAATTGGCACAAATACCAGTGGTAAGATGTGGCAAGCTTATAGAGACTTCTCCAAAGCGACTTGGAGCTGTGATTGCCGCAAAATGTGGTTCTACAAAATATTGCCTTTAGGAGGGTGATAGTTATGCACATTGACTTTTTCTGTTATTTTGACCTAAATGAAGTTTGCTTCACAATAAAAAAAATAAAAAAAAACATCTTCAAAATTGTGGGCATGTTCTGTAAATTAAATGTATGCAAATCCTCAAACGATCCATGTTGATTCCAATTTTTGTGAGGTAACAGAACACAAAAAAATGCCAAGGGGGTGAATACTTTTGCAAGACACTGTACTTCTATATTTGAACTTGAAAAATGTAATAACCTATTAAAATGTAAATACATTTCATAGACAGAAAAGTTAAATAAGTCATCAACCATATTTCCAACTTTGAATACCATATCTCATCTTTTTTATATGAAAATAGTTAATGTGAGAGAGAAGTTTTCCAGATTTCCACTTTCCTTGACATATGATCATCTTTGAAGGGATTAGTTCCCCAAATCACCATTCTGATCATTCCAAGGCATCAGACAACCCAACCTTACCTAGAAATTGCACATTATTTCCCTGACATACCAAGTCTATCATGAGAATTTGGTGACCAGCGGGAACGTTGGTTATTTTCAGAGGCTATTTACTATACTGATCACAGTTTGAGCACTTCTTAGTTGCACTTTTTATTTTTAACGACTTTAAGAACACAGTGGAAATGCAT
This sequence comes from Discoglossus pictus, assembly GCA_027410445.1. Classification (NCBI taxonomy): domain Eukaryota; kingdom Metazoa; phylum Chordata; class Amphibia; order Anura; family Alytidae; genus Discoglossus; species Discoglossus pictus. The sequence goes on along the minus strand of CM050166.1, from coordinate 157,916,939 downwards.
CATATATTTGTTCAGATTTATTATTGATTCCTTTATCAATATAGACTGTGAATCAGACAAACAAATCCTGAATTATTTCACTTCTTAAAATCAATGTTTCTTTCTTGAGGGAGCTATTTCTTGTAAGACCTAATGTAAACAAACATCTATGGTATACTTATGGGTTTTATTCTTGATGATTAATGATTCTTTTACAGGGGTTGAAGAGAGTTACCTGGTGCTGAATAAATTGAATGTGTAACTTCAGAATGAACGAAGCAGACCACTTAAAACCTGTATTGTTTCTGGAAGCTGTTTTTATGGACACATTTATACAAATACTATGTTATTGTATATCAGAGTGAAGTGGCAATCAATATTTATCAATTATTTTTGAAAATTCATTATTGCACTTTGTTCATTCCTTTCTAGAGGTAAGGGTCATTTTAGGAATATTTTAAAATTATTTGCGGTAATATGTTTGAGTAATAATCCTTTGGATTGTAGGCGATGATGCAAATTAGCTGACCAATAAAACATAGTTCTATTTGACAAGTTATATTTTACATAAGGCAACAATTCTAGATAAATGGACAAAAATAATAAGGCGCTGTTGCTGGCAAAATGGACACAGATTTATTTTTAACATTATCATAATTATGGCCTGGAAAAATCTACAAGCAGTGCTTTAATTGGGATATAATCCCTTTTGGGATACTCAGTGGTTAAATAACAGGAACAGTCTTTCATTTTCTCATACCCTGGCCTTGACCAATACACAGTAATAAACTGGGTGATCCTGGGTTGAAGATGATCCAAGATGATTTTATCTGAGATAATGTCTTTAAAAGCGTTCATATTTAGGTATCCATTTTGGTCATGCAGACAATTAGGTATTCTACAGTATGATAATTAAGTATATGAGCCTTCTAGATGATCTAGATATGATAAACATTTTGTCGAAAGGTAGATTATTTGGAATGCCTGTCTTGATCTTTAGGACACGTGAGTGAACTATTTATTTGTTTATTATATGATTTTTTTTTTAGATATTCCATAGTGTTGGACTATAACTCGGCAGGTATTATGAAACTTTGAGATATTACATAGTGGTGGGTAACATCTCAGCAGGTATTATGAAATGCATAGTGGTGGGTAATAACTCAGCATGTATTATGAAACGCATAGTGGTGGGTAATAACTCAGCACGTATTATGAAACGCATAGTGGTGGGTAATAACTCAGCAGGTATTATGAAACTTTGAGATATTACATAGTGGTGGGTAACATAACTCAACAGTGCTATAACGTGCTTGCGCACATATATTAGTTATGTTAAATGATTCAAAGGGGCTGGAGCTTTGGGAGGCTGTTATAAATTCACACTTATTACCACACATTTGAACACATAGTTGGCTAAGCAAACTTTGCTAAACAGTTTACACTAATTTTGTTTTCATCGTCTCAGGATTTTTCTTAGCTTATAGTTATAAAATCTAACACTTTCCTCTAATGTGAACTTTGTACATTTCAGATCCAATTCACACAAACTCCCACACACCAAAACGTTTTAAACATGTTTTTATTTTTTTCATAATAGCATTTTCTGTATTTTTGTGCCAATTTTATGTTTTACTTTATTGGGTTTCATTAATACATTGTTTTAGTTTTTTTTTTCAGTTTTAATTTTCTTATCAAATTATAGTAAGTTTTTTTTTTTTTTTTAAACTAAAACCTAAAATTGTTATTGGTCACTTAAATTTAGTTTTACAGATGATGTTTTTTTTTGGTGTTTGTAGGTTTTCAAATAACGTTACATGTTTATTATCCTTGTTACCATATTATATCCTTTTTTTTTAAATTATTTTGTATTTGGTGTGAACTGACTATTTCATGTTAGGTGTTGAAGCATATATGGCAAGCAGTTAAACTACTTGTGTCCTGCATACAGAATGATTGATCTGTGGTTAACCCTTTAACCCATATGTCTGTATTGTGTTTGTGTGTGTGTGTGTGACCCTTCATGGGGAGTCAACTAATTGAATGAACACAAGGTTGATGACATTATTTTGCAGACTACTCTGCTTTCAGATGTAAAGACAGCCGTTGTCTAGTCTATGAAATCAAGATAGGGTATTCATAAGAGATCAAGATCCTGAAATTTTGTCTGTGGCTTCTAAATATTTTATAATAGTATAATGTACATCTATGAAACCATTCTGCCTGGTCCCTAAAAATCCTGTCTGATACATCAGAAATGCAAGTAGCTTCTGTAGCTTCTGTGTTTTATAAATTTTGTGCCCACAGCTGGCGATGCCCATTTCTATAATATTTATATCCCCACATGAGTTTTTAGTACCCAGTAGTTTTATTGGCTTTTTCCCCAATGGGACCACTGTGGTCTTTTTTATATATGATCTTTTGAATAACAAAGACTTCATAATGGGCAAAAAAAAAAAAATGCAAAAAAAAATAAACACAACAGTTATATTTTCTCACATTTTCATATATAATTTAAACTTTAAACAAGTGGCTCTTTTTTATTTTCTCCCCTGATCATATCTGCTACTTTCTTAGTAGGGTGTGTCCCTAAGATGTATAAAAAGCACTGGCAGTCATAGATGCCATATTCCCATTGTGTAGATGGAAACTCTCTTCGTTCACAATACATTAGAGGTTGTAGTTCTTCAAGGTAGTATGCAGTGGTTGTTTAATTTCACCTTGGTCTCCAAGTCCATATTTCTGTATGCCTCCATTTCTTCAGGGATACTCCTAATTTCCCATTCAGTAGACTCGGCACCAGGCTTAGTGTTGTGATGCTGGGCTGTGTACAGTACTAGGAAAGCTCTTTGAAGCTCAATCATCCCATTTACATAAATCTTGACATGCAGTACAATGATGCCCTTGTTATCCTTTGCTAAGCTATCTCTTATAAGAGACATTCAAAGCAAAGCATAATACAAAACACATTCAACTGTGTTAACTACATACAGCACAGTGCTAAAATCATGTAAAAATGCAAATATTTTTTTCCAGTTTATATTTTGCACCACTAGCAGGTTCCTGGCTGTCAATTTTGCTTTCTTTTGTATGGCTTTTATTTTGAAAGCCCTCTGGATACTAATTAGGTTTGTTGTTGCCAAGCTGGACTTTCTAAGGGACAAGTGAAAGGAACAAAAGCAGAGCCACATGAATAAATGATGCCAGTTCTTCTATTTTGAAATGCAGCTCAACCCGATGTGAAATCAGAGTCTTTTTTTTTGTTTAATGCAAAAAAAATATATTTACTAAGAATTTTAAAGCACCAAAATTTACTGAGCAATGTCCATGTAACTAAAGTGTTATTAAATTGCTGTATTGTCTTGAATAATCAGTCTTTATAGACATATTTGAACAGGTGGCTGAATAATTTAATTAGCATTAATAATATAATAATCATACAGTAGGATTTAATTTGTTTAGTAAATGATTAGAAATGAAATCAGTATTTTGAAAAAAGATGTTTCAGTACACCTATTTAAAACGTAGATTTTAATTTTGTTTTTAAGAATTAAAGGGACATGGGAGGTTTCTAAATTACCCTAGGAGTATAATATACGTGTATATATAATATACCTGTGTATCTAATTACTTTTATGTAATTTTATTTTATTAAGAAGTGCTTAAAAGCTCTTTTTTTTTTCTTCTTATAACACTCAAGTTGTACATGTTTATGTATTCATGAGCTTGATGAGCTACAGAGGTCAGACTCAGACTGTATGAAGTGCAGTGTTTCAAATTAGCCTGTCCTTTACCCTTCTCAAGTAGCATGTTACAGAATGTTGCCACTGATTAGTTACTTTGACACACTGCTCACCCTGTACGTCTTCATGAGCTGCAGAGGGGAGAAGACAATTCGGAACTTTTTGTAAGTTTTTAGGCAGAAAAAGCAGAGACAAAAGTAAAGAGATAGATAAGTATATTATATTTATAGTGAAATTCAGAAACCTTCCATGTTCCTTTAAGAATATTTTTTTTATTTTACACCTCCGGTTATGTGTCAAGGCAGGTTATCCTTATAGGACTCTTGGTCACGTATTCAGTGATTATGTCGTTGTCCTTTCTAACAAGCGTGGTACAATTTGAGTGGCTAGTATCCAAAGTACTATTATTTATGTTTATTCAAACCTGCATTACTATTATTGACCTTTGTTAGAATAACTTAATTAAAGGCACATGGGAAAAAATAATCAGAATAATGTTATTTGATAATGTGTCACAGTGTGTTTATCGTTTTCAAATAAAGGCACAAAAAAATATTCGTAAGTGTAACTGCATTTGGCGGCTTGCACTTTGCCAGCCAAATAAGATCTACTGAACGTGCATTTTCTTTTCATTTCAATAAAGTTTTAAACAGGTTTTTCTTAATAATTTTTCAAGCAAAAACTACTTTTTTGTAATGTCTAAAATCTGCTTGTTTAAAATGCTTGAAGAAACCAGTTGGATTCCAGGTCCCATTAATGTCTCTTAGGCTCATATAAAGGCTCTTCATACAACCTCACCAGTGGTTGCACATGACAAGACTACAGCAATGTAATTTAATAGAGGATTCCCTATTAATGAAACAGATTTATGTTTTTCTTCCTGCAATTATAATATGGGCACTATCCTTTAGTAAACATAGCTTTTTGTATATATGATGGTATCTGCATCCACACTCTTGTTTTTTGAGGATGTTTTCCAAGTTCCTGAAAATTGATGAAAGGAAGAGAGTGGTTATCAAATACCAAAATATCCAATTACATTAAATCCCCCACCCTCTCATTCCTTGCCAACTCTTCCCATTGTTCTTTAGTAGAACATAACCTCAAGCCCCAAGCAATCAAGTGCTTATGTTTATTAGTGCTCATATTTCTATACACAGAGTCTTCATAAACTAAGATGTTCTAGAACAGTGGTTTTGTGTTCCTAGATTACACAGCAGCTATTGCTGTCAGTACGTTCAATACTACGCAACAGTGTGAGGACTTTCCAAAAATACATTGATCATTTAGTCCAGGGGTGTCAAACTCGGTCCTGGAGGGCCACACCCAGGCCTGGATTGGAGGATTTCCTTTCTGTGTACAGGTGAGTCAGTCAGGATGACTGCAGAAGCAATAGTCTCACCTGCTTGTAGCAAGGATAACCACAAATCCAGGCCTGGGTGTGGCCCTCCAGCACCGAGTTTGACACCCCTGATTTAGTCCAATTCTGTGTAATCTTTTTGTTGTTGTTTAAAAATCGCAACATTTTGCTAAGCTTCTTCTTTACACTTTCCTATTTCCAGTACCTTTTTCACTTTGTTACAGTTTAAAACCGAAATTAAAAAAAGTTTAGTATACTGTCATAATCCCCCTGAACCCTAGTCCTTTGGACTCAAATAATCCACCCAGGATGATTAAAGGGATAGTTAATTCAGCACAACTTGGAGCACACCACTGTAACATATTCATAAAAACATATTGAAATATTATTTTATTTTTTTAATAGTTGCATTTTTCACATAAAAAATACTAAAAGAAGTGGGATCTATCCTGTTATGTGCGCGCACTGCACGGGAAGCCTCCTGGTGCCAGGCGGGCTCGCGTCCAGATGTACTCTCTAAACTCCTAACCCTCTAACCCCTAACCCCCCTTGGCAACCCTAACCCCCTACACCAGTTACCGGCCCTAGACTTAAGCGCCTACACCCCTTGCCGGCCCTAACACTAACCTCCTAACTCTTTTAGACTAACCCTAACCCCCTAAAAGTACCTTCCCAACCCTAAGCCCCTAATCCCCTACAACACTTACCGGCCCTAACCCGATAACCCTAACCCAAAAACTATTAATCGCTTACCGGGCACTTACAGACCGCTTCATTGTGACGTCCACAGCGTAATTCCCAGTGCTGAAACATGCGTGCACATAACAGGATAGGTCCAAGAAGTGTATGTTTACTTGAGCTCTGGCAAGTCCCCCAGGCAGACTGGCAGCAAAAGATTGTGCACACAGCAGACACAGTGAATGATTTAACCCTTCTCAAATATATCTGTGCAGAGAAATGACTGCTTCAAACGGCTAAATATGTGACTTGGGAGTTAACCCGAAGCAGAATAAATTCCTGAATCCAAGGAAAAGCCATAAATCAATGTGTGCAGCATTTTCTACCAATATTGGCATGTGTTGCTATTCATGGGCAGTCAGGAATCTGTTTGTAAACAGACCAAAGACCTTACATTTTCAGGCTGTTATTAGTGTAATAAAAAAAAAAGAAAGCAATAGATCATTTTTACATAGAATGTTGTGCTCTTTCACACCAGGAGGAGCACTTCTGGTGAGGTAACTATGCCTTTAAGATTTTTTTTAAATAGACTCTGGCTGCATAATGACTCCTATCAGGACAGTCTCCAGGGAATGTGTGGTTGTGGGACTGGGCTCAGTAGTTTTACAGTATGTTTTATATTTATTTAATATGATATGTTATGTTGATTACTGTATTTTTAATTGTAGCCAGTTGATAAGGGGTTAACCGACAGTTGGAATGTTAAGAAACATTTGTTCTGACTGAAGTGTGTCTGTGAGGTAAAGTCATTTTTGAATGCAGTCTGTGATGTTCCTGACAGGAAACCGCTATCAGTGATTCTGACAAGATGAATATGTATATGGAAGAAGATATATATGTATGTATTAAGACCTTTAGAGAAGAGAATAACTGCCCTAATCCTCTACAACTAATGAAGTGTGTGTATGCTCCTGACTAAAGAGTGAGGTAACCGCTATCAATGTCTGACTGAATTAATATATATAAATGGAAAAAGATATCTGGAAGATATATAGGTCAGAATACCCATAGAAGAGGATAACAGCTATCCCTGCCTGGCTGGATTAATATACAGTAGACTTTCAGTTAACTGGCACCCATGGGGATTGGTAGATAAATGTATTTCTGGTTGCTTGAGATTTACTATTAAGAGGCCGAGATTAGCTGCACATAGGATGCTCTGCTAAGTATATTTGTCAATGAGGACTGTTCTAGCAGCAGCAGCAGCAGCAGCAGCTTTCACGCCTCACTTTCGCACATGTACGTTCAGCTGGAGGGTGCAGTGCTAACCCCGGTGAATGCAACGCCGACTGGCTCAGTCACTCATGCCTGTCTTCTTCCAGGTAACATTGAATTGCAGAGACATACAGTGGAGGAAATATAGGTGCCTGTAAACATTTTATGGCATGACAACCTGGCTCATGGCATTTGTTAAACCCTGTCAATTTAAATTTGTATTTAAAGTACAGTATTCCATTTTTTTCTGGTTGCTTGAGTTCTGGATAACTGAGAGTCTAATGAATATATTAAATAAGATATCTGTAAGATATATGTATGTGTCAGAATCCATAGTGAAGGTAATAGCTGCCCTAGTTATGTACAACCTGTGAAGGGGATGTTATGATACCTTGCATATGAAACATTGACAATGACTGTATTAGCAATTCATACAAAACCCAGAAGACTCGCAGACTGTTACAGAATGTTATCAGTTCAAGTTTGAATATTCACCCATTCAAGCAGTTATGAATTACAACAGCAATAAAAGCATTTCCTGATATTTTTTTTATATATACTGATCCTGTGTTTATATTTTTAAATGCTGTATTAATGCAAGGCCTTGCTGAAGGGATCAAAAGAACCTGGTGGATCTGCCGGGTAGGTTTGGCCATTACAGTCTTACCAAGCCTGACTGATAAAGGCAGATCGCCACAGATACAAAATCAGAAATTAATATCTGGCTTTTCTTTTTCAAACATAAAATATAAGTCTGAAGTTTGAATTAAGCAGTTTATTCCTGCGGGGCACATTTATTATATTCTTCACTAGCAATTCAGAAGCTCACTTAATTTCAGAATATTGAGCTACAGATATCTCATGATTTATTTACCATAGTTCTTGCATTAAGTTCTGTCTTGTTGTTGGGCTATCCAGTAAAATATCTGGTTCCCTTCCCTTATGTTTATTGTAAGCATAGTTGTGTGCAAAACAGAAATGACCATTACTGATGTTTTGTAAATGTACAGTGGGTGAGGGGTGTGTCTGATTCCAAGTAGAGAGCAACATTAGTTTACAGTGCCACTGTGCTCAATTTTCTGTTTGTTTTCTGAAGTACCAAACTTGATAAAGAACAAAATATTTTTAGAAAGTAAAACAAATAAATGCACCTTTTTTTTTACTACAAGCTTGCATTTTATGTGCCATATCTGCTTCCTGCAGCTTCTGTCTCAGCAGTTTTTCTGTAAGCAAGTGAGCTTTCCATTAGAGCTAATGAGAGCAGTGACAGATGTATCGGACACCTTCTCACTGTACAGATACAAACGACAACAATTTTTTTTTTTTGGAGTCCTAAATCTCCCTCAAAACGTAATTTTTCAATAATACTACCATGATTCGGGAACACAGTTGAAATAATGGCAATTTTAACAATTTGGTCGGATATAAGAATATTATGCAGTTCCAGGTTTGTGTAGATCCTCTGCTGTTTGTGGGTGGATTAAGTTTAGAAGCAAACTGATTGATGAGTGAGTTTTGCAGCATCTATTTGAACAAAGTGATTTAAACGTCTATCGGCAGTGATGGTAAATGATGTCAGTTTGTATGAAAATGAACTATAATTTCTTATTTAGTCCTGCTTTTTGGTGAGCAATCTGGTGGGATAGTAAATGTGGCTTTGTATATAGATGTCCGTTTTTTTCTAAAATCCATAGTGGATAGTGGTAAACTAACACACATCTAATTTGTTGTGGTATTTTGCCAAGACAATAGATACATTAACTTTACATTTGGCTAACAGCATAGTATTATGGCATGAACAAATTGGAGGACCAGACCATGGAGAAGGTATGAATTTATACCAATAATGGGAGAATATGAGCCATTTCAACAGCTTCTAGTATATGAGCTTTATCTAGGAAGCAGAATCCTTGTTTAAATTGGGAGAATAAATTCTTACTCAGGAGGAAAGTGAGAGGACAACATTTCATATGGGTGAATTTAAGGAGGAGGGCTCAGAAAAATATTGCACACTACTGGTCTAGGCAGCCACATATGCTACAGTTTGATAAATCACAAATTAAAGCACTTTATTAATAAACTTTAAATTAGAAATGGATAACCATACAGGGTCAGGCTGAAATGTATGCATTATAGAAAAACTGAATCCTTCAAGAACTGCAATTACACTCTTAAAATTATTCACACCATGCGCAGGTGGTCTGGATGGGTTTATGCCCCTAGAGGTTTTGAGAGCCATTTCTGCCCCTGTTCTGTTTCCGGTCTCAAACCTCATCAGCCGTACTTTTGTTGTTAAGAACGTTCATATTTTTTCTGGTTCTTTTCAAACAGATGCATCTTTTGACTCCACGAAAAAAGAATGCTAATTTGTCTTGAAAATGCAAAATCCGTGACGTGTGCTCGGACTAACAAGATGTAATGGTTTTTAGTCTTATGTAATTACATTATTTTTCAGCTACCAGTACAGTTGTAAAATAATGTGTTACACATTTTGATATTCTATTACTTAAAGGTGAAAGTACGTTTAATATTGACTTTTAGCTTTGAAAACAAATAAACGCCTAGGATACAGTTTTTAAAAGCTGTGGGTACATGACCCCAGGATTGTACAACCCTGGCTTATAAAAGCTTTTTTGTTGAATATCATTACACTATGGATGTGCATGTCTTTGAAATTCATCCTTTTTAACCAAAGTGAATAGCATAAGACAAATTCTAATTTAATCTCGCCGTTTAACACAGAGGAAAGGTTATTCTGGTGTATCTCGTTTCCTCAGCATCCTGTGTCTTGTAACCACCATTTTTTTTTAAGGGCATTCAGTATTTGCATTATCTGAAAATATTAGAAAACTGGAGTATGTCCTATGTGTAAATTTCAGAGAAAGAGATGAATAAAGAGACTGCTATTCTCTATTTGAACAAACTGACTTCTTATTTATTAACATAGGAAGATACATATTGTATTACAACTGTTTTATATGGACACTTTCACCCTAACAAGTTTGTTTCTTCTTAATGATCCCATTTTATACATTGTAATATCCATTTGCTGTACAGTGAATCAGCTGCTCAGCATTGTTTGTGCCATATTATTATGCTAATGTGTGGCTAAATGTTCTAAATTGTGTCTCATTATTGATAAGGATGATGGAAGAAATGTAACTGTATAACAATACTGTGTGTTATGTTTTTGTAAATGGCTTGTCTCTTGTTAGATATGTGCAAAAGTTGTCTGTGTATATATTTATCTCTCCAATGAGTGTACTTGTTGAAGGAGATATGGTAGCCTGAGTTGCAGGGAACACAGACAATTAAGCAAACTAACACTGATGCTAATTTACAGGTATAAGTTGACTCAAAATACTTCATTAAGGTTCTGGGGTTTATTCTGGCAAACCTGCTGGCTAAAAAGACATGACATGGAGATGACAAAACAGGCCTATCTTTGTATAAACACATTTGGCTATATTTATGAATACTTTGTATTTTCTTCAGCCTATACTGCAGGTTTTTACCATATGTATATATACCAAGTATTCCTCTTTATAGCACGGAGTATATGCAAATTATGAAAAAAATGCCATGTATATTCTATGTGGGCACATGTTACTTTTATGGCTACATGCTAATATACTATTACTGTGAATTGTATGTCATTTGTGCATGTGGATAGTCTGGAAAGCAACAATCCTCTGCTATACCCTAAATCCTCATAGAAGAGAAGTCCAAATAGATGCTTAATCTTGGCAAGAACATTGAGAACACTTGTAAACACGGGTTTTTAGAGTGATGGATTTAACATATTTAAGCTCTGGTCTAATGAATATCCTTTGGAATACTGTAAAAAGACAAAGGTTTTGGCAGAATAATGGGCTATGCATTTTTCTTTTTTTTTCTTTCTATCCTGGAAACAGCTTGATCGGATTCAGTCTATTATTTTATATCACTAGCTCTGGGACCCTGAAACTGAGAAACTATCTGCAAAGAGAAATCTATTTGTAATTTACATAGTTTTCCTTGGATGACTATAAATATTCTGTGGAGGTGACAGAGGTCCAGCCCTTGTGCAGAGGTGTTTCCTTCTGTCCTGATAAAGAGAGGCACAACACTCGAAAGCTTGCACTCTAACTAAAGTGTTTGTCCAATAAAAAAGGTATCCCTATATACTGCAATACTCTGATTATTCATCTGCACAAAGGATGAATTTCAAAGACCTGCATATCAATAGTGTAATGATATTCAACAAAAAGTAGTTTAAACCTTGGTTAGAAAATCCTGAGGTCCGGTCACCACAGCTTCAGAAATTGCATTGTTGGTGTCTATTTGTTATCCAAGGATAGAAGTCAATAATGATCGTATTGTGTTGTGCAAAAAGACTAAACCGTTTTGAGATTACCAATGCATTATTATTCTTAATGTTCTATGAAATTGTTGAGCTTTTTTCCATTTATTTGTTTTTTTTCTATTAAGAATTGCTACATATTTTTGTGATTTTATTGGCTTTCCATACATTTTTGGTGGGATTTGTGTGCATTTATTTGTTTTTTTTCAATTATGTTTATACAATTATAAAGTTGCAATTTTGTTTTTAAGCAGTGTTTGGCAGGGCTGACGTTCTTTGAGTGTATCTACTGAAATGTTTTTATTTTCTTGCCATCTTCTTAATTTTGGATACAATTGCTGATTACTGCACATTCCTGCTTTCTAGACCGTTGTCCGACAGGAAAATGTGTGATGAATGGTGCAACATCGACCGTGAGAAGTGTCATCTTGTATAAAGACATGGGCAGTGGCAGAACTAGGGTTGGTGCAGCCATCAGACCTCCAGTTGGGTCTGGACACTGAAGGAGTTTGGGCTGCGTGAAGACTTTAACAATGTTGGTCTCCATTTTATTTGAATAGTAAAGCAATAGGAAAAATTGGTCTTGAAATGAAGAGGAAGTAATTTCTGCTGCTTCTGTTGGTATGAACACAGAGTAGGAAGAGAGCCAAGGGGTCGGTAAGAAATATGGCACAGACGGTGAGATGTTGTATTCCAGCAGACAGCTATGTTGCTGCCGCTCTGCACTGTGTATGGAGCATAAGGATGGAGCTGCAGACATAAAAGCTTAAAGTGCTAGTGTGAAGGGCTGTGAGTATCTAGTTCACCACTTGTTAGTGTTTATTTATAAAGTCAACAGAAAAAAGCCATCTGTAAATAAAATCTTTTTAAAATGAGTATTACCTCCCTGTTGTTCTGGGTCTGTTTCTATCTCCCTCCTGTCACATAACGAACAT